>VZQC01005406.1:759079-794930 GCA_009823505.1 Rhizomys pruinosus | reverse complement strand
AATCTGATGCCCTCTTCTGACCTCTGAGGCACTGCACGACACAGGTGCACCAACCTACATGCAGACAGTACACTCATACACATAAAATTAAAAAAAAAGTAAAGCTGAGCGTGGTGGCATACCCCTTTAATCCTAGCACTTGGGAGGCAGAGGCAGAAGCAGAGGCAGGCAGATCTTTGTGAGTTCAGGGCCAGCCTGAATGAGTTCAGGACAGCTGGGGCCAAAGGGAGACCCTGTCTTGAAAAGACAAAAAAAAAAAAAAAAAAATTGCACAGGCAGATGACAGATAGGCTTGGCCAAAGAAATACCTGAGCTGAGCCACAGCACACGGTAAAGGTGGCTGTCACTCTGGCAAGAGCAATGTAAAAACTTAGTCTGATACTCTGAATGATGAGGCCAACACTAGACCAACAACCGGACAGAGGCCTGTTGAAGGGGCCATGTTGACAGAGCACTCATGTTACTGACATAGCCTGGGGAAAATGGACATCCTTGAGCCTAGAGAAATCTTACTGGTACCCTCCTTAGGGTATCCTACTGACATTATGCACAGACCTTACTGGTTCCCAGTCCACACTGTGTAGCTGCTGCAGTGTTTGCAGTGTTGTCCTCTTATCACCGCCGCCTGCCTGTCAGTCCACACTGTGTAGCTGCTGCGGTGTTTGCAGTGTTGCCCTCTCATCACTGCCACCTGCCTGTCAGTCCGCTCCAGCTTCTCCAGGCCACAGCCCAACACTTTGTTTCATGTCTCCTGTTGCCACAACCAGGGACAGGCAAGTTGGTGTGCCTCCTACTGTCTGGGATGCCCAGGAGCAAATTCTTGCTGGGAACAGTTCTAACACATCATGCAGAAGCCATCTAGAATGCTGTGTGGTCAGGACTTCCCCATCCATACATAGGAACATGCACCTCCATCCATACATAGGTACACGTATACACCTCCCCCCGTACATAGGCATGTGTATGCAACTGTACTGGCACACAGAATGGTGTGCACACACCACAACTACACACAACTGTGGGCACATATAAATAAGTTGTATCTTACATACACACCTAGCTAATTCCCCACAAACATCTAGCACTAGAATCTGACACTAGGCATATTGTGCAGGAAACACGTCCCCCTAGTGGCAGTGTCTTGTGACTGTTGCCCTTGCACATGCATCCCTAGTATCAGGCACTGATATCTAGGCCTTTGCTCCCAGACCTTGTAAAACTGCCTAGCAAAGTCTTAAGTCAGAGCAAATTTTTCAAATTCTCTCTCTCTCTCTCTCTCTCTCTCCTTTCGTAGGCAGGAACTCATGTAGCCCAAACTTGCCTCTGTTAGATCACACACCCTCTAGCTGCCTTTCTCTCCCAGGCACTCCTCCTTGAGGTCTGTCCCTTAGGAAAAAGAATTGACAGGTGTCTTCTGTGACTGTTCAAGCACATAGGCCTCTTTAGAAAAAGCAAGCCCAGGGCTGGAGAGATGGCCTAGCAGTTGGGAGTGCCAACCGCTCTTGCAGAGGACCCGGGTTCGATCCCCAGCACCCACATGGCGGCCGAGAGCCGTCTGAAACTCCAATTACAGGAGAACTCCAGTTCCAGGGGAATCGACACCCTCTTCTGACCTCCGCGGCATTGCACAACACGGGTGCACAGACTTGCATGCAGACAGTACATTCATACACATGCAAAAGTGAATAAAATTAAAAAAAAAAAAAAAAAGAAAAAGCAAGCCCAGCCTCTCTCCACTCCCATGCCCAAGATCAAGGCAACTTTGAACTATGGTTCTGTCTACAGTCTGCTTCCTTAACCTCTGTCTTCAGCCACACATTATCTCCTGATATTCTAGAGAAGGGTGTGTCCTTCCCTTCAGGCCCTCTCTTATGCTATCCATGGCTCTCCCAATGAAGCTCCTCTTCAGACCTGAAGGCCTGTTCTCTCCCTTCAGGACCCCATTTCCTAACAAAATTCTTCTGAAGGGTAATCCTGTATCATCTCCTTTCCACAATCTGTATCTTAAGTTTTAACATCCTCAAACTCACTATATAGCTGAGGTTGACTTGGAACTCCTAATCCTCCTGCCTAAATTTCATGAGTCTGGGGATTACAGGTAATTTGCCACATCTGGCTAAAATTTCCCATCTTTACTATACAGGGTTTATGTCCTTGTCTTTATAAGTCCATCCCTATTCTCCACTTTTCCTGATTTTCTTGCATGGCCACCTGTGGGCTTAGCTCTTGGATAGGTCTTGTCTGCCAGTTTGGATGGTCTAAGGCAGGTGAGAACTGGACCTCCTAAATGCCCTGCCAATCCTCCCCAGGTGGTCAGCTAAACCATCTCGCCTCCCCCAGCGCATCACATCCCAGACTCTCAGTCCTCAGGGCTGGCAGCATTACCAGACTTCAGCAGTTACCCTTCCTCCATTTCAAGCGCTGGTGTCTGGAGAGCCAGTTTCTTTCTTGGCTATTCAGATACTATGGTTTGGATGTGGTTTGAGGAGGTCCCAAACTCAAGGCCCCCAGTGTGGTAGTGCCAAGACATGGTAAATCCTTTTTTTTTTTTTTTTGGTCTTTTCGAGACAGGGTCTCCCTGTAGCCCCAGCTGTGCTGGAACTCACTCTGTAGACCAGGCTGGCCTTGAAATTCACAAAGATCCTCCTGCCTTTGCCTCCCAGCGCAGATTAAAGGCGTACACCACCACACCCAGCCAAGACATGGTAAATCCTTTAAGAGGCTGGACCTAGAGGGAGGCCCTAGGTCAATGAGGGAACTGCTCTTGGAAGGGACTATGGTAGCCCATAACTTGTATTACAGCCTGAGTCCTTGAGAGAGAAAGTTACTACAAGAGCCATCCCACTTGTGGCTTCCTGTTGGTGTAAGAGAGGCCCACACTGACTCCATTTTGAGTACAGCCACCATTTTAAGCAATTACTGGAACCTGCCCAATTTGGGGAAGGTCAATTGCTCAAGGTCAGTTGCTCAAGAACAGCTAATAAAATTTAAACCTGTTTAAGATAACTGTTGGTATGTGAGGGCAGGTGGACTGACTCAACATTTCCTCGTTCCAGTCGCAGGATTGTGTCTAAAGATAACCTTTGGTATGTGGGGGCAGGTGAGCTGACCTAACCATGAGCTGTAACCCTGCTATTATCCAAAAAGGCTAGAAGTTACCCAAACCCCACTAAAATTCCCCTAGACCCTGTACAAAAGGCCTGTGAGCCAAGTTATCAGGGTCAGAGCCTTTTCCCCTCCCATCCCAGCATGCTGGTTTATGTTTTCCTTTTCCCCTTCGGTGTGTCTGGGGTGGATTCTCGAACCCTAAAATTGGCTATGTGCTCACTTGCTCCCACACACGATTCAACTGCTACCATTTGCCATCCGTGATACAGCCAAGGAGAAGGCGCTGGCCTGAGCCTGAATCATGGTGTTTGGACTTCCAGCATCTAAAATTCTGAGCTGAGGCAGAGGCAGAAGGATCTCTGTGAGGTCGAGGCCAGCCTGGTCTACATAGTGAGTTCCAAGCCAGCTGGGGCTACAGGGAGATCCTGTCTCAAAGAGAGTAAAATAAGTAAGTAAATAAATAAATAATAAAATAAAATAAAATTATGAGCTGAACAAACCTGTTTTCTTTATAAATTTAGCCTGCTTTGGGCTGTATGGTAACCAAAAATTAATTAAAACAAAGGAATCTTCACACTTGGGAAGCAGTGCATACCTGAAATTCTTCCACTAGGAAACAGAGGCAGGAAGATCAGGTCAAGGAAGTTCAAGGTCATCCTCAGCTACTCAGCAAGTTCCAGGCCACCCTGGGACACATAAGACCTTGTCTCAAAAAGGACTCTTGGGGCTGGAGAGATGGCTCAGTGGTTAAGAGCACTGTCTACTCTTGCAGAAGACCCAGGTTCTATTTCCAGCACCCACATGGTGGCTAACAACCATGTTTAACTCCAGTTCCAGGAGATCAAACACCCGCCTTTGGCCACCATGGGCATTGCATGACAGGGGTGCATTTACACACATGCAGGGAATACACTCATACACATAAAATAATAAACAATATATATATATTTTGAAAAGACTCTTTTACAACCCTGGCTTGATTATGCTATAATGTACTGTAATCAGCATGTCTGGAAAGATTTTTTTTTTTTGTCTTTGAGACAGGGTCACCCCATAGCCCCAGCTGGCCTGGAACTCGTTATGTACACCAGGCTGCCCCTAAACTCAAAAAGATCCACCGGTCTCTAGAAACTTCAACATTTAAAACAAGACTCTCTGGGGATGTCACTGGATCTCTTTATATTCTTCCTAATGTGGGTACACCGAATAAGCCTTTTTCTGCTTTTCACTATTAATTTGGCTGGCTTATTTATTTATTTTCGGTCTTTTTGAGACAGGGCCTCCCTGTAGCCCCAGCTGGCCTGGAACTCACTCTGTAAACCAGGCTGGCCTTGAAGTCCTAGAGATCTGCCTGACTTTGCCTCCTGAGGGCTGGAACTAATGGCGTACGCTATAGGCCAGGCTTAATTTGGCTCTTTTAATTGCTTATTGAGGATGGTGATGGAACTTGGCTTCTTGGGACTCAGGCTGTGACTCTAAGTCTGGTAACTGTCACCCCTACCAGGATGCCAATACCAAAGACCAGGAAATAACACAGTGAGGTCCATAACCTGGTGCGTGCGTGCCTGTGTGTGTGTGTGTGTGTGTGTGTGTGTGTGTGTGTGTGTGTGTTGGGGATGGAGCCCACAGCCTCACACACATCTTAGCTTCCTTTTTAAAGGCTCTACCACTTAGGTACACTGGCAGTCCTCACAGCCTGGAGCTTGGAGATAACACGTCCATCAACGATGTTCCTCTCCTAGAGCAATACACAGTAGCAAATGGCTACAAGCCCTTGCTCCTTGAGTTTGGGGAGGAATCAGACAGGAGAGCAAATATCACTCAGTCTTTTATACAAAGACCAAAGGTAAGCAATACCCTGAAGGCAGGCAGGCAGGACTAACTGGTCTTAGGGACAGTGAAGAACATATAGGAAATGTCTGGGTACCAGCAACAGTTTCTGCATCTGACAGTGAGTGGTAGTTGTATGACTGGGGCTTTCTCTGTATAATCCATCAAGTGAGATACTAAAAACCTGAGCACCTGCAGTTAGTTTGCTTCACAGGAAGAAAGCTGTGTACCTTTAAACTCTCTTTTCCCCCTGCTGATATAGATGGATGAGGTAAGTGAAAAGACAGCCAATCACCTGCACACAGCAGGTCATACTCAACATATATGTGTTCTGGTACAAAACACCTGAGCAAAGGCCAGAGCACAGGTAGACTGGCTAACAACAATTACCCACCTGAGCAGAGTACAACACACACCTAGGGCCTAGAGGACAACGCACACAGGGGATGTGAGCAGAAGGGAGAAGTGCAGAAATGATGCGGCCCTTTAGATTGTACTATAATTGTGAAAAAAAAAAAAGAAATGATGCAGTCATGAGAGATGCAGGGATAGACACACACAGACAAAGGCCAGGGTTTTTTGTTTGTTTTGTTTTTTTGGTCTTTTTGAGACAGGGTCTCCCTGTAGCTCCAGCTGTCCTGGAACTCACTATGTAGACCAGGCTGGCCTTGAACTCACAGAGATCCACCTGTCTCTGCCTCCTGAGTGCTGGGATTAAAGGCGTGTGCCACTATGCCCGGCCCAGTTTTGAGACAGTCTAATGGTTTAAGACAGTCTACTGGGCTTTGAATAGAGGGTATATGTGTCCTGCAGCCTCCTGACCCACTTAATAACAAGTACTCTACAAGTAGTGGAAATGCACTTTTAGGGCTGGCCACTCTATCAGTCTGAGAGGCTGGTCAGTCAGTGAACAAGGGCCCTTGGGCTTACAGAGAGCAGTTCTGCAGGGCTGAGCAGCCAGGTTCTCAACCCCTCCTCCTGCAGCCAAACTGTGGCCAGCAGCCCCTGTGAGGGGAGCTGCTCTTTTGGTCAGGATAAGACTGGTACAGACTCATGATATGACATGTTGTGATGTAGGCTCGGGTGGGTGCCAGTAAAGGAGGTAAACACACTAGGGAACACAATGTTGCTATTCCTGAGGCCTTGGCTGAGAAAGCCCTGCCGTCTAGAAATGCTCTGGGCAACCAATCAGCCGTAGTGCCCTCCTCTCCTCCCACCTCTGCAGCCAGAGCTTCATGGGCCTTGCTGCTCGGTCTAGTCATTACACAGCAATTTGCCATGACAATTTTCTATCGTGATACTTTTTCCTCAGATCTTCCCTATATTCTGAAGATATTCATTCAGGTTCACACCAGGATGTCACTGTCCATTCAAGGTTCAAAGGAGCAGCACAAACCAAGTCTATCACGGACATGACAGAAAGCTGTTGACACAGGGCAGACCCTGCATTTCAGCTTCCTCTTGGTAGGAAAGTCAGGCAGCCCAGCAAGATAGGGTTTGGCTTGGCCTCCAGGTGGTTCTTGTAGCCTCGAGGTATATAAAAACAAAATAGTAACAACAAAATTAATAGGGCATTCTTAAAAACTTCCCCAAAGAAGGAAAAGTAAGCACTTAAAGACCCTAAGAGCTAGGTGTGGTCGTTCATGACTTTAATCCCAGCACTGGGGAGGCAGAGGCAGGTGGATCTCTGTGAGATCAGGGACAGTCTAGTCTACATAGCAAGTACCAGACCAGCTAGTGCTACAGGGAGACCATGCCTCAAAAAGGCTAATAATTAACTAAAAAGGAAACAGCCAGTGAGATGGCTTAGCAGATAAATCATTTGCTGTACAAACCTGAAGACATGAATTCAATGTCAAGAATCCACAATGAGCTGGGCCTGGTGGCGCCATGCCTTTAATCCTAGCACTCAGGAGGCAGAGGCAGGCGGATCTTTGTGAGTTTAAGGCCAGCCTGGTCTACAAAGTAAGTTCCAGGACAGCTGGGGCTACAAGGAGACCCTGCCTTGAAAAGACCAAAAAAAAAAAAAAAGAATCCACAAATCCAGGATGGAAAGAAAACCAACTCCCAAAAGTTGTCCTTTGACAAGACCTCTGCACATATGTGTGGTGTGGCAAATGAACCAGCATTCAGGACAGCACTAGCTGAGAAAGAGGATAGCCATGAATTCAAGACTAGCTTGGGCACAAAGCAAGACACTGTCTCAACAAATAAACAATAAATTACTGAGAGAAGGTGAGGTGGAAGCTGTACAGATAACCTCAAAGATCCACTTGGTTGTTTTGAGGTGATCTTGTCACAGAGCTCTTGACTAGGCCCTGTTGTCTGAACCAATAAAAGCCAGACTCATAGTCATGATACTGTTGTGGGCTGATCGACACATCACCAAAAGATGTGTCACTCACATGGAGTGTCAAGGACAGGCTTGGCTCTGCTTCTAGAACCCCTCCAAGTCTTCTGTCTTGTACCCTTTCTCCTCTCTTTTCGCAGATATTCTCAGGTCCCCTATGAGCAGACACCACGGTGGCCACAAAGCTCAGCCTCTGTTATAGAATACAGGACCATGACACTGTACGTGATCACACCTTCACAAGATGAAATGGGAACAGCACAGAAGTGAAGACATCAGTGAAGCACCAGCCTGACAGCTGGTTACCACATATCAGTGTGCAGAAGATCAGACTGAGGGGCTTCGATCCAAGTGAGGCAGGATACACAGGGAAATCATGGGGACATAAGGGAAAGACGTACCTCATCCCAGAGTCTGATTAAAGCCCCACCAGCCAAGAAGCAAAAACTCCAGCACAATGAACATTTGCTGTACAGGCCTCAGATAGAATTAATACTTCTTTCATATACAGATTTTTTTTTTGAGACAAGGTCTTACTATGGTATCCCCTGGCTAGCCTGGAACTCATGGAAATCTGCCTACCCCTGCCTCCTGAGTGTTACATTACAGGTGAGCACAATCATACTTGGTTTCATAAGCAGATTTTGTTTAGTTTTGTTTTTTCAAGACAGGGTCACCCTGTAGCTCCAGCAGTCCTGGAATTCACTCTGTAGACCAGGCTGGCCTTGACCTCACAAAGATCCGCCTGCCTCTGCCTCCCAAGTGCTAGGATTAAAGGCGTGTGCCACCACGCCTGGCAGCAGATATTTTATCTTAATAGCAATACCAAGGCTTAAGGCCTAACTATATATGACCTTGAGTAAAGTCTTATTCCTTTCCCCAGACAGGACTTAAGGACATCAAATTGTTTAAAGAGCCTACCTTCCTGTTTGCCTGTGGGCTAGACTTTTACCTTATCAATAGTAATCCTGTCAGGTGCCCCTCCAGGAACCATCCATGATAAGACAGAATTTCAAACCTCATCAGTCCCCCCTATATGACTATTGTAAAACCAAAGAGCTGTGACTGATCTTTGAGAAATCCAAAACTCCCAAACCCATGTCTTACTTTCTTCTGAGCACCTCTTTTTTCCTCTAATCTTCATACTTATATTATTATTTTTCTTTTTTTGAGACAGGGTCTCCCTACAGCCCCTGGCCTGGAACTTGCTATGTAAACCAGGCTGGCCTTGATCTCAGAGATCCATCTGTTTCAGCCTCCTGAGTGCTAGGATTAAAGGCATGTGCCATCACACCCAGCTATATTAAAGTGTCTTTAAAAGATGGGTCTAGAGAGATGGCCTAGTGGTTAACAGCTCCAACCGCTCTTGCAGAGGACTCAGGTTCTATCCCCAGCACCCACGTGGCGGCTGAGAACAGTATTTGACTCCAGTCCCAGGGGAATCCAACGCCTTCTTCTGACCTCCGCAGCATTGCACGGCACGGGTGCACAGACCTACATGCAGACAGTACATTCATACACATAAAAAAATAAATAAAAATTATTAAAAAAAGTATCCTTAAAAGAATCTCAAACTCTGCTTCATAAACTGGCTAGCCTGATATTCTCTTCAGCATCAAAGCTACAAATTCTGGTTTGGCCTGAGTTTAGGTTTTTAATACTCTTGATGAACTCCTTGGGTTGTTGAGGGGCTATGCCTCCCTTACCTATATCCCAAAACACTGAAATAAAGAAACAAAAGTAGTATAAAATATGGGAATGAGAACCAATGGTAGCGGAACCTAAGGAGGTCAGAACACCCAGGCACCTCACACTGCTCTGCAGGGGCACTGGGATCCTGGGGAAAGAGCAGAGGCTCTGCGGTGTTGGTCTTCCAGTCACCCTTCCCAGATGCTCCATCCTATCCAACAGATCATCTGATGAAGATAGACTCCAGGGAGAGGGGCTGAGGAGCATAACCCTGGAGTCATCCTTGGCACCGAGCAGCCTTGGAAATACCACCTGCTTCCTTCACTATGAAAAGGGTTAGTGGGCTGGAGAGATGGCCTAGCGGTTAAGAGAGCCGACTGCTCTTACAGAGGACCCGGGTTCGATCCCCAGCACCCACATGGCGGCCGAGAACCGTCTGAAACTCCAATTCCAGGAGAACTCCAGTTCCAGGGGAATCTGACACCCTCTTCTGACCTCCGAGGCATTGCACGACATGGGTGCACAAAACTTGCATGCAGACGGTACATTCATACACATACAGAAATAAATAAATTTTAAAAAAAGGGTTGGGTTGTCTAAAGGGTTAATCAAGATGTGAGAGGACATTTTCCAAAGTGTCATTCATTCGGCTGTTCATTATAGCTGCTGTCATGCCTCATAGTAGACAGCTATGAGCCCAGTAGTGGCTAAACAGCCACCAGGTCCAGAGAAGCAAACATGTCTGCTGAACATGTGACGTTTCACTGGAGGATGGAGGCCTGAGGCTCAGGGACTTGTGCAAGGGCAGAAGGCTCACTCTAAAGCAGTGACCCAGCAGGAAGAAGGAAACAGAGGAGAGATACTGGGGATAGGGCAGGGGGTCTCAGCATCAGGCCTTTCCTGTCCTTTGTCCAATTGGAAAACAGGCAAAGCCTAGACTGCTGCAGATCCAGGCCTCCTTGGTCTGGAAGCAGTCTACAATAGATGTCCTCCAGGTGAGGGGGGAGGGGAGGGAACACGGACTACCAAGACACACCAGTGAAGCTTCAACTAAGCATTGGAATGACCCAGCACTTGCTGTAGTCTGCTCTGACATATTGTCACCTTGCAACCTCACAGCAGGGCCCAGGGAGAGGGGACTGCATGACTAGGCTCAAGGGCCTGTCACTTAGGTTGGATGCTGGAGACCACCACCCTGCAACCACCGCGCAGCTCCCGGGTCCACCAATCTCGCCTCCTAGTCAGCGAGCCTGCCCTCCCTGCTGTCCCCCAACCCCCATCCCGCTGCACCCTGTCCTGGCAGGGATCATTGGAAACATCTTCCAGCACCGCGTGGGTTGCTTTCATTTGCCAGACAGTCTTGTCTCTCTGGACCAGAGTCCAGAGCCAGGCCGTTTAATTTCCATTTTACGCTTTGGAAAGGGGAAAACTGAGTTAGGACAAGGAGATGCGACCTGCATTGCCCTCGACCAGCCTGGTCCAGCCTGCGTTCCAGGAGCCCGGGGCCAGACCCGGGGTTGGCCTCTCTAGGAGCACAGCCCACCAGCCCCAGCCTCCCGCCGCGCACTCACCGCCTCCGCCGCCGCCGACTTCCGGGTGCCGCACCCGCGGGTCCTAGCTGCCAGCCCATGTCCCGCCCACTCACCGCCGGGGTACTCGCCATTGGGCAGAGGGTTGAGGGGCGGGGCGGCGCGCCCAGAGCCCCCAGCGTTGTCCGCTGCGCGCGCTGTCGCTCAGGGACTGCAGCTGTCCCGACGCTCCGCCCCCGGAGCTGCGCCAAGACCTAGAGCTGTGGCCCGCTTCTGATCTCCCCAGATAGCAGGGATATCACGACTGCCACTGAGTCCTGCCCTCGCTGGCCTGTCTGTCACCTGGCCTCCCTGCCGCCCTCAAGCTTTGGTGATGCTCACTTCTGTACCGCGCCCTGGGGGGTGTGTCCTGGTCTCCCCGGCTCGGTTCACTCCCTGGAGCTCCAACCGCTGCACCTGGCCGTCTTCGGTCTTAGCTAGCCTTTCCCTCAGCTTTGTCGCCTCCGTTTCAGGCCAGACTGTCTCTCTGGCATCTGGCCTATTTCCTGCCTGCATCAGAAAGCACGCCAGACTTGCAACAGGCAATTCTGTCCCTGGTACCAGCCCTTCCATAGCCTTTGAACTGATGTAGAGGCACTCTGCAGGTTCAGACCCCAAAGGTGAGGGTCCAGCTTGAATTTCACTGGATGCGCAGGTGGGCACTGGCTGAGTCTTCAGAACAGGACAGAGGCATTCGCTGGGGCTTCCTGTGTTCTTTAGCATCAGGACTGTGTCCCTGGCCTGAGTAGAGAGCCAGAAGTACAAGCCCTGTCCCAAAGTGAGTACTCAGTATAATGACAAAGATGACAAGTACATTATGGTCAATGATAATGCACCACAGGCTCTCAGCCCAGTGTAGTGGTACTCACCTCAAGTTATAGATGTAAACACAACTGCTCATAGTAGTAAAGCTATGCAGTTGAAGTAAAATAAAGGTGTCAGGCCAGTAAGACGGCTCAGCAGGTAAAGGTGCTTGCTGCCAAACCCTGGTGGCCTGAGTTCCATCCCTGGCACCCACACAATGGAAGGAGAGAACCAACTCGCATAAGTTGTCCTCTGACTTCCACATGTTCACTGTGGTATGCTGCGTGTGCACACACACATAAGTAAATAAATAAAATGTAATTGCAAGTGGCAGTAGCTGTACTGAAGACCTAGGTGCCCTGATCCCAAGCTACAGGGCTGATGCTCCACAGAAAACTGGAGCTCAGAGAGGTAAAGGCAAGACTCTAACTCAGATCCACTCACAGGCCTGCCCTGCCTATCTTTCACTGTTTCACCTGTATTCCTCCTGGGATTCTATGGAAGACTTTTACAAACAAAATGTGGGCTCCAGATACCAGGGGATTCATGGCCAGCAGGTGGCAGACCTGAATAGGCATGTTGGTTCTCCCTCCTGCAGCTGAACAGCATAATCACGCTGGGCTCCTCGAGGTCTCAGGACTGAGAGGTAGTGGTCCTGTGCAAGTAGGATCTGAGCTTGGGAATTAGTGAGCATCGCCTTGGTCATGAGGTAGACAGGAAACACACAGTGAGTTGTCTCCAAAGTGCCAGGCCATGTACCTTGGAGTGGGACATGGATTGAACAAGCTTTCCCATCACTCATAGAGATGCAAGAATATGTTGTATAGTGATTCAAATCCTGCTCTGTCACAGGGCAGTCTGGATCATTGTCATCCTACCTCCAACAGCTATCCCCAGAGAGGGAGCTCACCACTTCCTTAAACACCTGCACTTGTTAGGAAGTTCTTCCTGGGGCTGGAGAGATAGCCTAGCGGTTAAGAGCGCCCACCGCTCTTGCAGAGGACCCCGGTTCAATCCCCAGCACCCACATGGAGGCCGAGAACCGTCTGAAACTCCAATTCCAGAAGAACTCCAGTTCCAGGGGAATCCGACACCCTCTTCTGACCTCCGCGGCATTGCACGACACGGGTGCACAAAACTTGCATGCAGAGAGTACATTCATACACATACAGAAATAAATAAAATTAATAAAAAAGTACAAAAATTAAAAATTAAATAAAATTTAAAAATATATATTAAAAAAAAAGAAAAAAAGAGGAAGTTCTTCCTGACCTATACTTTGTTCTTTCTACAGAGAACTGTCTCTACAGAGCTGGCCAGCAGTCTAGAGAAGGAGAGGGAGAGATTGAGAGAGACGGAGTAAGGGAGAGGGAGAAGGAAAGGCAGAGAAAAAAGGAGAGGAGAGAAAGAGAGAGGAGAGAGGTAGAGAGAGCGAGAGGAGAGAGAAGGACAAGGAGAGGGAAAGGGAGAGAAGAGAGAAGGAAGGAGGGAGAGGGAGGAAGGAGAGGGAGAAAGGCAGAGAGAGGAGAGAGGAAAAAGGATGGAAGAGAGAGAAGAGAGGGAGAGAAGGAAAGAGAAGAGACAAGGGCAGAGAAGGGGGAAGGGAAAGAGGGAGGGGAGAGAGAGAACACACACTGGATTATTGGCCCCTGTGGTCTTCTGCTCTGTCTTTGCTATCTGAGCAGATCCATCTGAGTTGGCCCTAGCCACCCTAATCTCTATGTAGGTGATAACTGAGCGCAAAGACCGACTGACCTGTGGAAGGGAGAGCTCTAGATGCAGAGGCCTATCTAGTTCCTCCTTGCTTCCAGCAGAATGTGGGGAAGTAGTGGTATAGGACTATCAAAAGAGGTTATCAGCCAGGCGTGGTGGCACACGCCTTTAATCTCAGCACTCGGGAGCTGGAGGCAGGTGGATCTTTATGAGTTCAAGGCCAGCCTGGTCTACATAGAAAGCTCCAGGCCAGCTGGGACTAAAGGGAGACCCTGTCTCAAAAATACAAAAAAAATAAAAAATTAAAAAAAATTAAAAAAGGTTATCAAAAGAAGGGCTCCAGGATGACTAGGGGCCAATGCTCATGTAGTTATGTCGAGGGACATTTGGACTTATTAAAACCACTCCCTCCTAAAGGAGAAATAGAACCCACCATGTAGCATCTGAGTCAAATGTCATCTGTGGTGTTGCTCTAAAAAGTGAGTTACCTTACTCTTTTTTTTGGGGGGGTAGGCGGAACCCTTATGCTTTAAAGAGATGCTTCATTCTGCCCCCCCCCAGAGCTGCAACATCTCCATGCTAAGATGCCAGATGGCATTCATTTCAAGTGTCAATGCCAATTGTGGCTGTCCTGACTCTGAAAAGCTGCCGGTACCTATGTTCAGAGATTGCCAGGACACAGGTGTCCCCAGTGATGGCACCTTTAGTAACTTCTTGCTTCAGGCCATTTTACTTCTTTGTTCTGCCCAAGCAACCATTATTGGGTGAGTACACAGGATTCTTTGCATAGTTGAATGAGAGATGACTGTCTGGATCGCCCCTGCCACCAGGTCTCTGCTAGCACTGTCTGTGGGGGACTTGGGAAACAGCCTAGAAATGGCCCTACTCCAGGCACGTCCAGGCAAGAAAGGCTTAAGAAGCAAGCACCAGTCAGATTCACTATCCCAGCCTGTCCATCCTCTCACCTCCTGTATACAGCACTCCCGTGTTTCACCTCTGGCAAAGTTAAGTGGAGCTGTCCCCGAGTTAATAGTCCCTCGTGTAGCCCGTGTCACTAGAGATGTGGTCGGTATTTTCTACCTGGCAGGGAAATACCACCTGTGTGTTCATCTCTACGGGGAGAGGCCGAAGCCCCACAATATTCCTCCATGACCCAAATCTTAGGCAGAGGAAACGGGGACTCCAGGATTGGGTGAGGAGCGATAAACACATTCATGTTGAGAACTTTATCAATGCCGCAGAAAACCCTAATGCAGCCCCATGCCGCGTAGGGAATGCCGAAGAAATCTGTAGATACTCGCTTGACACCCGGGCTTTACTGGAGTACGTCTTTACCCTCGAAATCTCGGTAGTGCTCCTTCCCCCGCCCCCAGCTAGGCCAAAGACTTAACCTAGTGGGTTCGCGTTGCAAGGATCCTGAAGCAGTGAGAGTGAGGGAACCCCCAGGGCCCGCAGTCCCACGACCGGGTTCACGCCCCGGTTACCTAAAGCAAGCGAGAACCTCCGTGGCCCTCAGTTTCCCATCTGTAAAATGGGGGCAGCAGCCCAACTCTCTCTTGCGGGTTGTAGGAGAATTCGGTGCAGGTAAAGGGGATCTATGTGGTCTGGCAAACAGCAGGCGCCAAAGGATACCTGCGAACAGGGTGGTGATGGAAACATCGCATTGGAATCCAGGAGCCTCCGCCGGCCGGGCCAGTCCCCGCTCAGGGTCCGACCATCGCGCGGGCTGGGGGGCGTCCTCGGAAGGCGACCCGGAGGAGGCAGCTCTGAGCCCGGGCCTCTGCCTCCACCGCCACCGCAGCGTTCCAGGCAGGTGCCCGGGCCTAGTCCGCTTCGCAAGGAGGCCGGTCTTTGGCCAAGACTGACATACTAGGAGCCCCGCCGCAAGCCGCGGTCTCTGTAAACCCATCCAATCGGTGCGGGTTGCTGGGACGCGCCGCGTCTCTTAGCCAATGGGAAAATTCGCAGTTGGATGGGGCGGGGCGGAGGCCGCATCTCCAGCCAAGTCCGCTTTGCGCTCGGGCTGCGGGAGGGGTGGGGAGGGCTGGGCCGCCGGCTGCTCCCGGGCCTGGCAGGGGAGGTTCCGCCCCCGCCCCGCTCAAGTTGTATCCCCGGGAACCGCGCTCGGTGCAGCGCGCTGGCCACACGGGTCCCCGTTCGCCGAGAGACCGAGGGACGCCGGTCTGGGGGCGGAGGCCGCGCTGCGGAGCTGCCCACACTGCGCTCCAGGTGAGCCGGGGCGGGGCCCCGCTGCCGGGCCTGGCTCTGGGTTTGGAGACCTGCGTCGAGGCCAGCCTGGGAGTGGACGCCGGGAGAGGCGGCTGGGCTGCAAAATGGGAGGCTGGGTGCTAGCGCCTGGGTTGCGACGTGGATTGGGGTTAAGGACTGGGTCCTGGGACTCGAGGTCTGGGTGGGGTTCGGAAGCCTGTTCCCCTGCCCTGGTCCCGCCGGCGCCGGCGCCGCGTCCCCAAAGACCGGGGTCGCCGGGGGCGGGTCCCTTTGTGCGCAGCCTCAGGGCCCTGCAGGACTTGGTTCGGCCCTGGCGTGATGCGTCCTAGCTGAACGCGACCCAGCTCTGCAGCCACGTCCTACCCGAACCACCGTGGCGCCTGGAAGCCTGGGCCTTGCGGCCACGGAAACTTTCCCAAGGCCGAAGGAGCGCGAGGCTGGGGAACTTTTCTGGGGTGGCGCACGGTTGGTAAGCGCAGGGTGTGCCATGGGGATGTCCCCGCTCTGCGCTGCGCCTATGGCCTTAGAAATAAGAGAGGAGATGCTGATGGGGATCCTTGTCTGGTGCTGGTTTGGATCTCCTCCCCTCATACCCCTGCATCTCAGTGGGACACCTGTCTGGCCACTCTACGTGGTACTTAAGTCTGGGTTTAGCGAGGATTTGCTACCTGTCTTTCCCCCTTTTAATTTTTAAATAATTAAATATTTCATACATGCAACCTTTAACTGTTTTTGTTCCTAGTGTCATGTATCAGAGTCCAGCAGACTCTTCCTCTTTCTTTCCTGCAGATTCAGACACACTTAGATATGACAGAAAAGAAAGAAATGCTCACATTCGTATTCATTTTTAAGCTAGGCTCTTCATGTTGTGGATTCACAACTTGGGATGCAGCAGACATTTATTTATTTATTTATTTATTATTTATTTATTATTTATTTATTTATTTAGTCTTTTCGAGACAGGGTCTCCCTGTCGCTCTGGCTGGCCTGGAACTCACTCTGTAGACCAGGCTGGCCCTGAACTCACAGAGATCCACCACCTGCCTCTGCCTGCCAAGTACTAGGACTAAAGGCATGCGCCACCATGCCCAGCTATAGCAGATATTTATAAAGCCAGGAGATGAAGCCATGAGCAAGTTGCCAGCTGTGGATGGGAGCTTCCAGTTCCAGGGTGACCCCAGCCCCTCTGCCTCTCCTCCAAGATTCAGGCTGTGATCAGAGATCCCTGGTCCATCCAGAGCAAGTGCAGCCTGCCTTGTGGTCTCAGGATCTGTGAGCCTGGAGTAGCCCTAGACATCAGGACAGTCGGAGTTCTTTTCCTGGTGTTTGGAGGCTGTGTCTATTTCCTAAGCAGGTGGTCCCCCAGCGTTGTCTCATCTGACATACCCACTGTTCCTTGCTGTCCCCAGCACCACACCCACCCTCCACTTAGGGTCCATCAGGGCCCACCACAAAACTGACCATAGAATACTGTTTCTGATGATGAGGGTCCTTCTGAGCACTGCCAAGCCAGTGCCCACTTGGGTCCTCCTAGTTACCCTCAATGGCTTTTCAACACAGACACTGATGCTCAAGACCCTCTTGCATGAATTGGGCTGAGCCCTTCCTAGTCCCATGTGCCCCTTGTATTTCTCAGCCTCTATGGCTGGAGCTGTACTCTTGTCTTGGCTTGTGCTTCAGAACGATTCAGGCTGAACTTCCTTTTACCCCTATGAGACAGGGCCCAAGGTGGAGCAAAAGATAAGCCTGAGGCCAGCACAAGAGTAAAGGGTTAGGGGCTAGAGAGATGGCTCAGTGGTTAAGAGAGCTGACTGCTCTTGCAGAGGACCTGGGTTCGATTCCCAGCACCCACATGGCAGGCAAGAATGGTCTTTAAGCCGGGTGTGGTGGTGCGTGCCTTTAGTCCTAGTACTTGGGAGGCAGAGGCAGGTGGTGGATCTCTGTGAGTTCAAGGCCAGCCTGGTCTACAGAGTGCAATGCCGCGGAGGTCAGAAGAGGGCATCGGATTCCCCTGGAACTGGAGTTAAAGACGGTTCTCAGCCACCATGTGGGTGCTGGGGATCGAACCCGGGTCCTCTGCAAGAGCAGTCGGCGCTCTTAACCACTAGGCCATCTCTCCAGCCCCAAGGGACAGCAGTTTCTAACAAATGAGAATGTTTGCTCTTTTGCCACAAGCCTCCATTGATACAAGGTAAGGTTTCCAGCTGCTCTGAAGGGGTCCCAGAATTAGGAAGACTTGGGATCACAGACCTTTCCATAGGCCCTTCCAAACTGAGGACTTGTGTATCTTGGGAAGATAAGAACAGAACTGTCAGAGGAGCTCACAGGGAGCCCCCCTCCCACTTCCAGTCTATCCACTGAGCCAGGTACAGACCCTGCTTAGGGAAGGAATAAACTACAGGCTTCTGGCAAAGCAGCCAGGTCTAAATGTGGCCATGAGAGGGCAGCATGTACTGCCAGGGCAGTGAGTCAGGTTCCAGCTACTCCCGACTCTTTCCAGTTGGGAGGCCAGAGCTGTTTCCTCTGGGCTGATTTTGAGGTTGTGGACCTGGGAGGAATCAGATCCTGGAGCAAGGCCCAGTGTTGCCCTGGGATGCTTCTTTATGTGAGGGATGAAGCCTAGGCTGCTGGGCAGGACAGTGGCAACAGTGGGTATGTTCTCATGATAGGCCTAGAGGAGTGGTTTAGCCATGGTAGGTAACACTGGCATAGAGCAGTGTGATCTGGATCTGTGACCCCATGTTGACTGCTGAAAGAGCATGTTCTCAGTCACTTGCATTGAGCCCCATCTCTGCTCACAGAGCAGAACCCAAGGAGACCAGGGTAGGGCTGTAGCCTGCTGAGGCTCACTGCTGTCAGCACCGAACTTTCAGGCAGGCCTGCTTTGATCCTTGCTGGGCCTATATGGCCCTGAGCCACCTGCCCAGTGTGCTTAGGCTGCCTGGTCACTGCTGTGGCTTGTAGCTTGCTGTTCTAGCTGTATGGCTGGCTTTTCAGTTTTGGCCAGGTTCTTGTGTCCCTCAGCTCTGTGGTTGGGTCAGTGACACTTCACCACAACTGCAGACCATCCCCAGAATGTGGATAGTTTATGGTAAGTATTGGCAGTGTCTCTGGGCTCACCTGGGTTTAGATGGTTTGGTGGAGAAGCCCTACAAGGCGGGGGGGGGGGATGGAGGAGGGGTGGAATGTGACAAGGGCAGGCTCAGAGCATCCTCTTTAGAGAGATGGGGCATGACAAACAGTCCAGTGGTCTGGGTCCTTGATCAGGTGGGTGACCCCAAACCTGCAGACTAGTTTTGATGGTATGTCCTGACCCCCATCCCTACGCTCATGATCCTACCCTGAGATCTAACCAACTGTCCACTCACTTTTTGAAGACTTTCCTATCTCCAAATAGTTGGAGTCTACAATAGAAGGTTGAGCAGAGACCCAGAACAATCTAGATACAGAAGATGGGCAAGAGCTCCCATTACTGACACCTCACTCTAGAGAAGTCTCTTTCTCCATCCATCTGTCCCCAGTATGGATGTGCCATCCTGGTTTTCTCTTTTTTTCCTGGTTTTCATTTTATGACATGAACACTTTGGCAGTGTCCTCAGGCTCAGATCTACCAAGAGGGAACGTGTCTCTAGGCTGACTGCTGAGACAGGAAGCTGTGCTTCCTTCTTACCACAGTGGAGTTGTGGGCTGGGAAGGCACCAGTACCACCTGTACCATGCTGCAACCTATATACTCTGAGTACCCCAGGCTCCAGGGCCAGGTCCTGCATTATGCCTGGCCATAACCAGGGGCCAGTAACCTGCCTGTCACTGTGTCTTAGGAACTGGGAAGCTGCTGCCTGCCTTGGGGGATCAGGATTGGAGCTGGCTTTGGGGAGTTCACAGGGTATGTGTGAGCTTCAGGCAGAGGGTCTGTGACCATCTGCATGGACCAGTGTGATTCTGTGCTGCTTATTGGTATGTACCAGATTAGTCTTCTGGGTGGAGAGAGGGTGCTAATCTTTGTACATCTCTGAACTTTGGACCACATCACAAGCGATGTGCTTGCCAGGGAAGTTAGCGTAATGTAAACTGCACTCCCAGTTATTTGCGGAAACAGGAAGTGGATGCAATGGGTTGCTGAGTCAGGACCATCAAAAGGTGTCTTTAAGGTCAGGGATGCCAGCGTTCAGTTTGGGGACAGTCCAGGCCAGTATGCCTGGATCCAGAAGGGACTGGCTCCAGGGTGGCCTCACACAGTGCCCTCTGATTTCTCTGCAGGAGTGGAGCTCACAGAATGGACATCTGGACATGCTGAACTCCCCTGAGGTAGGTAAGTGACCTGGGCTACATAGGCTAGCAGAGCATCCTGTGGGCTTTTGCGTGTGGTCAGTTGGGGATGTCTGGGCCTAGGGGAGTGTGTTCTTGCTTGCTCAGCTTCATCTTGGGTGGATGCTGTCTTGAGGGAAGACAGAGCCAGGTGTTTAGGCCGTGCCATGCCAGCTTGGATTTTCCAATGGTTCAAGTGTGGACAGCAGCAATCAGTTTGAGTCTGTCTTGAGGATGAGGCCTCAGTGGGGCTGACCCATCAGGTTGCTGGGCAGTGTTGGTGAGGATATTAGCTGGGTCTGACATCTGTCCATCTCAGTTTGGACACCAGCCATACTGGAGCTCAGTTTACGCCTGCTCCTCACTGCCCAGGGAAGAATGAGTCTCTGGTTGGTCACTGCTAATGGGCCCCAAGGCCTGACACTGTGGACTTCCCCTGAAAAGTGAACACTCTAGCAGTTTTGCATGCCTGTTGCCTCTGTCACAGGTTGCCATTCTGGCACTATAGCACAAGAACAGCAGGTGACCAGAACCAATGATACTCTGCTCTGATAATAGCCCCACTGTGTGGTTTAGCTTTACTAGGTTATCTGTGTTTTGGGGTTCTTCTGAATTATGGCTGCCAGCTTCATTGACACTGAAATATGGTTCCCAGGAAGCGTGGCAGGTTGGGAGGCCAGGTCATCTTTGATACTACCCTGGTATTCTATGAATGGAAAAGACATGCTGATGGCATCTGACATACTACAGTGGTTGCTTCTGGACAGAGTGGGTGATGATTACAAGGTGTGCCTCCTCCTACTCTTGTTCTTTCAGCACAGGTGCCCAGTCTTCAACTATCTGTCTGTCTGTCCGTCTGACCCTCACCAAGTCGAGTACTGCATAGCCAGCACCAGCCCTGTGGATGCTCAGGGACACCAGTGCTCAGACTTAGAAACCTGGCCCAGTAATAGTGCGGGAGAAGTTGGTGGGCACAGTCCCAGGAGCACCAGTCCTCCGGATGCCTCAGTGTCCTCTACCAAGGGATAGAGGTCACAGGAGATGGCCACGTTGGCCTGGCTCCTCCTCAACATGCCCACGGTTCTTGTTCGAGGGAAGCTGCTGGCCAGACCAGCCAGCCCTGTTGCTGACTGCTGTGTGGGAAGGCCACTGTCTCGCAGGGCATTTCACCACTCAGTCCACTCAGCTACTCAGTGGCTTCTGTGAAGAAGAGGCTCAGGCTGTGTACAGGCCTTGGGACATGACAGAGGGGCTGGCCTGCATCCTTCTTACTAGCCCACCTCCTATCCCCCCCCACCCCCAGTGCTGAGAATAGAATCTAGGGCCTTGCATGTGCTAGGAAAACTCACACCCCTTTTAACTCACCTTAGGGAGGCCAGGTTAGATGTCAAATGATGGCAGCTGGCAGGGAAGTGCATCCGAGACTGCTAGGCTGTTTTCATGCACTCTTTGCTCCTGCTTGGTCCTTTTTCATCCTTTCTTCCCTCTGCCTCTAGCTCTTGCTTCTCCATCTCTTTGGCCCTGTCTGCTTCTTTTTTTCCTCTCTCCCTGTCTCTATTGTGGTTTTTTGTTTGTTTGTTTTTTGTTTGTTTGTCTTTTAGAGACAGGGTCTTCCTGCAGCCCCAGCTGTCCCGGAATTCACTCTGTAGACCAGGCTGGCCTTGAACTCACAAAGATCTGCCTGCCTCTGCGTCCCAACTAGGATTAAAGGCATGTGCCACCACGCCTGGCATTATTGTGTTGTTTTGATTGATGCCTGCCAGGGGAATTGCTTTCCTTCATGCCTGATCTGGGCTTTGGAGAGATGGTTGGCATCATTTGTGCCTTCTCTGATTTGGGCTGGGTTCTGTTTTGTGGACTGGCGAGCAGAATACTGGCTCTGGCTCAGGGCACCCTGCTCTGTTGTGTCCTGAAGTATAGCCCTACTTATAGTCAGGCAGGACATGGGAAGGAAACCTTGGAAATAAAGGTAAAGCAGTGCTGATGGTCAGCACCTGTGTGGCCCCTGCTCACTGAGTTCTGTGCCTTCTGCACCCCCCTCAGAAATTAGCACCAACCCAGTCTGTCTCGTACCAGGGTTCCCCTGGGGTTTTGATGAGGTCCCCAGCCCCTAGTCTGAGTATTTAAATATTAATATCAATTATTTGCTCTCTGCCTGCTACACATTTTTCTCAGGGTTTTAATTTTTGTTTGTGGCAGTTTTTTTTTCATTTTATTTTTTATTTTTTATGTGTATGAATGTATTTACTGTCTGCATGTAGGTTTGTGCACCTGTGTCATGCAATGCCACGGAGGTCAGAAGAGGGTCTCGGATTCCCCTGGATCTGGAGTTCTCCTGGAATTGGAATTACAGACGGTTTTCAGCCGCCATGTGGATGCTGGGGATCGAACCCGGGTCCTCTGCAAGAGTGTCAGCGTTCTTAACTGCTAGGTCATCTCTCCAGCCCCAGGATTTTTTTGTTTGTTTGTTTTTGTTTTTTGTTTTGTTTTGTTTTTGGTCTTTTTGAGACAGGGTCTCCCTGTAGCCCCAGCTGTCCTGGAACACACTCTGTAGAGCAGGCTGGCCTTGAACTCACAAAGTTCCGCCTGCCTCTGCCTCCCAAGTGCTAGGATTAAAGGTGTGCGCCACCATACCCGGCGTGTGGCAGTTTTTGATGCTCAGAAATTTTTCATACTTATGACAAAATGTTGAATGTTTTACCCTTTTTAAGTTATTCTAGGACGTTGTGTCATCCTCTCTAGCACATAGCTAGATAAATTTGCACCTGTCTTTTCTTTTGAGTAGAGTTGCTACTTTGTTTTTATGCTCAGAATTTAATCCATCTAGAAATTATTTTGACATGAAAGCAAAGCAAGTGTTTAACTTTTTCTGGTTGCATCTGAATGGTTTCTGGTCTAAGTATCTCCTGTCAGTAAGAACTGGAAATGCTGTAGTGTTCTCATGTTTGCTGTCACCAGTGACTATGATCCCTAGCACTCATTTCTCTCAATAAAAAGACCAATGTCCAGGAGGTAAGAGCACTTGCTGTGCAAGCGTGAGAACCCAAGTTCAAATCCTCAGCATGAATATAAGAAGTTGGACATGGTCACATGCTGGGGGGTGGGGGCAGAGAAAGGAGTATCTTGAGGCTTGCTGACTACCAACCTAGCTCCAGGGTCAAAAAGGGATTAAGGTGGAGAGTAGTAGAGAGAGAAGTTGGGCTGGCCTCTGCACACGTACTGTGGGCGCACACCTGCATATACACTATATACAAACAAAGACCACATGAGGAGACGAAACACTGTGACCAAAACCAACTTGGGTAAGAATGGGTTTATTCATTTTTTTTTTATTTTATTTTTTATGTGTATGAATGTACTGTCTGCATGTAGGTCTGCGCACCCGTGTCATGCAATGCCGCGGAAGTCAGAAGAGGGTGTCAGATTCCCCTGGATCTGGAGTTCTCCTGGAATTGGAGTTACAGACCGTTCTTAGCCGCCATGTGGGTGCTGGGGATTGAACCCGGGTTCTCTGCAAGAGCAGTTGGCGTTCTTAACTGCTAGGCCATCTCTCCAGCCCCTTTTTTCTTCTTTTTGAGACAGGGTCTCCCCATAGCCCCAGCTGGCCTGGAACTCACAGAGATCCACCTGCCTCTGCCTCCCAAGTGCCAGGATTAAAGGCATGCGCCACCACGCCCGGCTTGTGGATGTATTTCTACAGATACCCACTGACCTTCTGCAAGTTCCCTCCCTGTGAGAACCCCTGGAGCTCTTGCTGCTGAAGCATGCTACAAGACTTGTGGTACATAATGTTGACTGAACACAGGGCCTGGTCCAGAAGCCCCCACACTACCTTGGTTCTCCTTGCAGGTGTCTGGCCCTTAAATGGCATGTCCTGGCTGTGAATGATGACATTTCTGGGGTTTCATGACTACCCTGAAGTGAGTAGTGTCTGTCTTTCCAGTGTCAGCATGTGTGAATATTCACGTGGAGGTGTCCCTTGCCCAAACAGTTTTGTTCTGCTGGTGGTGGTCATTATCAGCCTCATCCTGGAGGTGATGGGCTTGGAAAACTGGTGACCCTATGTTAGTGTCATTTCTAGCCTGGGCACTTAAGGGGTGAGTGTGGTCAGTTTAGAAAGAAGTCTACTTTGTGTCCCAGCCCCAGGGTTGGGGACACAAAGGTTCTCATGTAGCACCCAGGGTTGGGGACACAAGGTTCTCATGTAGCAGCCAGGCCAAATGACCACATTCACCCCGGTGAATTTGGCCTGGCTGCTACATGAGACAGTGAATGTGGTCATTTGGCCTGGCTGCTACATGAGAACCTTGCCTACATGACTGAAGATCCCAGCACAAGCTGGTCATCTGCCTTTGCCATGTATGATGGTTAGTTTTAATTTTATTAATATGACCTAGAATTACCTGGAAAATGTATACCAATGAGAGGTTGTCTACATTGGGTTGGCCTGGGGGCGTGTTGGTAGGGCTTTTTTTTTTTAGGGCATTGTTTTAATTAAGTTAATTGATGTGGGAGGACCCACCCCCTTGTGGGTGGCACCATTCTGTTGACTGGGCATCCTGAACTGTATGAGTACAGAAATTGAACTGAACTGGGCATGGTGGTGTACACCTTTAATCCCAGCATGTGGGAGGCAGTGGCAAGTGGATCTCTGTGAACATAAATTCCAGGACAGCTGGGGCTACAGGGAGATCCTGTCTCAAAAAGACCAAAAGAGAAAAAAAAAAAAGCTTTAAAAAATATTAAAAAAAAAAAAGTTGAACTGAACAAGCAAGCAAACAAGCATGCACACTTTTTATTACTCTTGACTGTGGATGTAATATGATTTGATCCTTCAAGTTCCTGCCTCTTTGGCTTCCTTGCAGTAATGGATGGTAACCTGGAAATGGAAGTGGAAATAAACCTTTTCTACCTAAGTTGCTTTCTGTCAGGGTATTTTATCACAGTAACAGAAATGAAGCTAGAACATCATACCAGACTGCTTGAGTGATTTACTAAAGTCAGTGGCATGGCCTGTGGTGCCAGCCAGTCTGGTAATGCCGCAGTGACTGGGCTGCTGGGTGAGGCCCTGGTTGTGCTTTGCTAGGGGTTCTGCTTTGCTAGGGGTTCTGCTGAGCAGTTTCTCCAGGTGCCTTGGGATGGCTAGTTGAGTACATATCCCCACCCTGTGTTTATCCAGGCCCAGCCTCAATGTTGTCTTCCCTGGGGCCTTTACTATGTGCCCCAGAGGGAGGTGCTGGGCACCTCCAGGGCCCATCCCAGCTGAGTGGGATCTGGGCCATCACCCTGAGAAGGACACTTGTGTGTGCAGCCGGGGAAACTGAAGCCTAGGTCAGGAGTCTGGGATGGCCCAGGTAGAAGGTGCTAGCCCAGGGAAGGGCCACCTTCACAAAGCAGTTTCCCTTATCTGAGGATCCACCACCTACTTCAGGCCTGGAATCAAGGGCATATCCTTGTGATGCTGAAGATCCTGCTAGGCCAGGCTCCCCTGGGGTATTAAAGAGGCCATGAGATACCAGCATCTCCCCTTGTGCCTTTTTTTTTTTTTTTTTGTCTTTTCGAGACAGGTGCCTTTAATTCTTAAAAATAGGTCAGTGTCTGCTTGTTTATAGAAAATGTAAAAAGCTGAGGCTGGAGAGATGGCTCAGGGGTTAAGAGCACTGACTGCTCTTGCAAGAGGACCTGGGTTTGATTCCCAGCACCCACATGGCAGCTAAGAACTCTCTTTAAGCCAGGCTTGGTGGCACATGCCTTTAATTTCAGCACTTGGGAGGCAGAGGCAGATGGATCTCTCTGTGACTTCAAGGCCAGCCTGGTCTACAGGGTGAGCTCCAGGCCAGCTGGGACTAAAGGGAGACCCTAAATTAAAAAAAAAAAAAAAAAGTGGTGTATGCATTGTAATCTCAGTACTGGGGAGGCAGAGGCCTGAGGATCTTGAGTTGAGGCCAGCCCTGGTTACAAATCAAGACCTTTTTTTTTTTAATTTTTTATTTTTGTATGTGTATGAATGTATTGTCTGTATGTAGGTTTGTGCACCCGTGTCGTGCAATGCCGCGGAGGTCAGAAGAGGGTCTCGGATTCCGCTGGAACTGGAGTTCTCCTGGAATTGGAGTTTCAGACGGTTCTTAACTACCATGTGGGTGCTGGGGATCGAACCCGGGTCCTCTGCAAGAGCAGTCGGTGCTCTTAACAGCTAGGCTATCTCTCCAGTCCCTCAAGACCTTGTTTTACAAACAGACAAACAAAAATGTAAAAAGCAAAATAGAAGGAAAAGAAATTATTTTTGTCCCGTCCACAGACTTGCCCTGATGTCCTTTACCTTGTGAGTTTTCTGATTGTCTTGTTTTGATGCTGTGCTGAGGGTGGGACTAAGGACCTTGCATGCCTGGGCAAGCGCTGTGCTGCTGAGCTATTGCCCAGCCCTCCCACTTGCCTTGCAAATGCGGGTGGGTTGTGCTTCACTTTCCCATGTCCTTTCATTGGCAACTCCAATTGCCCACCTCCAGAGAGGCAGTCAGTGTACAAGGGCCTGGCTCTGCCCCTCAGCCTTGCACTTCCCCAGGTGCTTGGGAACTTGTCCTTTTTCCTATAGTGCAAGCTGTTTCCAGGTCTGTGCCATGTTAGGGCTCCTGCAGCAAACATCTCATGCACCCAGAGCCATGGTTCCATATGGAACAACTTGGGCTTGACCTGGATATCCTAGCTGAGCAGGGTTTATGTGCTGGGAGCAGAGCTTGATGAGGAATATCATACATCTTTGAGGTCTAGGAGAGCAGCCTGTAGGAAGGCCCCATGTCCACTCCTCTTCCAAGAGAGAGGGGGGCAGGAGTGGACACATAAGTACCCATACATGCACATGGGGCTGGGAACCTGTAAGAGGATCAAGCCTCCCCTGGAAAGGCAGACAAGCCCGAGAGCCACACCGCCAGGGAGGCATCTCAGCCATCATCTATCACAAGCCACTGGCAGCCAAGTGAAATAACCCCATTCCTTGTACTCCTCCAGGGCCCACCTGGGCTCATTTTCCTTCCCAGGCTTGCCCTGGGGAGAGGAGAGAGGTGTCAGAGGCCTGGTTGCCCTGTATTCCTACAGATGGTCACCTCCAGCTGTGTCATGAAGTGATCCTGGCAGTGTGGCAGCCCCAGAGCTGAGTGTCCTGTGAACATAGCTGACAGCTCCTCAGCTTTCCCACAAAGGCTTATGATGTATACTGGCTCCTGGGCTGTACTAAAGGAGCTGGTTATGCAGCTGAGTCTCCTGTGAACATAGCTGACAGCCCCTCAGCTTTCCCACAAAGGTATAGTGGTGTTCTAGTTTTCTCTTCGATTGCTGTGACAACACATTATGACCGACACCAATTTGGGGAGGAAAGGGTTTACTCAGCTCACATCTCCTGGGTCACAGTTCATCACTCAGGGAGCCCTAGGTAGGAGCTGAAGCACAGGCCATGGAGGAATGCTGCTTACTGGCTTGCTCCTCTGGCCCATACACAACAACCTGCCAGGGGGTGGCACCACCCACAGTGGGCTGGGCCCTCCCACATTACTCAACAATCAAGAGAATACTTCACAGATGTGGCCACAGGCCAGTTCAATGGAGGATAGTCGCCAATTGAGGCTCCCTCAACCCAGGTGTGTCAAGTTGACACTAAAGCTATCTAGCACAAGTGCCTCCCGGGCTGTACTAAAGGAGTTGGTTGTGCTCTGTGTAGCAAACCATGGGCCACCTAGTCTGTTCTCTGTGGTGAGCAGAGCACTAGAGTCTTGTCCAGAGGCCTGACAGGCTAACAGGAAAACAAGAGTTGGGGGGGCAGGAGTGGGGCATGATGAGGGAGGGGTCAGCCTAAAGGGAATGGATAACTGAAGGATGTAAGGGGATAAATGAGGGGACAGGAAGATGTGGAGCATAGGGAGGTAGAGTCATGGGACGTTGGAGATGATAGGGATGAGGGGGAAGAGGCCAGCAGGTGTTGAGAGGCCCTGAACTTTGGCATAGAGACAGGAAGGAGGTGGGCACTGTATGTTCTAAGCTCCTGGTCACATGCTGTGCCTTCCAAGAACTGGGGTTTCTGGAAAGGGGCTTTCCCGAACAGCTCAGGAGGGCAGGCCCCCAGCCAGTATTCACGAAGACAAACCTCACTGTTCTTCCTGCCTGGGTAATGTTGGGGCTCATTGCTTCTCATGTGGGGCAGGTGTCACATCAGGGTTTTAGAGAAGGTGGGAGGGTAGCCAGGGCCTCTCATGTACTTTCCTTGTCTCTGCGGTGCTCCTCAACCCTGTCACCATGTCCACTGCCACCCCAACAAGCAGAGCCAGCAGAATGGGACTCACTTCCAGACATGTCTCCACCAAGCTTCTCCCCTCCCAATCATCAGTGACATTTCCTTGGCATTTGGGACTACAGGGAGCCATTGTTTGTGAAGAAACTAATTCACTGAGTATTTTTATTTGGAGAAATAATTCCAAGTGTTTACTTACCCAACCTATGAAATAGAAGTCTTTTCCTTTTAAGTGAAGCCCTTTTGGGGCTGGTTCAGAGAACTTGCTGCTCTTGGGGAGGACTGGAGTTTGGGTCTCAGCACCAACTTCCCAACTGCCCCAAACTCCAATTCCAGGGATCTCATCCCCTCTTCTGGCCTCCATGGGCACCCACATGCACACAAATATACATACATGCAGACACATACACATACATTAAAACAAAATCTTTAAATGAAGCCTTTGTTGCCGGCGTGCTTTTCTCTCTTCAGAGCCATAGGCAGCCTGTTTCCTGGGGAAGCCTTGGGCCATGAGCCTTAGGGGCCAGTGCATAGGCTAGCTCCTTGCTCTTGGTGAACCTTTATTCCTCCTGTCCAGTTCTGCCCACTTAGAACCCCTCACCCTCACTGATGGTGTTCATTTCCAGAGCTTCCACTGTTTGGTAAGTGTCCCCCTTGTTTCCTGCAGCTGGTAGGGTCTGCTGCTAGGGCTGAGGAAACTCTTTGGGCCTGGCTCTAGAACCACTCCTTCAGCAAATATTTATTTGCCTTCCCTCACCCCCACCATGAGACTTCCCATTACTTTCAGGATAAAAGCTCCCCTCCCCACATCCCCCTCTCATCCACACACTCCTCAGCACTGCAGCCTACTTGGGTGAGCCAGCCCCTGGCCCTCATAAGGGCCTTAAATGCACAGGTCTCTAGCAGTACTTGCAGCCGCAGCACAGTTTTTTCCTGCCATTTCTCCAGAGTAGGGTATGAACACTGATTCCTTGGGCCTGTCTAGGCTAGGAAGCTGCACTGGACACCAGTCTCCATCTGCTAATCCTTGCTTCCTCAAGCAGTAGACATAACTGAGCTCTTGGTACACATGGCAGCTCAGCTCTGGCTTATAATCCTAGAGGCCAATAGTACTCCATCTCCCTTTCTAGATGGTCTTCCTTTCTAGATGAGGTGGCAGGGGAAGGTTGTGGGTTTGGTTTTATGTTTTTTTTTAATTTGCTTATAATTTTTAATCCTTTTATGTATATGAGTGTATTGCGTGCCTATATATAAGTGGACCCGTGTTATTCATTTTTAATGTGTATGAATGTTTTGCCTGAATGGATGTAAGTGCACAGAGGCCAGAAGAAGGAGTCAGATCCCCTGGAACTGGAGTTGCAAATGGTTGTTAGCCACCATTTGAGTGCTACAAACTGAACCTGTATCCTGTTGAAGAACAGGAAATGCTCTTAAGTGTTGAGCCATCTCTCCAGTCTCTGGTTTTCATTTTGGTTTTAGTTTTGGTTTTGGTTTGGTTTGGTTTTGGTCTTTTCCCTGTAGCCCCAGCTGACCTGGAACTCACTATGTAGACCAGGCTGGCCTTGAACTCATAGAGATCCACCAGCCTCTGCCTCTCTTGAGTCCTGGGATTAAAGGTGTGGGCCACCAATGTTCTGCTTAATCTGTACTTTTTATTTTTTTAAGTTTTTTTAAATTAATTTATTTTTTATGTGTATGAATGTACTGTCTGCATGTAGGTTTGTGCATCCGTGTCATGCAATGCCGAAGACATCAGGAGAGAGCGTCAGATTCCCCTGGAACTGGAGTTTAAAGACGGTTCTTAGCTGCCATGTGTGTGCTGGGAATCGAACTCGGGACCTCTGCAAGAGCAGTTGGTGACTGAACTGAAATGAAATGGTGAACTTCTGCTCAAAAGAGTCAACTTCCACATGGAAAATATTGAGAAAGACTGAGAAAGAGATGAAAAGCATGTTTGGCAGAATGCATGAGCTCTGGTGGGGTGGGGGGATAGGGTGGGGGACACAGGTCTAGATTTGATTTAAAAATATATATATAAATAAATAAAAAAACAGAAAAAAAATACAAGAAAAGCAGATTAAAAAAAAAAAAGCAGTTGGTGCTCTTAACTGCTGAGCCATCTCTCCAGCCCCAATCTGTACTTTTAATGTATGATGTAGTAGTATTTTTTTTTCATTTTCTAGATAGCCAATTTTATATTGTTAAATTTTTATTGCTTATTTAAGAGCATATTTGTAATTTCAGGGGCAGGGGGTATACACTCACATGTATGTACATTTCTAGGTACATGTAGCTGTGTGTGCCAGACAAGCTGTGAGCTTCTTTGGAGTCTCCCATCACTCATTCTGTTTGGGAGCATTGAGACTACAGACACTACTGTGCCCAGCTGCATGTGTTCTGGGGATTCAAATACAAGTCCTCGGGCTTGCATGGCAAGCATTTTAACCCACTGAACTATCTCCTCAGCCCAGTTTTGTGATTTCTAATTTATTTCACAAGGAAAAGAGTCTTTAACTTTTTTTGTCTTTTTGAGACAGGGTCTCCCTTTAGTCCCAGCTGGCCTGGAGCTCACAGAGATCCACTTGCCTCTGCCTCCCAAGTGCTGGGATTAAAGGCGTGTACCACCATGCCTGGCCTAAGACGGTTTTTATCTGCCATGTGGGTGCTGGGAATCGAACCCAGGTCCTCTACAAGAGCAGTCTGCGCTCTTAACCACTGAGCCATCTCTCCAGCCCCAACATTTTCAATTATGGTAAAATACATATAACATAAAAACTTGCCATCTTAATAATTCCAATGTACATTTCAATAGTAATTAAGTAGCTCACACTTTCCTGCAACCCATCTCCAAACTTTTTATTTTTGCAAAACTGAAGCCCTGAGCAGTGACTTTCTTCCCCCCCAATCCTGTTTCTTTCTATTCTTAGACTGCTCTCGATGCTCATATAAGTGGAATCCTGTGGTGTTTGTATTTGTTAGGTCGGTTTGCATGATGTCTTCAAGATTCATCTATCGAGGTGGGAGAAACGGCTCAAATGGTTGAGAATGCATACTGTTATTGCAGAGGACTTGAGTGTGGTTTCCTGTACCCATGTCAGGCAGCTAACAACTACCTAAACTCCAGCTCCAGGGGATCTGATGCCATCTTCTGGACTCTGCAGTCACCTGTACGCACATGCCCACTCATGAATGTATACCCACACACAGACATAATTACAAAAGTACATTTTTTTTTCTGTAGTCAGGCATGATGGTTCATACTTTCAATCCCAGCACTCGGAAGGCTGAGGCAAGAGATTGCTGCAAGACCAAGGCTAGCTTGGGCTATAGAATGAATTCTGGGCTAGCCTGAGCCACCGAGTAAGACCCTGTCTCAGACTTCAAAACTTTATCATAAGTAGATGTTTATAGGAAAAAAGGTATCCACTTTGCTGCTTCACTGCTTCATACTGGAGTTTCAGAGTAATGTCTTTAAAGATCAGATGTAGATATGGTGCACACCTTTAATCCCAGCACCTAAGAGGTAGAGACCGAATCCAGAAATCAGACAAGTCAGTTTTCCATAGCCTATATCTTCAAAGACCTAGCTCTTCCCTACTACATCTTTATTTAATACCCAGTATCAGTTTAGTGGGCCAGCTTGGTCCTGCTCTGTTCTTGCCTGTGTCACTTTCTTTTTTCCTCACCTTACTCTTTTTCTTTTTCTTTTTCTTTTTCTCCCAAAGAACATAGTCTGGCCTGGTTTGCAGAGTCTGTGTGACTCACCTTCCTGAGATAAGACTGTTCTACATAATCTGATAGCATATCTTTAAAAAATTATTTCAGAGGGTTTGTTTTATGTGTGATGTGACATGTCTTTGGTACACACAGAAGTCAGAAGGTATGGGATCCCATGGAGCTAGAGTTCCAGGGGGTTGTGAGCCTTGGGACATGGGTGATAGGAATTGAACTCAGGCTCTCTAAAAGTGTTAAGTCGGGGTTCAGGATGAAAAGCCAATATGGTAGCCAGGTGTGGTGGCACAGCCTTTAATCCTTGCACTCAGGAGGCAGGGGCAGGTGGATCTTTGTGAGTTCAAGGTCAGCCTGGTCTACAGAGTGAGTTCCAGAACAGCTGGGACTACAGGGAGACCCTGTCTCAGGGAAAAAAAAAAAAAAAAAGCAAAGCCAAGATGGCGTGGACCCAGAGGTCTCTGCTGTTCTGTTCTGCCCAGGACCCCACATTCTTTTTTTTTTTTTTTTTTTTTTTTTTTTTTTGTCTTTTTGAGACAGGTCTCCCTTTAGTCCCAGCTGGCCTGGAACTCGCTGTGTAGACCAGGCTAGCCTTGAACTCTCAGAGATCCGCCTGCCTCTGCCTCCTGAGTGCTGGGATTAAAGGTGTGCCACCATGCCCGGATAGGACCCCCACATTCTTGAAAGTGCAAGAAGGAAGCCCACACAAGGCACCAGAGGAGGCTAATACCTGATTCCAAAGAGATCACCGGATTCCAGATTTTTTTTTTTTATGTCTATGAATGTACTGTCTGCATGTAGGTCTGTGCACCTGTGTTGTGCAATGCCGCGGAGGTCAGAAGAGGGCGTCATATTCCCCTGGGACTGGAGTCAAAGACGGTTCTCAGCTGCCATGTCTGTGCTGGGGATCATTTCCCTTCCCTTGGAATAAAGCCTGCCTTTGTTTACTTTTAATTTGGACTGATTCTGCTTTCTACTAGTCCTAGAGAAACCTATCAGGAAGAGTGGCAAGCATTCTTAACCACAGAACCATATCTTTAGCCCCTGATAACACATCTTTCTCTCTCTCTTTTCAGTCTACCTTTAGCCAAAACTCCCTCATCAACCCCCCCCATTAATTTTGTCCCACTGTGTCTCCCATCTGATTACATTCCTTTGACTTTGTCATCCCAAGGCAATCACTAGTTTGGCTTTTCTTTCCATTCATACAATGATGGATATATTGCTACACATGGTATTAGCAGTGTCCCTTTTCTCACCAAAAGATTGTGCTTATGGCTCTATGTATTGTAGTTGATTATTTTGATAGTTGGTCTACCCCTGGATATTATCTGTTGTTTCAGATAATATAGGCGAGAATTGGGGCTAGAGCCTAGTGCCCTGAACACCATCTGACAGAGGAAAATGGCAAGTAAAGATGGACCTATCACAGTAACAGCTAATTTTTCTTTTTTTTTGTTAATGTCTCTTCAGGTCTCAGCAGATGACATTTTTCTGTGCCTGTCTCAGATTCCTTCCATTTCTTCGGCTCCAACAACTAATTTCTTAACAGAAATGTGCTGGGTGTGGTGGTGCATGCCTTTAATCCCACCACTTGGAAGGTAGAGGCAGGTGATCTCTGTGAGGCCAGCCTGGTCTACATATGGAGATACATGGCAGCTGGATGTACAGAGAGACCCTGTCTCAAAAACAAACAACCAAAAAAACCCCAACCCCTCCCAAAACACCCCGCCCCCCAATATCCAGAACTGTAAGAAAAACAGAAGGGCTTTGGATGAGTCATTTCAAGTTCTGAAAGACTGCTCTCCCAGATTACTATACCCAGCAGAACTATCTGTATTTATTCATTCATTCATTCATTCATTTATTTTGAGACAGGGTCTCCCTGCAGCCCCAGCTGGCCTGGAACCCAGGCTGGCCTCAAACTCAAGAGATTCACTTGCCTTTGCTTTCTGGGTGCTGGGATTAAAAGTGTGCACCACTATATGCCCAGCCCTGTTATAAATGAAAGAAAAAAACATTTGTCTTAGTTTGCTTTCTGTTGCTGTGACAATGAAATAAAGCTAGAAATCAACAGCAAAAGAAATTACAGAAAGTAAACAAGCCCATGGAAATTAACCAACTCACTATTGAATTGAATGGCTCACTGAAGAAATTGAGAAGGAAATAAAAATTCGTGGAATTTTTTGTTTTTTAATCTTTTTGAGACAGTGTCTTCCTGTAGCTCCAGCTCTCCTGGAACTCTCTATGTAAACCAGGCTGGCCTTGAATTTACAGAGATCCACCTGCATCTGCCTCTTGAGTGCTGGGAATTAAAGGCTTGTGCCACCATGCCTGGCAAAAATTCATAGAATTGAATGAAAGTGAAAACACAAATTTATGAGCTACAATGAAGCAATCCTAAAAGGGAAATACATAGCTGTATATGTGTCCACCAGGTGTGGTGGCACACGCCTTTAATTCCAGCACTCAGGAGGCAGAGGCAGGCAGATCTCTTTGAGTTCAAGGCCAGCCTGGTCTACAGAGTGAGTTCCAGGCTAGCTGGAACTACAGGGAGACCCTGTCTGAAAAAGGCAAAAAAACAAACAAACAAAAAAAAATCGGGTCCGGAGAGATGTCTCAGCAGTTAAGAGCAGTGATTGCTCTTGCAGAGGATCTGAGTTCGAATACCAACACCTTTCACGCACATGGTGGCTAACCATCTGTTATTCCAGTTCCAAGGATCTGACACTCTTTTGACCTCTGCAGACATTGTGCAACATGGGTGCAGTTACACACATCCAGGCAATTCACTCATACATATAAAAATGATTAGGGGCTGGAGAGATGGCCTAGCGGTTAAGAGCGCCGACTGCTCTTGCAGAAGATCTGGGTTCAATTCCCAGCACCCACATGGCAGCTGAGAACCGTCTTTAACTCCAGTTCCAGGGGAATGCGACACACTCTTCTGACCTCCGCAGCATTGCACGAGATGGGTGCACTAACCTACATGCAGACAGACAGTACATTCGTACACGCACAAAAATAAATAAAATTTAAAAAATGATTTAAAAAGACGGGCATGGTGGTGCATGCCTTTAATCCTACACTTGGGAGGCAGATGTAAGCAGATCTTTGTGAGTTCAAGGCCAGCCTGGTCTACAGAGCGAGTTCCAGGACAGCTGGGGCTACAGGGAGACCCTGTCTCAAAAAGACCAAAAAAAAAAAAAAAAGATAAAAAAAAAAAAAAAAAAAAAAAAAAAAAAAAAAAACAAGAAGTCAAGAGAAAACCCACAAAGTGGAAGAAAATCTTCACCAGTGACACATTTGGCAGAGCTTTAACATCTATTAAATATTTTGAACTCAAAAACAAAGAAATAAGAAAACACATGATACAATTAGATGAGATAAGGATCTGAACAGAGAATTTTCAAAAGAAGAAATAAAAATGGCTAAGGAACATCTTAAAAGTATTCAACATTTTGAGTAATTAAGAAAATTGTAAATTAAAACTACTCAAAGATTTCATTTTACTCCAATTAGATGGGCTAAGATCAAGACAACAATTATACCAAATACTGGAGAGGATGTGGGGGAAGGAGAATGCTGGTGGAATTCCAAGCTCATGTAACAACTATGGAAAGCAGTGTGGAGAACTCTTAAAAACCTAAAAAATAAACCCAACTTTTGATCTGGTTATACCACTCCTTGGTATATACCCAAAGGACTTATCCTATTGCAGAGATATTTGTACATCGTTTGTTGCTGCTCTTTTCACAATAGCTAAGAGATGGCTGCAACCTACTTGTCCCTCAACTGATGGGTGGATAAAGAAACCATGCTACATTTACACCATGGAGTTCCTTCAGTGGTAAATGAAGATGAAATCCTGAAATTTGCAGGTAAATGGATGGAACTAGATATGAATATGTATCCTGATTTAGCTGCAGGAACCAGGAAAATGTAAAGGAATCAGGGAGGTAAATGGAAAGAAGGAACTTGAGAAAGAAGGTTAGTAGGAGACAGGTGTTACTAAGGGAGAAATGGATAAAATGAGGGGATTTAAATGGGGAGGAAAGGAAGTGTTAGACAAGGAAATTTGGGGATAAAGGGAAAGAAAGAGCTCAAAAGAGAAGACCATAGGACACTGGTAATATCAAAGGAGAAATGGGGAAAATGGGGACATTTGAAATGGGGAAAGCACGGAGGGAGGTTTATACAGGGAAAGAAGAGAGAGAGAGAGAGAGAGAGAGAGAGAGAGAGAGAG
>VZQC01005406.1:691379-758970 GCA_009823505.1 Rhizomys pruinosus | reverse complement strand
CAGGCTTACATTCATACACATACAATAAATAAATAATAAATAAAACAAAAAAATATTTAAAATAAAGAAATAAACAAATAAATAAAAAAAAAAAGAAAAGTAAATAACTTACTGATGTGATGCAATTCTTAAAGCCTTGGAAAACAGGAAGCCAAATGGAAAGAAATAGATTCAAATAATCAAATAGAAACAAGAAACATTACAAAGCAGCAGCTGGTTCTTTGAAAAGATAAGATTGACAAACCCCTTAGCTAAATTAACCAAAAGAGAGAAGATCTCAAATCAAAAGTTAGAAGTGAAAGGAGAGACATTACAACACATACCAGTGGAATTCAGAAAATGATGACAAATATGAATTTCTAGATATGGCCTAACAAAGTCAAACTAAGATGAGACAAAAGATTCTATAACAAGCAACAAGATTGAAGCAGTAATAAATTTCTCCCAACTAAAAAAGTCCATGCTCAGACAAATTTACCACCAGACTTTTCTACCATCTTAATTAAAAAATTGCACCTTACAGGTGGAAGAGTGCCTTCAGCGGTTAAGAGCGGCCAACCACTTTACAGAGGACCCAGTGTTTCCGAAGTTGGTCCCCAGCACCCACACATGGCGGATCTGAGAACCGTCTGAAACATCCAATTCCAGAGAGAACTCCAGTTCCAGGGGAATTCCAGACACCCTCTTCTGACCTCCGTGGCCATTGCACGACGACGAGGCTGCACAGACCTACATGCATACAGACATTCATTTACACATAAGAGAAATAAAATAAAAAAAAAAAAGACAAAAAAAATCACATCAAAAAAAGCTTCAAGAAAAAAAAAATAAATTTGCTCCACAATCTCATTTCACAAATTATTCCATAAAAATAGAAAAGCAAGAAACTCTTCAAACTCATTTTACCAAGCCAGTATTACTCTGATACCAAAACCAGAGAAAGGCAAAACAGAAGAGGAAATTATAGACCAATCTCTCTGATAATTAAAGATGCAAAAAAGTTCTCAATTGGTTTGAAATATTAAATGCAAACCAAAATTCAAGAACATAGCTCAAAAAAAGATCTTTGCGGCAACCTGGGTGTGGTGCGCACGCCTTTAATCCTAGCACCTTGGAGAGGCAGTAGGCCGGCTGTGGAATTTTTTGTCGAGTTCAAGGCCAGCCTGCTTCTCAGACGTGAGTTTCGCAGGACCAGCTGGAGGCTACAGGGAGACCCTTTTTTTTTGTCAAAAAAGATTAAACAAAAATTAATCTGTTTATTGACAAAATTTGCCTTTACTGCAGAGATGCAGGAACTCAATAAATTTAATATTTAAATGGACTCAAGGACAGAGATCATATAATCATCTTAGATACAGGAAAGGCCTGTATCTAACATCTCTTCATGATAAATCCAACATCTCTTCATGATAAAAGCTCTGAAAAGATTAGGAATGGGTGGAACATATTTCAACATAATAAATAATAAAGGCTACATATAACAAACTTACAGCCAACATCATGCTAAATGAAGAAAAATTCAAAACATTTTCTTGGCAGGCATGTTGGGTGACACCTTTAATTCCCCAGAAACACTCGGAAGGCAGAGGGGATTTTTCTGTGAGTTAAGGCCAACCTGGATCTACAGAGTGAGCTCCACGGCCAGCTGCCTGGACTAAAGGAGAACCCTCATCTCAAAAATAACAACAAAGTCCGGGCGTGGTGGCGCATTTGCTTTAATCCTAGCACTTGGGAGGCAAGAGGCAGGCGGATCTTTGTGAGTTCAAGGCAGCCTGGGTTCTACAGAGTGAGTTCCAGGCAGCTGGGGACTACAGGGAAGACCACTGTCCTCGAAAACAGACCAAATAAATATAAACTACATAGAAAAACATTAATAACAACAACAACAAAAAATTCTCTGCTAAAGTCAAGACCAAGAGGAGGGTGTCCACTTTTACCATTTCTAGTTAATACAGTGCTTGAAATCTTAAGCCGTAAGACCAAGAAAATACAGGGGATTACAAATAAGAAAGCTGGTAGTGATGGCACATGCCTTTAATCCAGCAGATGTCAGGCAGGAGGATAATGAGAGATATGAGTCCAAACGAGTCTAGGTCTACAGAGCAAGTTCCAGACCAAGCGGAGCTATTCAGGGAAACCCTGTCACAAAACCACAAACCAAACAAAAACTAGGTGCTGGAGAGATGGCTCAGTGGTAGAGCACTAAGTGTTTTTGCAGAAGATCTGAGTTCAAATCCCACATCCACATGCCGGCTACCACCCAACCATAACTCAAGTTCCAGGGGGATCTGACACCCTCTGCTGTCCTCTACTGGGACTGCGCAACATGGGTGTACTTGCATACATGTATGCTATTCATATACATAAAAAAAAAGGCACGGGGGCTGGAGAGATGGCTCTTGCAGGTACGACATGGGTGCACCTACCTACATACAGACGGTACATTCACACACATAAAATAATAAAAATTTAAAAAGGTAAAAAGCAAAACCATTAAAACCAAACCAAAAACAACATCCTGTATTCTTTTTATTATTATTTTTTTTTGGTCTTTTGAGGAACAGGGTCTCTCCTGTGGCTCCAGCTGTCCTGGAATTCACCTATGTGACCAGGCTGGCCTTGAACTCACACAGATTCCACTTGCCTCTGCCTCCAGGAGTGCTGGGATCAAGGACATGTGCCAACATGCCTGGCTCTATATTACGTTCTTTTTTTTTTTTTTTGGTCGTTTCGAGGACAGGGATCTCCCTGTAGCCCCAGCTGTTCTGCGAACTCACTCTGTAGACGCAAAGCTGGCTTTGAACTCACCAAAGATCCGCCTGCCTCTGCGCTCCCAAGTGCTAGGATTTAAAGGGCGTTGCACCACCACGCCTGGCTCATTACATTCTATTATTAAAAGATTCCATAAATAAGAGACTGAAGACCCCCCTCCCGAAATACTCCTAAAGCTGATTAACACTTTTAGCGAAGGGCTGGATGCAAAATTAATGTACAAAAATCAGTAGCCTTCCTGTATACCAGTGAGAAATATACTGAGAAGCAAATCAGAGAAACATAATCCAACATTGAATTAATTTCTTATATTTAAAACAAAACACAAAAAAATAAACACTAGAAAAATTAGAAAAATTAAAAAAAAATTAAAACACTTAGAAGATGGAAAGAACTCTCATGTACATGAATTGGAAGGATTAGTATTGTGAAAATGACTATCCTACCAAAAGCAATTTACAGATACAGTGCAATCCCCATCAAAATTGGAATGCCATTCTTCACAAAAATATGAACAGTATTTTTGCTTACAGTTGTTTTGACAGAACACCTCTGACTAATTCCAACTTGGGGAAGAATGAACTTATTTATCTTACATCTCTTAGCTCACAGTTCATCACTTAGGGCACCCAAAGCGGTAGGAACTCAAGTGTAGGAGACTTGGAGGCAGGAGGCTGAAGCAATCGCCAATCGGAGGAATGCTGCTTACTGGCGTGCTCCCTGGCCGATGCTCAGCAACTCTCCTGTTTTTTTTTTTCTTTTTTTTTCCCTTTTTTTTTTTTTTGTTGAGGTCTCTCTTATTCCAGCTGGCCTGCGAGCTCCTACTGTAGACCAAGGTGGTCTTGAACTCACAGAGACTCCGCCTGCCTCTCTTGTTGCCTGGGATTAAAGGCGTGCCACCACCACGCCGGCACTTAAAAGATGGTCATTTGCCATGTGGGAGGTGCTGGGAAATTGAAACCGGGGTCCTTCTGCAAGAGTAGTTCGGCGCTCTGAACCACTGCGCCACCTCCCCCAGTCCCTCAGCTCCTTTTTTTCCTTCTTATGTGTATGAGTATGTACTGTCTGCATGCAGGTTTTGTCCCGGGTCATGGCAATGCTGTGGAGGTCAGAGAGAGGGCCGTTCAGATTCTCCTGGAATTGGTGTTACAGATGATTCTCAGCCACCATGGGAGTGCTGGGATCGACCCGGGTCCTCTGCAAGAAGCAGTCGGCGCTCTTAACACCAGGCCATCTCTCCAGCCCCTCAGCTCCTTTCTGTATACATACACAACAACATTGCTGGGATGGGCACTGCCCACAGGTGAGCTTGGGCCCTCCCATATCAAACTTGAACAATCAAGAAAATAACACCCAGCGACATGGCCACAGGCTAGTTCTAATGGAGGGCAATTCCCTAACTGGAGGCTTTACCACTCAACCCAGGACACTTGGTCAAATGACACTAAAGTTTATCCACCACTGTCTTAAATCTGTGTCATGGCGTGTGTGGCGCCACGCCTTTAATTCCTAGCACTTGGGGGCAGAGGCAGGCGGATCTTGGTGAGTTCAAGGCCAGCCTGGTCTACAGAAGTGAGGTTCCAGACAGCTGGGAGACTACAGGGAGACCGTGTCTCGAAAAAGGACCAAAAAAAAAAAAGAGAAAAAAAAAAATTGTAGGTAATCACTAAAGATCCTGGGGATTAGGTGAAAGCAACATTTTGAGTGAAAGAACATGGCTGAAGCTATCACTATACCTGATGTTCAAGGTTTATACACTGAGAAGCCATAGAAAAAAGCAGTCATAATACCAGCTGGGGGTGCATGCCTTTAATCCCAGCACTTTAGCGCCAGAGGCCAGAGGGCATCTCTGAGTTCAAGGCGCCAGCACTGGTCTACATAATGAGTTCCAGAATAGGCTGAGCGGGCTACAGCGGGGAACCCCTGCTCTCAAAAAAGACCAAAAACAAAAGCCAGCATGGAATGGCACAAGAACAGACATGTAGACCAATGGAGGATTAGAAATAGAGAAACCCCGGCTAATAAGAATGGGAGCACAGTCGACTGTCTGACAGTAGGGGCCAAAATACACATCGGAAAAAGGTAATCTCTTCAACAAATGGTGCTAGAACAACTTAATATCTGCATGTAGAAGAATAACACTAGATCCTTTCATCCTACACAAAAATCAAGTCCAGTGGTTCAAAAATATTTTAAAACTTTTTTTGGGGGGGTCTTTTTGAGAGAGTCTCCCTGTAGCTCCAGCTGTCCTGGAACTCACTACATAGACCAGGCTGGCATTGAAGTCACAGAGATCTGCCTGCTCGCCTCTGCCTCTGCCTCAGCCTCCTGATTGCTGGGATTAAAGGCATGTGCCACCATGCACGGCTAAAAGTTTTTATGTTGTAGAATTTTTGCCTACATCTATGTAAGTGCATCATACACACAATGCTTGCAGAGGCCAGAAGAGGATGTTTGATCCCCTGGAACTGGAGAGGTAAGGACAGTGTTAGCCACACATTGCCATGGGTACATGTTCCTCTTCTAGCAGGGAGCAGCCACTGGTCTTTACCCATTGAGCCCATCTCTCCAGCCCCAGATCTAAAAATTTTTTTTTTTTTTTTTTTTGGTCTTTTTGAGACAGGGTCCTCCCTGTAAGCCCCAGCTGTCCTGGAACTCACTCTGTAGGGACCAGGCTGCCATGAACTCACCAAAGATACCGCCCCTGTCTCTGCCTCCTAGGAGTGCTAGGATAAAAGGTCTCACCACCACGCCTGCTTCTGAAAATCTTAATGTAGACCTGAAAGCTGAAACATGCTAGGATGAAAAAAGCTATTGAGAAACACTTCAAAATTCAGGCCATAGGTAAAGCCTTTCTGAGACTCTAAGCACTTAATAAGTTAAATTTCATGAGGTTTCCATTTCCTCATGAAAATTTAACTTTGAATATATCAAAGGAACAGTGATCAACATGAAAAGGGGACAGCTGTAGAGACGGGAGAAATCTTTTCCAAACTATACATCTGACGAGGAGAAGGATTAATATCCAGAATTCATACAAAAACTTAAAAAGAAAACAATCCATTTGAAAAAAAAAAAAAAAAGCCTGATGACCTGAATAGAGTCCTCACTAGAAGAAAGGTAAATGGCCAATAAGTATTTTTTTCTTTCTTTTAAAAGTATTTTGTTTTAATGTTTAGCATCAGGAAATGCACATTGGAACTACTTAACTATTATCAAGAAAACAAATGACAGGGGCTGGAGAGATGGCCTAGCAGTTAGGAGCACCGACGCTCTTGCAGGGAGGACACCCTCTTGGGTTCGATCCCCAGCACCACGATGGCGCTGAGAACTGTCTTTGAACTCCAATCCAGAGAGAACTCCAGTTTCCAGGGGAATCTGAGACCCTCTTCTGACCTCCGCACGGATTGCACGACCACGCGGCGTTGCACGCAACCTGCAATGCAAACAAACATTCAATACACATCAACAAAATTAAAAAAAAAAAAAAAAAGAAAACAAATGACAAATACTGGTTTAGGGAAATGGAAGAAAAAAATGGAAGAAGAAAGAGAAACTTTCTCCGCATACTGTAGTGTGCAATTAAAGTGGTGTGCCACCATGAAGTCAGCATTGGAGGTTCTTAAAAAAAAAAAGCAGAGCCGGGCATGGTGGCGCACACGCCTTTATCCTAGCACTTGGGAGGAGAGGGCAGGCGGATCTTTGTGAGTTCAAGGCCAGCCCTGGTCTACAAAGCGGTTACCAGGACAGCTGGGGCATACAGGGAGACCCTGTTCTCGAAAAGACCAAAAAATATAAAAAATAAAAAAATAAAAATAAAGGAAATACCATATACATCAGCTATACCACACTCCTAGACTTATCCAAAGATTCCATATTCTACTACAGAGACACTTTTCATCCTTGTTTATTGCTGCTCTCTTCACAGTAGCTAGGAAATGGAATTAGCCTAGATGTTCATCAACTGATGAATGGATAATAAAAATGTGATACATACATGCAATGGAATTGTATTCAGATGCAAAAATAAATAGGAAATTTGCAGGAAAATGGATGGAGCTAGAAAATATTGTAGTAAGGGAGGTAACACAGGCTCAGAAAGACCAGTAACGGGGCTGGGGAGCTGTCTTGGCAGAGAAGAGCACTTGATGCTCTTACAGCAGACCTGAGGTTGCTCCCCAGCTCCAACAACCATCTGCAGCTGTACTTCCATGGGTCTCGACATCCTCTTTGGGGCTCCACAGGTACCAGGCACATATATGGTATACATACATATGGACATGCAGGCATATGTTCATACACATAAAAATCTTATTTTATTTTTTTTGTATATTTATTTTTTTTATATTTTATTTTTTTTTTTTATTTTTGGTCTTTTCGAGACAGGGTCTCCCTGTAGCCCCAGCTGTCCTGGAACACTCGTGTAGACCAGGCGACCGCTTTGAACTCACAAAGATCCACCTGCCTCTGCCTCCCTGAGTGCTAGTGATTAAAGGCGTGTCGCCACCACCTACCCGGCTTTTTTTTTTTTTTGGATATAAAAATCTTTTTATAAAAAAGAAAGAGCAGCTGGTGTTTTACAGAGGGCCCGGGTCACCGCCTTTAATCCAGCACATTGGGAGGCAGAGCAGGTGGATCTTTGTGAGTTCAAGGCCAGCCTGGTTCTACAGAGTTCCAGGGCAGTGGGGGCTACAGGGGAGACCTGTCTCGAAAAGACACCAAAAAATTAAAAATAAAAAATAAAATATAATAATAAAAGGAGAAAGGGGAGCTGGAAAGAGATGGCTTAGCTAAGAGCTGACTCGACTGCTCTTGCAGAGGACTAGGTTTCAATTTCCCCAGACCCACATGGTGGCTTAACTTCAGTTCCATGGGAATCTGATGCCTCTTTGTTCTGACCTCCTGGGCTTTTTGCAAAACATGTGGTGCACTCAAACTGCAGCCAATAGAATAAAATATTTTTTTAAAAATATGAGGAAACAGGGCTGGAGAGATGGGCCCCTAGCGGTTAGAGCGCCGACCGTCTCTTACAGGAGGACCCGGGTTCATCCCCAGCACCCACATGGCGGCCGAGCAACGTCTGAAACTTCCAATTCCGGGAGAACTCCAGATTCCAGGGAATCCTGAGACCCTCTTCTACCTCCGCGGCACTGCACGAAACGGATGTGCACAAACTTGCATGGCGACAGTACATTCATACACAACAATAAATAAATAAATTAATAAAAAAAAAATTAAAAAAAAATAAAAAAATAAAATTAAAATATGAGAAACAGGCTGGAGAGATGTTTCAGCAGTTAAGAGCACTGGCTCCTCTTGCAGAGGGCTAGATTCCCAGCACCTGTTATTTATTCAAGATCTGCACAGGACTGGCTCTGCCAGAATTCTGTCTTGGGGGTAGGGGAAGCCTCATCCCTCCCTAAGAATTTATAAGCAGCTAATTGTTGCTGAGGGTTGGAAATACATTTTCTTTAGTAGTATACCCAGTAGAAGGTGCCCAGGCTCCTGTAAACAGTTCCTTATCCATATTCTTGTAAATGAAACTCTTGTGGTTGTCGAATGAGGAAAGGACGACTAATTGGGAGGAAAAAGGGAGTTAGAAGAGAACAAGAGAGGGCGACTGGTAAATAGGATCAAAATAGGGGCTGGAGAGATGGCCTAGCGGTTAAGAGCACTGACCGCTCTTGCAGAGGACCCAGGTTCAATCCCCAGCACCCACATGGCGGCTGAGAACCATTTTTAACTCCAGTTCCGGGGGAATCCGTCACCCTCTTCTGACCTCCGAGGCATTGCACGACACAGGTGTACCAACCTACATGCAGACAGTACATTCATACACATACAAAAAAAATTCAAAATAGATTACATACATATATGAAAATGTCACAGTGACACTTTATTATGGTTAATATGAATAAATTAGAAGATAAAAGGCAAAATATTGTTTCCTTGAATATAGTTTATATTGGAAAGTCAAGATAAATGCTTATTTTCAAGTCTGTCAACTATCATTTTTCATAAGTTTTTGCCTTAGAAATACACATTTGGGCCGGGTGTGGTGGTGCATGCCTTTAATCCTAGCACTCAGAAGGCAGAGGCAGGTGGATCTTTGTGAGTTCAAGGCCAGCCTGGTCTACAGAGGGAGTTCCAGGACAGCTGGGGCTACAGGGAGACCCTGTCTTGAAAAGACCATCCTAGCACTTGGGAGGCAGAGGCAGGCGGATCTTTGTGAGTTCAAGGCCAGGCTGGTCTACAGAGTGAGTTCCAGGACAGCTGGGGCTACAGGGAGACCCTGTCTCAAAAAGACCAAAAAAAAAAAAAATAATAATAATAATAATAAAATTAAATTAAGGAAGATAAAAAAAAAATTAAGGAAGAACATGCTCAAACAAGCATTTTGTTGTATGGTTGGGTTATTTTATTTGGTTTCTTGGCTTGGTTAGATCTTGTTTCATGTTTGTTGGATTCATATCTGAGCGATTAAGCCTTTAGCCCACAGAACCTTGATGCCCAAGATAGTAATGGTGTTCCCTGGAGCAGTCCACAGGAGCCAATGGAAACCACCTCTCCTCATGGAGTCAGAGTTGCTGGGCCCATGTCTCAGCAGCCCAAGTACTGTCAAGGAATGGCGTGTTTATGCCCAAGCTGTGGGTGCCTCAGAAACTCATGGTGGAGGCATCCCTGGACAAAAGTTTCTGCAGAACAAATGTGGGTTTCCTCTGGTTATCCTGAACTCACAGGACCAGCATTTGTCGTCTTTTGGTTCTTTTTCTGAAGGTTTATTTTTATTTTTAATTATGTGTGAGTGCAAGTGTTGACAGAGGCCAGAGGCACAGATCCCCCTGGAGCCAGGGTTACAGGTGGTTGTCAGCTGCCTAACATGGGTGTTGGGAATCAAATTTGGGTCTTCTTTTGGGGGATCTTAAGGCAGAGTTGCTTCTTTAGAGTCCAGGGAACTAGGTCAGGTGTGTTTGCTTCTTCCAAGGGAGAGGCCTTGACAGGCAATCCAGAAATCGTGAGAGTGAAAATTGGAGAGCTTCACTTCTGTTTCTTAAAGGATTTCCAAGCTACTTGATGTTTCCAAAGATCTCAAGGTAGTATCCAGACCTATGGCCCACACTTGTAGTACCATGTTCTTGGGAAAATCACTCGAGACTACAGGTTCAGTACCAACCTGGGCAACATAGTAAAGCCCTGCCTCTTAAACAGACAACACTTTCCAAGTCAAAGGAGTAGTATTTTGCATTAAAAAAGTGATCAGCTCTTCCTTAACCATAGAATATCTAAGACTTAAGAAGAGGCAGCCAAACAATGGGCATTATGCTTAGGTGGACATTTATGGATGAACAATGCCCATCCCTTCCAGGGTCTGGCATGGTTTGGGAGAAAGAATGATTTAGATCTAGCAAGTTTGGGTCTGGGTAGAACTTTTCCTGTACCATGAAATGGGATACCACATTTAGGAGACCAAAAGAAATGTGACCTTGATGAGATGTTATAAAATGTAAGGAAGCCGGGCGTAGTGGTGCTCACCTTTAATCCCAGCACTCGGGAGGCAGGGGCAGGCGGATCTCTGTGAGTTCAAGGCCAGCCTGGTCTACATAGCGAATTCCAGGACAGCTGGGGCTACAGGGGGACCCTGTCTCGAAAAGACAAAAAAAAAGGGGGGGGGGAACATGTCCATGGTTTCCTCTGTGTTTGCTGTGGTTTCAGTATGGCTTGTTCTCTCTAAAACTTGGGTTGAAATTTCAATTCATTTTATAAGATAATAAGAACTGTGGCCCCAACTGACCAGGTTGGCCTCAATCTCAGAGAGATTCACCTGCCTCTGCCACCTGCCTCTGAGTGCACCCATCTTTCCTAATAAAGTAGCCTCCTACCCATTTTCTTTTTAAATTTTTTTAAATTTAAAATTTATTTTTTGAAACAGGATCTCACTATGGCTAGAACTTACTATGTAGACGAGGTTGGCTAGGAACTTAACAGCCTCCGAAGTACTGGGATTAAAAGTATGTGCCACCACACCTAGCTTTAAATTTTACGTGTATGCGTATGTATGTGTATGTGTATGTGTGTGTGTGTGTGTGTGTGTGTGTGTGTGTGTGTGTCTGTATGTGCAGGTGCCCTCACAGTAGAGGGTGTTGGATCTCTTGGAGCTAGAGTTACATACAGGTGGTTGTGAGCTACCTGGTATGGGTACTGGGAACGAAACTAAGGTCCCCTGCAAGAGCAGTATGTGCTCTTAACTGCTGAGCTGTCTCTCCAGCCAGCTCCCTGCTTGTTTTCTGTGAGCCTGTGCAGGCTGGCCAGGGGATGTGCAGGTCCCCACAGAGCATCCTCGTGTCTACAGTGTCAGCAGCTAGCTTGAATGCCGGTGGAGAAGTGTGCTGGGAATGGTAGCATGGGGCCTCTGTGAGGGCTGCTAGGGGTGTTTGCTGACTCAGGGGCACTGCTGGGTTGGGAGTGGTCCCTTGGCTGGCCTCCCTAAGACCTGGGTACACTTGCCCACAAAGGGATGGATCTTTTCCCGGGCTCTGCTGCCTTCTGCTGCCACTAGGATCTGTGACCCTAGGGGCTTAGTTAGCAAAGCTGCTGTGGGTCAGACTGAGGTCATTTGGGGAGGGCCTCTGGGCAGAGTGCCCAGCATGCTAGGGCATTGCCAAGCACCTACTCAGCAGCAATCAGGATGGGCAGGACCCTCAGGCTCAGGCCTGCTGTTGGTGGCCTGGCCATATTTCTGCCTCCCAAACTGGAGCTGGAGTGCACACACAGCTGGTGTGCTGTGAAGGCTTGTTCTGGGTCCTTGTCACCAGCTGTGGTACTTACACTATCCTTAGGTTCTGTGTCCTTCACCCTGAAATGAGCCAGTCCACAATGAAAGGCCCTCTTGTCCAGGCCTGACCTTGGGTTGTGGGCATAGCAAGGCTGTTTCAGGCTCCACTGCTAGGCAGGCCACATTCTTTCCAGAGCAAGCAGGGAAGTTGCGCTCTGCTACACCTGGGGAAGCTAAGGCCAGAGAAATGAGGGAACAGAGCCAGGGCAGGACCTAGCTGCATCGCCATGCCCTCAGCAAACCTGGCCCATCCTTTCCTTCTAGCCCACAAACTGCACATCCCTGAAAGTCTACTGTTGCAAAGGCCTTTCCCACCCTCTAGCAGAGTCTTCCTTTGTTACAGGACGTACAAGAGAGTGAAAGACAAGTCCCAAGCGCTGAGGACAGCTACTGCTTGTGCTGGGGTTTCTCTGACCAGTCTTACCCAGCTTCCCCTAATCAAGGAGTAGTCATATCCCAGAACATAACCACCAGGCTTTCTCACCCCACCTCCTTGGTTTTGTACCTTGGAAGGCTGGATTGGGGGCTACCTTTGTCCCTCAGAGGCTCTCTGACTACAGCAGGGGCTGCACCTCAAAGGGGCTTTGTGTCACCACAAAGAAGCTCTGTCCCTCCAGAGAAGTCTCAGTGTTGCCATGGTGATGGAGGGGCCTGGTAGAAGGGGTCCCACCATCTGAGGGGAAGAAGAAAATCGCAGACCAAGAGCACAGTGCGCAGGGCTGGCAGCCAGCACAGTGACTGCTGCACCTGCCCAGCTATAGCCCTTACCCTGCAGGACACTGTCCCTGACAGGGCCTCTCTGGGATCATGGATGTTGGTAGGGATAAGGGTGGGCCTCCAGTGTTTCGATGAACCTCAGTCCCTTCCTCAAGATGACTTGATTCTTATGCCTACCCCAGAGGCCAGGGCACAAGAACTCTGTGCCACCTCAGCACCCCCTTCTTATATCCCTGAGATTGCGAGTGACTACACTATGTTGCCATCTGGGTTCCCCTCAGAGAGGGCAGTAGAAGCAACTGACTGGCCACCTCCACTCCCTAACACCAGACCTTTGTGGGCTGTATGATCAGAGGTGGAATGCACTGAGCATCTGTAAGGGGGCAGAAAAGTTGTCCTGCAGGGACTTCTGCCTCCCAGGGTGGCACAGCAGCACCTCTGACCAAATAGGGAATGGCTCCATTCCCAGAACATCTGTGAGAGGACCTAGTGCTGGAGGTGGCTCTCAGGCCTTCAGTCTTCATAGATGCCACCAACCAGCTACTAAAGACCCCAGATGGCAGGGAGCTTGCTGCCTTAAACCCCACCTCCAGAGCCTATAAGGCAACAGCCTTGGCTGTAGCTGGTGTCTCAGTCAGGCACAGAAGGGGTAGCAGGGGCTGTTCTGAGTTGGGGGCTCCTGTCTTCCATGCCCCTGGTGTCTTCATAGATGAGTCCCAGGGAACATGGAGGCTTGAAGGGGGCCACATGAGGGGCATCTGCCTCAAGGAGAATCTTGAGCCTAGGTTCCAGCAGCAGCTCCATCTGGCCCAGGCTTCCTGTAGAGGAGGACGCAGTCCCTGGAATGCTGACCTGCCCACATGCCTGTCCACCCCTTCTACTTCCGTGACAGATACTCTCCAGGTTCAGCCAGCCCCCAGCCTGCAGGCTTCTCAAACCTCACGCTACTTGGATCCTTGGCTCTAAAAGCATCCTGGACTTGACCTGACCCCCAGCCTCCCAGATCAGCACCCCCTCCCCCGATCTTTCTGTTCAAAAGTTCCTTTTTCTGAGGCTGACCAATTTTCTTTGACCCTGGACAACCCTTAGCCCAGGCTGCCTCATTAGTACAAGGTTAAGAGCCACCAGAGGATTCCCTTACATATGGGATCCATTCCCTAGGCACAGTACTGCTGGACCACCATAGCTAGGCATACCCTGGGCTGCAGAATTCCCTGCAGGGTGTGGCTCCCACCATCCTCCTTATCACTGCCCCCTACCCCCAGTGCTTTTGCCAGCATGGCCTGCCTCTTCTGTGGGAAATCTAATTTCAAGGCTGAATCTGATTAGGGCTCTCCAGGCTGCCTGAAAATCCAGCTGCTTCCCTAGGCAGCAGACATTGCCCTTCTCCCCTTTCCCACAGGCTTAGAGTCTGAGGCGCCTGGTGGGAAGACGGCTGTCTTTTCCTCTTTCTTAGACTTGGATTATACCCAGAGCCCCTGCTCCTCAGATGTACAAGACTGTGGGGTCCTGGATTAGCTCCAGCACCAGGATCAGCCACTACTGTGATCTCCAAGATGAGGATCCTTCCAGTCTTTCTTGTACATACATGTGCATGCCAGCATTCTTCTGCCTCTTGCTTGAAGTCTAACCTCCAGCCATGTCACTTGTGTATTTTATTTTACCCATTTTCAGCTGGAGGTTTTTTGCTTTTTGTTGATTTATATAAGTACTTTACAGATGAAAGGTATTACTATTAAAGTTTTTGTTTTGTTTTGTTTTGTTTTGTTTTGTTTTGAGGTAGGGTCTCACTATGTAGCCCTGGCTGGCTTAGAGCTTACTATATAGACCAGGCTGGCCTCAGACTCACAGAAATCTGTCTGCCTCAGCCTCTCAAGTACTGGGATTAAAGATGCATATCATCATGCCTGGTCTAGGGTATTACTTTATTATTGGCTGTTTCATATACTTAATCTCAAATACCAATAGTCTTGTTTGTTTGTTTTTGGTATTTTAGGGTTCTTTCGCTTTTTTGTTGTTGTTGTTTTGTTTTGAGACAGGGTCTCCCTGTGGTTCCAGCTGACCTGGAACTGACTTTGTAGGCCAGGCTGGCCTCTATCTCACAGAGATCTGCCTGCCTTTGCCTCCCAAATGCTGGAATTACAGATGTGGTCCACCATGCCCAGCCCAATTGTCTGCTGAAATTAAAAAAAAATTTTTTTGTTGTTTTTTTTCGAGACAGGGTCTCCCTGTAGCCCCAGCTGGCCTTGAACTCACAAAGATCCACCTGCCTCTGCCTCCCAAGTGCTAGGATTAAAGGCGTGCACCACGCCCAGCTTTAATATTTTTTAATTTTATTTATTTATTTTTATGTGTATGAGTGTACTATCTGCATGTAGGTTGGTGCAATGTAGGTCATGCAATGCTGCGGAGGTCAGAAGAGGGCATCGGATTCCCCTGGAACTGGAGTTAAAGACGATTCTCAGCCGCCATGTGGGTGCTGGGGATCAAACCTGGGTCCTCTGCAAGAGCAGTCGGAGCTCTTAACTGCTAGACCATCTCTCCAGCCCCTGAAATTCTTTTTTTTTTAATATTTATTTTATTCTTTCATTTTATGTGTATGAGTGTATTACCTGAATGTGTGTACGGGCACCCATGTCATGCAGAGCCAGTAGAGGTCAGAAGAGGGAATGGAATCTACTGAAACTGGAGTTACTAACTATTGTTAGGTGCCATATAGGTGCTGGGAATCAAATCTGGGTCCTCTGCAAGAGCAGCCAGTGCTCTTAACCAATTAGCCATCTTTCCAGCCATGAAATTCTTTTTTTCTTCAATTTTTAAAGAATATTCCATAGTTTTTAAATTTTTATTTATTTTTTATTTTTTTATTTATTTTTTATTTATTTTTTATGTGTATGAATGTACTGTCTGCATGTAGGTCTGTGCACCCGTGTCATGCAGTACTGCAGAGGTCAGAAGAGGGTGTCAGATTCCCCTGGAACTGGAGTTAAAGATGGTTCTCAGCCACCATGTGGGTGCTGGGGAATCGAACCCAGGTCTTCCGCAAGAGCAGTCAGCATTCCCAACCACTAGGCTATCTCTCCAGCCCCTCCAATTTTTTATATTGATTTATTTTATGTGAGTGTTTTGCCTGGATGTCTGTAAGTGCACCACATGGATGCAAATGCCCACAGAGGCCAGAAGAGGGTGTGAGAACCCTTGGAACTGGAGTTATGGATGGTTGTCAGCTGCTGTGTGGGTGCTGGGAACCAAACCCAGGTCTTAACCTAGGTCTTCTGCAAGAGCACCCATCTCTCCAGCCCCATCTTGAAATAATGCATGGCTGATTTTCTCTTCCTCCTGTTCTCTGCCCCTTCCTCCTTCTCTCTGTCTCTTCCACCCCCATGTATTTTTGAGATGGGGTCTTGCTGTGTTGCCCAGCCTAGTCTTGAGCTACTGGGTTGGTAATTCTCCTGCCTCACCCTCCTGAGTATCTGGGAATGCAGGAGTATGCTACTATATGCAGCCTCCTTCCACTTTCTCTTCTGGTAAATGACTAAGGCACAAGGAATGGGGAGTGTGGATGGTTCCTCTTACCCTACCCCAGCCTCCATCATGCTGTAGTCACTGTGTAGAAGTGAAGCCATGGGGGCTGGAGAGATGGCCTAGTGGTTAGGAGCGCCGACCGCTCTTACAGAGGACCTGGGTTCGATCCCCAGCACCCACATGGCGGCCAAGAACCATCTGAAACTCCAATTCCAGGAGAACTCCAGTTCCAGGGGAATCTGACACCCTCTTCTGACCTCTGCGGCATTGCACGACACGGGTGCACAAACTTGCATGCAGACAGTACATTCATACACATACAGAAATAAATAAAAGTAAAAATTAAAAAAAAAATTAAAAAAAAAGTGAAGCCATGGATGTCACAGTAGCCAAAATGATTATTGCATGTGTTGTTCAGCATGTTGCTTATTTTTCAAATGACCATGAGGTGTAATGTTTTTGTTATTTGTTTTTAGTGCACAGAAATGGTTCATTCTCACAAAATCCTGCTGGGGCATCTTTATGCCACTACTGAGAGGCTAAGGAGAATAACCACTCCCTAACCCAACACCCCAGGCCCTGCACCATGTGCCAGAGACCCTGTGGTCCTGGCCTTGGCACAGACATGTCCTGTGAATCTCATGCTCCAGATTCCCTCCTCCTTGTCCCCAAACTTGGCACAGAGCATGTCCTTTTGGGCTTGGCCAGAAGCCATTCTGGAGGTTCTGGATACCATCTGACCCCAATAAGGATGACAGGATAATGATAGGGTCCTCGCAAGGCATGGTCACCTGTGTTTTGGGAGCAAATCTCCTGTGCTTTGGAGCTAAGGGTAGATGACAGAGGCAGTTTCCACAATGTCCTAGGCAGAGAGGATGGGCTTTGGTACTGCTGGGCCCGGTTTCAACTCCTGCCAGACTATTTCCTGGTGCCATATCCTCCTCCTTGGGATGGGCAGAGTGCACAGTGTGGAATAGGATGTCCCATGTCTCCTGTCCCCTCCTGAGCTCTGATAGGTTGCTAGCAAGGAGTCAGGCCTGGAGTCCGGGTCCCCTCCCGCCCCCTGCTGGCCTGACCCTTAGGAAATTCCTTTAATTCCTCAACCCTAGTTGGCCTCAGCCCTGTAATTTGATTTTCTGGGGCAGGCCTTTGGCTGTACTCTTTCAGAAAAGGAATGTCTGGATCAGCAAGACAACAAATGCTGATTTGGATTTCAAGGGAAAGACTCGGCCTCCACCCCTAAAGATGCCTGTGCTCTCCCCATAGAGTGAGTGTTGACCATATTTACTACAGAGGACACAGGCACTAGGCATCCTCTTCCTGTGGTTCTGAGACCTTCCTTCCTACTCAGTTGCAAGCAAAGGGCCCATTAACCACACTCCCATCTATCCATTTTCATTCATTCTTCCCCCAGTTCTCCAGCCTTCAACCATTCCATCTGCCTAGTCTTCCACCCACCCTTACCGACCCACTCATTTGCCTACGCATCAAACTATCCACCCCTCATTCAACCTCTCATGAGCTCCTATAACCCTCTTTCCCTTTTCGCACATACTTGGTCTCTCACTCCTTCCCCCTTCCATCCATTCTGTTCTCCCATCCTTCCTTCCTTAACTCATTAATTTACTCATCCATCCATTCGCCTTCCAGTCTGTCCATCCATAATCATCTCTCCACCCTCCATCCTCTTACCTATTTGTCCTCAAGCACAGCACCCCTTAGGTTATCCATCTACCCATTAATCTGTCTGTCAGTACTCTACCACCCCTACTTGCCCATCTTCCCTTCTGTCCATCCTTATCTTCCTCTGCCTCCCTGTCTGTGGTTTACTGTCTCTGCAGTATCTTGTGCTCTGTGGCCTGGATCATCCTGCTTCTGCCCAGGGTTTCTGCTCTGTGCCTCTCCATGTCCAGTTGGGTTGTGAGAGCACAGGTCAGGGGACCCTTAGCTTGATGCTGGACAATAATTTAGTGCGCTGTCTGTTGCTCTGTGACTAACATTCTTTTTTGTTTTTGCTTCTGGTGGCTTTTAAAAAAAGATTTATATGTATAAGTGTTTTGCCTGCATGTTTGTGTATCATGTGCATGCAGTGCCCACAGAGGCCAGAAGAGGGCATCAGATCCTCCTGGAACCAGAGTTACAGATAGTTGTGAGCTACCATTTGGATGGCTGATGCTGGGAACAGAACCCACAGCAGCAAGTGCTCTTAACCACTGAACCATCTCTCTGGTCCTGTGTGTGTGTGTGTGTACACATAGGTGTGTTTGTGTGTGTAGCAGTGCCCACATGCCATTGTGCATGAGTGGTGGATTTTGGGTGTTAGTCCTTGCCTTCCACTTGGTTGTAGACAGGGTCTCTCTCGTAATTTATGCTGCATATAGCAAGCTAACTGGCCCTTGAGCTTCTAGGATTCTCCTGCCTCTGCCTCCCATCTATCTCCTGGTAGAGGCAGACTAGGGTTCTTGGGATCTGAATTCAGGTCACTAGTCTTGCAGCAAGCACTTTACTCACTGGGCCGTTTTTCTCCCTAGCTCTGTTTTTGTTCTATTGAGATGGGGTCTTCACTATACAGTGCTGGCTGTACTTGAACCATGTAGACTAGGCTGACCTCATCTATGATGATCCTGCCTCTGCCTTCCAAGTACTGGGTTTACAGGTGTATGCCACCATGCCAGCTGTAACTGTTCTTTTTGCAGTTGAGTTTTCCAGGTTTAAGCCTAGTCCTGACTTCCCCAACGACCTCTCAGAAGTTCCTGGGTTTCTCTGGTTCTGGTTCACATAGTTCTAGTGTTTAGTCACACTGGGGGTTCTCTCTGTTGTTTTGTTGCATTTCAGAATCTTCTCTCAGGCACATTGGTAAGAAGCAGACTCCGAAGGAACCATGTAGCTGGTTGGCTGGGGCCTGGGTGCTGTGTTGTGTGGGGTGGTGGTGCTGAGTCTTCCCAGGTGAGCAGAGGCCAGTAGGAAAGGCACAATCAGCCAAGCAGCACACTTCCCTAACTGCCCCCAAGGGATTGCCAGCAGATAAATGTCTGGTGCCCTCCCGGACCCAAGATCTATAGCTCTGTGCCTCAAGCCCCAGCTGGAAGAAGTGTCTTTGAAGTCTCCATGGTCAGTCTTAAAAATTCTTGGATTTTGCTTTCCATGACACCAGATATTTATTTATTTTTTTTGTTTGTTTGTTTATTTCTGTATGTGTATGAATGTACTGTCTGCATGCAAGTTTGTGCACCCGTGTCGTGCAATGCCGCGGAGGTCAGAAGAGGGTGTCGGATTCCCCTGGAACTGGAGTTCTCCTGGAATTGGAGTTTCAGACGGTTCTTGGCCGCCATGTGGGTGCTGGGGATCGAACTCTGTAAGAGCAGTCGGCGCTCCTAACTGCTAGGCCATCTCTCCAGCCCCTATTTATTGTTTTACTATAAAAATAGTGTGCTGGATAGATTTAGTGTCAACTTGACACACCTGGGTTGAGGGAGCCTCAACTGGGGAATTGACTCCATTGGATTGGCCTGTGGCCACATCTGTGGAGTATTGTCTTGATGGTCGAGCAGTGTGGAAGGGCCCAGCCCACAATGAGTGGTGCCACCTGGGCAGGTAGTTATGTATAGTATAAGAAGGCAGGCGCTGGGCATGAGCCAGAGCGAGCAAGCAAGCCAGTGGACAGCATTCCTCCATGGCCTGTGCTTCAGCTCCTGCCTCCAGGCTCCTGCCCTGAGTTCCTGCCTTGGGCTCCCTAAGTGATGAACTGTGACCCAGGAGATGTAAGCTGAATAAACCCTTTCCTCCCCAAGTCAGTGTTGGTCAGAGTGTTTTGTCACAGCAATGGAAGACAAACTAGGACAAATAGCATTTCAAATTACCATCCAAAAAGCTGTCCTTTTGGGTACTGGCCCTGGGTCACCTATTTCCTATGTTCTGGTATGTGCGGGGCCTACTCTAGCTATCCTAGAAGGGTGCCCACAGCCTCTAGGGTCAGTGCCCCATCCAGGTGCATGCAAGGTACATATAGACAGGCTGAAAAGATGGCAGGGGCTGACCATCTAGGCCTCTGCTCTCCTATGGGAATTGCCAAGACTCTACCCCTACTGAAGTCTAGCCAGTGTTTGGGGATGTTACCTGGGAAACACACAGTCATTTCACTCGAGTGAGCTGAATTGACCAATGGGAAACTTGAGGGGTTTTGCTACCTTCTTGCTGTGGCCTCAGAGTTCTGGGCCACTAGCAAGCCCCACTTGGAGCCAGTGGGCACTCTTCAGAGTGAATCTTTTGGATCTCAAAGCTGTGGCATGTTTGGGGTGGTTTAGGGGCCGGAAAGCTATCTCTAGTTCGGGTCCGCCAGATAGGGGGTTGAAGGGACAAAACCAGATGGTAAGGCAGGGATCTGTGTCTCTATGCAAGAGGGAAGGAAGCTAAGCGTTGTCTACAGGGTCCACAGCTCATCTGTTAGGACACATTGTCTACAGGGTCCACAGCTCATCTGTTAGGACACATTGGGATAACATCCATCCCCTCTGCTTCACAGTTCTAAGTCTCCACTCAGGTTGGCTGATATTGCAGGCAAGAGTTCAGTATTTAGTAGTTTCCTGGAGGAACCCCACTCGCCCTAGTGTGGGACCCTGTCCCAGTCTCAGTACATTTCCTCATCAGGCCTCCTGTCAGTGCCTAGGCCAAGCCATGTGATGGCAGGCTAAGTGCCCCTGCTGTGACAGTGCCATGTGGTGGCAGGCTAAGTGCCCCTGCTGTGACAGTGCCATGTGGTGGCAGGCTAAGTGCCCCTGCTGTGATAGTGCCATGTGTCCAGAGAATCCAGCCTGCACCTCACTTCCCACTCTTTTCCAGTGGTGCCCAGCACCTCTCCCAACAGGTGTTTGGCTCGTTTTTCAGGCTATGGCTGACTGACAGCAGTTCCTCTGCCCACACCAGTGTCTCTGCAGGGTCACTTTGGTGGTTTTATTTGGGTGACAGGTGCAGGGGAAATGAACAGCTGTGGGAGCTGACATTAGCTGTGGGGCCCTCACTGGGCCTCATTTTCCCCAGATGTCTTGCCAGTGTGCTAGCCCTTTATCTCTGAGGTTCCCATGTCCTGGTGTGGCCTAGCCTAGACTTTTTTTCTCTTTAGGGCTCCGTCTAGGCCAGTGAGCAGCAGAGCTGGCCTTCTCTGGATGTCACTAGCATGTGTGTGACATTCCCACACTGGGGTCTCCCTTCTTTGAGCTCACACTATGTATTGGTTCAGGGGTGAGTGGTCTAGCAGTCTGCCTCAGTGGGCTGGCATGGGACCAGCTGCGAGCAGGGCCCAACCAGCACTGGGCATCAGGCCACAGACTGTGGTGTGTGGTACATGGCTGTATCCCCTCTGTAGCCAAGAGCCTGGATCTGGACTATGCATACTTGGCCCGTTTTGTTACCCATGAAAAACAGAGTGGTTAGCCAGAGTGAGAATGAATGGCAAGGGAAAATGCCGGCTTTCTCTGCAAATTTGAAGCCCCCTCCTTCTATCCTGGGGCTCTGGAACCCAAGGAGCAATAGTGGGCTAGGACCTGAGCAGGCCTGACCTTCCTAAGGGTTGGGTCTCAGATGTTTGGGCACTGCCCTCTTCTGGGCCAGGCCTCTCACACAGGTACCTTCTGGGCATAGGGATTCTAAATTTCATATAGGCCCTCCCAGAACCTCAACCAGGCTTTACTCAGCTATTACAGCAGAGATCACTGTCCAGAGTACAGTGGCTGTGAGTGGAGGCTGAACCTCTGGTCCACAGGTCGGAGTTTTGGGAGCTCCCAAGGCAGTGGTTCTCACCCCACTGCCTTTGTGTCCCATGCCGGTAGTGGAATAGCTCCTCACTCCCTGCTTGCTGGCTGCACTGACTTGGCTATACTGGCTGTGTGGCTAAAATAGTCCCTCACCTTCTGTGGGCTTCAGTTTCCACCTCTGAGACTGGGCTGGGGTGGTCTCATGAGATTGGAATCTGCTGGCATATGCTGTGGGCAGCTGGAAGCTGGGAAGAGGGAGTGCTCACTACACTGTCTCACCCTTCCTCCCAGGTTCTGAGACATCCACAGTCCATGGTTCTGCTGGGCTTGGCAGGAAACAGAGGAGCCTTGGTCAGAGCTCCAGCCTCACAGGGAGGGAGCCGCCTGCTTCCGGCCAGCTTTGGATTAATGGCTTTTAATTTAGAGTTTAATCAATGCAGCCTTCCTCCAGAGAGCTGGATGCTCTGGTCTGGGAGTGAGTCGTGTGATCTGTGAGTGGGGTGGCAGGGGGCCCAGGATGGCCTCACCAGGTTGCTGCTCTGCCCCACCCTGAGCTTGTTCTGCTTTGCCTGCAGGCGGCTGGCACCCTGAACATGGAGGACTGCAATGTGCACTCGGCCGCTAGCATTCTGGCCTCAGTGAAGGAGCAGGAGGCCCGCTTCGAGCGATTGACACGGGCACTAGAGCAAGAACGGCGCCACGTTGCCCTGCAGCTGGAGCGTGCCCAGCAGCCTGACATGGGCAGTGGTGGTGTGGTGGGCTGTGGGCAGCCCCTACCAATGGCCTGGCAACAGCTGGTTCTGCAGGTAATTAATAGTCCTCTGACTGGAGGAGGGCGAAGATCACCAAGCGGGGATGCAGTGGGGGTTCTGGTGGATCTAGCATGCTTGTTGTAGGTCTGCTGTGGTTTGGGAGGAAGAGAGGAGAGTGGATCCTGTGGTGTCTAGAAGTCCCATTTAGCTTTACTAGGCACCCTTTATGGGCAGGATATAGCCCAACTCTCAGAAAATCTCAGTAGCCTCTCCTGAGTGACCCCTCAGGGCAGGGGAAACTGGACAGGGTCTGTTCTGGGCCGTTCTTTAAGTAGCCTGGCAACATTAAGGGTTTTGCCTAACCTAGTAGGGCCCTTTAATCTTCCTGGGACCTGGGAGCCTCAGTTTTTCTACTGGGCACTGCCTTGAGATGGCAGTAGGGTCACAGGTGGGGAGCCCTGTTTCCTACCCTGAAAACACTAAAGTCAGGATGTACACCCAGGAAGCAATGCCATGACCCTTCCTGACACCCCTATGTGGGTAGTGGGGGTCAGGATGTGGAAATGTAGAGGCAGTCTGCTGCGATGTTTCCTGTTAAGGCTGGGGCTTGGGCTGGGGGAAGTCAGTGCCAAGCTTGTTGAGGAGCCAATAGGAAGGGGTCACTCCTCATCACCAGAACAGAGACTCAGCCTGTTGTTTCCTGAACTCCTCAGGGAATGATTGTAGATCCTCAGTGTCCTGTGCTCAACTCCTTGCACCCCCACATCCTTAGCACTAGCCACCCCCAACCTTTTTCTCTCATCCTCTTGGCCTGTCACCCCAGGGACTATGGTTAGCATTCATTTGCTGCAGGCATGAGGAAACCTGGCTCAGTAAAGGGAAGGAGGGAGGCGGGCCCAGTAAACTAGCCTTCCCTAGCCAGGGTGTGTGGGATTCACAAATAAACTGCCTGTGTCATGCTAGTGAGGGGGCTGGGATTCCCCGAGTCTGTTCTTGTCTGAGGTGCACATCCATTTGGAAGATCTACTCAGTCTTAACGCAGGGCCAAACACAAGCACACAGTCAAGAGTCAAAGCCCTGTCTCCAGAAGACCCTGGGCCCATTGGGAGCCCTTTTTTAAAAGCACATGGTGGTGAGTGGTCTCAGACGGCAGCACCAGCTACAGGAGCATACAACTGAGGAGAGTAGGTCTGAATGCTAAGCCACACCTGTGAGGAGAAGTCTGTTGAGTGGAACCCCAGAACCTAGATATTCCAGATGGTGAGGCTTTGGGGTATTGTAGCTCAGGTAGAATGCTTGTCTGGCAAGCAAGAGCCCCTAGGTCCCATCCATAGCACTGCAGAACAAACCTAACCAAATGTAAGTTCTATACTTCTCACCTTCCCTAAGCTTCAAAAGGAAGTAGAACACCTCAGCTGGGCTGCCTGGGGACATTGGTATCCACTGACCCTGAGGCTGTTCCTTTGGCACCAGGCACTCAGCGCAGCCATCCCAGGCCAGAACAGGCTCTGTTCTCCATCTAATTGACAAGCCATACAGGAGGACAGAGAGCACCCTCTGGGTCAATGGCCTGGCTGGAAGATATTCCCACAGTCTGGAGCCTCTCAGGGCTGATGCCTACACTATCTCAGGCCACAGCTTCTCCCTACCCACTATTCCGTCCCACCCTTTTTTTTTTCTTGGCTGGGATAGAGAAAGCATGTGTTCCCAGGGCTCTAGCCAAATCTGACAGGCTGATGGGAACATGGAGAAGTTTTGGGCTGGCCAGGCCATTGCCTCCATGAAAAAATCTTTCCATATTAATCTCCACAAGAGGTGCCCTATGACCTACCTCTGAGCTTCAGGGTTAGCAGAGGGTGAGAGCTTGGGCTGAGGCTGTGGCTTGGGAGCCAGAGTCAAGAGTTACTGGTTACTGCCTTACTCCCTGCTCCATGGTCCTGGCTGCCTGCCCTTTGTCCTATAATAGGATGCATCCCTAGACACTAAGGAGCAGGGCTGACCCTCGCACACCCCTAGGACCTGGTCAGCTGGAGCACTGGACTTGTCTCAGGCTGAGCCAAAGTGGGTTTATGGCATTAGCTGGAAAATGTGGAGAAGACAGAAGCAGCTTCAACAAGCTCTGGCTGCATTCCCTAAGACAGTGTGTTCTGTCTTCTGGCCTGGGTGGCATTGAATGGAGGATGAAGGAGGTTAGATGCCAGAGCAATCCTGTCTGGGTGGGAAACTGAGGCTAGGAGGGGTACCCAGTTGGTACCCAGCATGCCTGAGCATGCTTGAGCCTGCTGGCAGTCTAACCTCTATGTAGTACACCACAGAGGCAAGGAAGGTGTGGCCAGCCTCAGGGCTGGGTTCTAAGATTGTGGTAGGGAGAAGCAGATAGGAGCAGGAAGCACAGGCCTGGGTCCCATTTCTTGGGGCACCTGCTGAGCTTCCCTGGACTAGCCCTAGTTCTGCTCATCTCAAACTTGTTTCGCTGTGTGAGATAAGTCACTGGCTTGCTTTGTGGGGTAGCAGGAAAAAAGGTGGCTGTAGCCATCTCCCTGCCCCTCCCCTCTACCCCCCCCCCCACGCAGAGTGAGACTCCTTAGGTGTGGCTGCTGGAAGGCTTTGAGTAGAGTAGGGTACATCTCGAGGATGCTAACCCCACCCCATCTGCCACTGCCCAACAGACTCAAGGTGCAGAGGATGGTTAAACCATCTCTGGGGCTTTCAGAGACAGCCTCAACTCAGGTTTTCTAAGCCAAGGCCACACCAAAGTTGGCCCCACTGAGACCTTGCAACTTGACAATACCAGAACTACTGTCTCAAGAGGAAAGTGAGTCAGAGCCAGGATAAGCCACTGTGCCAGGAGGGCAACCTTGACCCTGTTCCCCACACAGGCCTCTGCGTTGTGGGCACTAATGCTTCTACAACTGTGCAGGAGGAAGGGCAGATGCGCATTTATCGGGGTCAGATTGAGACCATAGAAAAAAGACTTTCCAAAGGCGGAGAAGATGCCTTTCTTGGGGCTGGATGCTAGGAGCTTAGACCAGGGGCCCCGCGTGGTCCATTGGCCTACGGGGAGCCCCGCCCCGGCCGGTGGGGGGCGGAACCTTGCCCCGCCCCAGCGGTCCCCGTCCCGCCCCGCCTGGGCGCGGCCCCGCCCGATTGGCTGCTCCCCGTGACCGCCGCCAGATCCGCCCCCGTGGGGAGCGAGTCCGCGGAGCTCGAGCGGCCGAGGCGCCCTGGCGGAGCGCGGTCCAGCCGCCGCCACCGCCACCGCCGCCCCCACGCCAGCGTCCTCCCGCCTCGGTCCGATGCCGGCGGAACTCAGACAGGTTGGAAGGTTGGAGGGAACTGTTGGTGGGGGCACGGGGGTGGGGGCGCCCGGGGCCGGAGGTGGAGGGCGGGGCGCTGGCCTTCCCGAGAAGACCCGCTTTTGTTCCCACCGGCCGTCGGCCAGAGGCTGCTATTGTCTGAGCCGGGGCTGGGCTAGGCTGGGCTGGACCCGCGGCCAGGCGCGGTGGCGAGAGCGCGGGAGAGCGCGCGTCTGCGGGAGGGGGGGGGTGTGCGCGCGCGGAGCACGGGGCGGAACCGCAGGGTCTCTGGAGCCCGGCGCTGGCCTCGGGCGGGAGACCCTGCCTTGAGAACGCACAGGACCCAGGGAGGGTACTCAGGACCCGGGGAGGTGCACCTCAGCGTCGCTGGGACAGGTGGCAGCGGGGTCACAAGGCCTTCCCCAGCAGCCTCTTCTCGTGCAGAGAGAGGCCGGGGCTGCAGAGGGAAGCTGTCCTAGGCCTCTTCTCTCTTGGGGGTTCCTCCCCTCCCCTCCCCTCCTTTCCCTCCCCTCCCCTTCCCTCTGCATCCCCTCGCGCCTCCGACTGTACTCTGGGGACCTTCGAAGCTTCTGGAGGCTTAATGGGAACCCTCTCTTTGCACATGAGGGGAGGAAAAGGGAGGAGCGGAGGCCGGCACTGCCCACATGTGGTGGCGGGAGGGGTCTGCGGGCCAACCCTACTGTAAGCCTCCCAGGGCTGGTTAGGGGGCAGGTGGGCAACCAGTACTCTGCCCAGGGGGTGGGGTTCAATAATAAGGGAACTGAGGCTGTGTGGAGCAGGAACTGCACAGAAGACCCCTTGTGGTAGGAGAGGGAGGTCTGTCACACACCTGATGTGGCCCAGAGTCTGGCCACTGACTGCTCAAGAGATGGACAAGTCAGTGGTACATTTATGTTCACAGTGGCTGGGGTGACAGTTTGCCTCCATTTGCTAGCTTGCAAGGGGTCCACATGTCCCTTAGCTTTTCAGCCTACTCTGTCTGCCTGGGCCTGGCCCTGGCAGGCTCACTCCTGTGGGCTGTGGAAGGGCTGAGCAAAGACTGTGGCATGAAGGAGATGTTTTATGGTGGCCAAGGGTTTGCTGCCTGGTGGAAGATGCCAGCTTGACTTGGCCTGCAGTCTGCCCAGGAGGGCCTTGCTGGGGTTCAGAACTCCTAACATTCCAAATTCCCTCATCCATCCAGTGGTAGCCATCTGGTATCCTCTGGGGACTTGGACCTGGAGGTATGGTCTCCAGGGATGCATCTCACCTTACCCTGTATTCAGTATATGGCAGCAGGCCTTGCACAGGGTGGGACTCCCAGGCTTGTGATCTGTTCTGCATGATACAGATGTGGATGCTCATCTGTCAAGTGCATGAACCTGACTCATATCTTTTCTCCACACTGTCCTTGCATTGGGCACATAGGTGGGCTAGGCACCTGTATCTACCCCCTCTCTGCATGAAGAAGCTGAGACCGCACAGGTTTATGCTCAGCAGTGTGCCGATGCATCCTCCCACAACTGAGAATGGATTTGGGCCCTAAAGGTAGATGGTGAGAGGAGATATGATCTCTGCTATTAAAGAAAGAATCACATTGGAGACCGTGAGGTGGTAATAATACATAGTTGATACACAGTGTGTTACAGAGGGCCGAGGTGATGTACGCAGAAGGGTGTCCAGGTCTTCACTACAGAGGGGGAACTGCCCAGAGTAAGCTGTGGAAATGTAAGACCATAGGTCCCTAGGGATGGGCTGATAGGTAGATAGATGAGTGTCTGAGTGTCTGCCAAGATATGCAGACACACTCCACAAACCCCCTCTGTTGAGTGTTCATTGTGTTGTTGTCTTGTCATCCCACAGACCCACCATGAGTTACTGAGGCGGAGTCACAGGATAGCCTTGAGCTTCTCACTTTTGGTTTTCCCTATCTCCACTAGAACTGAAAACCCAATCAATAGTGGATATTTGAGTGGGCGACTTGGGTATCAGTGGCTCCTTCCCTGTGTGTTGGAAGCATATCTGAGGGCCAGCTCCAATAAAGGTCTAGACAGGTGGGTGGGAGGTAGGAGTGCCTTTGAGAACAGTGGACACTATTCTCAGTGATAGGATACTGTCAGAGACCATACAAATCGATGTGCTCGTGACTGTATGTGCCTAGTTGGGTACTTCTGTACCAATATATGTGCACATGTTCCTGTCTGAAAGATTAGACACACGTGTTTGTATGGGTTCAGATCTCTGCCTGTGTATGCCTGGGCATATGTATTGAACCAGGCTTTCCCAGGAGTATGTCTGACTCACGTTTCTGCCTGCCTAGGTGAGGTCATTGCCTGCTTTTAGCTCCCTGAGGTCATTTGCCAGCAGGGACTATTGGAGCCTCGGGATCCCTTGGCCCATAGGTTAGTGGGTGACTGCTGCAGGGTTGCTCGCCCTTGCTGGAAACCCTGATTCTCCTGGACCACCCTAGCTGCTGTGTGTCATACCTTCCGCACTGCCATTGTCTGAGAAGCAGGCCTCTAATGTCCTGCTTCTCAGACAATTTCCTTCTCTCTCCTCCTTTGTCCTGCCACCTAACTAGAGAGTAAGGGGTTCTTCTGTGAATACTTAATATATGCAGATATATGCAAATCTACAAAGGAGCCCAGTCTCCTGACAATGTCCTGAGCAATGTGTCCCCTCAGCCCTGCTTGTTCCCCCTCCCCCTTAGCCAAGAATGCAGGCCCTGGGTGCCTGCCCCACCCCACCCCCTAGCTCCCCAGGGCCCAGCACTGTTACCAAATGCAGGCAAGACAACCCAGACCTTAGCATACATTGCACATATGCCTATTCCTGTTCCAGAGCCACCTCAGTTCCCCAGTACCCTTGGAGATTCCAGACCACCCTGCCTAGCAGCTTTCCAGTTGTCCCCACTTTTTCCCAGGGAGTAGGGTCTCTTCTGCCTGATCAGGTCCATCCAGATAGTCTACCCCATCCTAAGTCAAGGACCAGATCCATGCAGACAGCCTGCCCCATCCTAAGTCAAGAACCAGATCCATGCAGATAGTCTACCCCATCCCAAGTCAACGTCCAGGTCCATGCAGATAGTCTACCCCATCTTAAGCCAAGGACCAGGCCCATGCAGATAGTCTACCCCATCCTAAGTCAAGGACCAGGTCCATGCAGATAGTCTACCCCATCCTAAGTCAAGGACCAGGTCCATGCAGACAGCCTGCCCCATCCTAAGTCAAGGACCAGGTCCATGCAGATAGTCTACCCCATCCCAAGTCAACGACCAGGTCCATGCAGACAGCCTGCCTCATCCTAGTCAAGGACCAGGTCCATGCAGAGAGTCTACCCCATCCTAAGTCAACGACCAGGTCCATGCAGATAGTCTACCCCATTCTAAGTCAAGGACCAGGTCCATGCAGATAGTCTACCCTATCCTAAGTCAAGGACCAGGTCCATGCAGATAGTCTACCCCATCCTAAGTCAACGACCAGGTCCATGCAGACAGCCTGCCCCATCCTAGTCAAGGACCAGGTCCATGCAGATAATCTACCCCATCCTAAGTCAAGGACCAGGTCCATGCAGATAGTCTACCCCATCCTAAGTCAAGGACCAGGTCCATATATATAGTCTACCCCAGCCTAAGTCAAGGTCCATGCAGATAGCCTACCCCATCCTAAGTCAAGGACCAGGTCCATGCAGATAGTCTACCCCATCCCAAGTCAACGACCAGGTCCATGCAGACAGCCTGCCCCATCCTAGTCAAGGACCAGGTCCATGCAGATAATCTACCCCATCCTAAGTCAAGGACCAGGTCCATGCAGATAGTCTACCCCATCCTAAGTCAAGGACCAGGTCCATATATATAGTCTACCCCAGCCTAAGTCAAGGTCTATGCAGATAGCCTACCCCATCCTAAGTCAAGGAAGGTAGCTGACAGGCCATGTCCTCAAGAGGTGAGGCAAAGTTCAAAGTTTTATTTGTCAGACAGGTGCCTGAAATCCCTCTGGTAGGACTTGGGAAGCACTGGGCAAAACCCCTCCCTTCTGCCAAGACTCAGTTTCCCCATTCATAAAGTCACTGTTCCGGAGGGAGGGAGAGGTGTGTTCTGTGCCTCCACTTTCCGTTGAGAGATGTCCTAGCATGTTGGCATAGGCTCTACCCAGTATCATACACTATCTGCATTAGGGGTCAAGTGTTCCCCCAGGACAAGGTCTGGCCTGAGAAAGCTTGCTGTCCCAATGACCTTGGGAGGAGCCAGGTCATAAAGACAGTCTGGCCTCTTGCCTTTTGTAGCTTCCAGGCCAGGGAAAGGCAGTGTGTCTCTGGAGCTGGGGAGATGCAGTGCGAGCTGCTGGCCCTCCCTGGGCCTCAGCATATCTGTAGTCCTCAAGGGCCTGGGCCCTAAGGGAGTTGGGCATGGCTTTGAATGCCCAGGAATGTGCTGTCCTCTCACTCCATCATAGCTTGAGCTTTAGTGCCCAACCAGGCCAAATGCCAATCTCAGGATATTGATGGGGTGAGGCCCTGGGTCTTGGGAAATGTGTGGGCAGAGGCCCAGGGGCAGACTCTGACTCTCAGGTCCACATGCCTGTGGTGTTTCCACACTGGCATGTCTGGCCAACTGTCATGTGGGGCTCAGCCCGTAGTTGTCTTGCCTAGAATTCTACCATCATCCCTCTCTTCAGGGTTATGGCAAGGTGGCTGCAAGTAGGAATCCATGTATCTGGTCTCTGATGTGATGCTGAGCCTCTTTCTCCACGCTCCAAGAGTGTCTGGGCTTGAAGGAGTAAGGCAAGCTCAGCACTTTAGGTGCTTGTTGCATTCTGGGAAGTTGTTCGCTCTGGTCTGTGAGGGTTCCTTGGCTGGCCAAATCTGATACAGGATCCTGGACACAGAAGTCAGCAAACCACCTGAAACTGTGACTCCAAGAATTGGGTTTTTGGAATCTGGCAGGGAGAAGGCCCAGGATACCTTGAAGACCAAGTAGAGGAGTCAGGTGGTATCAGAAGGACATCCTGGAGGGCCTACTTGGTTCCTCTTGGGCCTGAGGAGACCCTAAGATGAGGAGTTGATAACTCCTGGTGCCTGGTCAGTTGGAATCTAAGGCAGAGTTTGCTGTACATAGAGTCTTGTCTTATGATATGCTTCCTTTCCCTCCAGGAACAGAGCCCGGGCAGCCAGGCATCGCTGGCCACGATGCCAGAGGCACCTGAAGTGCTGGAGGAGACAGTGACAGTGGAGGAAGACCCCGGCACACCCACTTCCCATGTGTCCATTGTCACATCTGAAGATGGCACAACCCGGCGTACGGAGACTAAGGTACGGCTGGGCCCAGACAGGAGCAGCCTGGGCAGGCCCAGCTGCTTTTCTTCTGCCCCACTAGGAGCGACTAATTATTTGGGGCCAGCTTACCTGCTTGTTGAGACCACTCTGATTTTGTTGGGGCACAGTCCAAGTCCCTCCAGGCACCTAGCCCACCTACTACCTTCCTGTCCACCAGGTCACCAAGACAGTCAAGACAGTGACCACAAGGACAGTACGCCAGGTGCCTTTGGGCCCGGATGGACTCCCTTTGCTGGATGGTGGCCCCCCACTTGGCCCTTTTGCTGATGGCCCCCTGGACCGCCATTTTCTGCTGCGTGGTGGTGGCCCAGCAGCCACACTCTCCCGAGCTTACCTCAGCAGTGGAAGCAGCTTTCCAGATGGTCCTGAGCTTCGTGATGTCCCAACCTATGGCAGCTTGTCCCGAGGGCTTGGGCTGCGGCCCCCACGCACTGGCCCCTTGGGCCCAGGGCCTGGTGATGGTTGTTTCACACTGCCTGGCCGCCGGGAAGCCTTCCCTATGGGTTCTGAGCCTGGACCTCCAAGTGGCCGCTCCCTGCCCGAGCGCTTCCAGGCTGAGCCCTATGGCCTGGAGGATGATACACGTAGCCTAGCTGCAGATGATGAGGGTGGCCCTGACCTGGAGCCTGACTATGGTACAGCCACAAGGAGGAGACCTGAGTGTGGGCGGGGCCTTCGTGCCAGGTGAGTACCTGTTGCTGGTGTCTGCTTCCTCTGAGAATTCTGTCTTCCACTCCCCAGCCTCAGAGTACCACACAGGTGATCATAGTCTTGGGGTAGTTATGCATATTTCGTTTGGAATTAGCCACATCTCTTTTCAAGGACAGTGGTTAAAGCAGGCCTGGGATGGTAGACGTTAGGCTAATGACAGTGCCCAAAGCTGGTCTTGTTCTAGTAGCCAGCTGTCCATGAAAACTTGGGCATCTGAGGCTTAAGGTGTGCTCTGGGCTTATGGCTCCGGATTCTGCTCTGTCTTAGTCTCCACCAGATATAACACTAGTGGAAACCCAGAGGCTGTGTCCTTCCTCTCATGGCCCTTGATCTTACCTACGTGCCCTTTACATCTGTATCTGTAGCATGGGAACATAACCAAGCCCGAGTCTGGATTTTTCTGTGTGATTCTGGACAAGTTACCTGACCCTGCTAACCTCAGTCCCTTCCTTAGGAAGGAGGTTTGAGTGACCATAGGCCACCTGAGAACTAAAGACATGTAATCCTCAGATGGTCTGTCTGGAGTGGCCATGTGCAGGGAGGGTTTCCCACCTGTCACATCCTGGTACACCCAGCTGATCTTAGAGAGGGGACTGAGGTGGGATACTCCCTGCCTTGTCACTGACAGATTTTGCATCAAAGTACATTAAGTCAAGATTGTGAAATACTGTCTGGTGACAGGAGTGAGCTTCCTGACCTGGGAGGGTTGCAAGCTCTGCGTTGGCACTAGCTAGGGTGGAGTGGAGCTCTTGGTGCCCACCTGTGCTTGAGGCTGAGATGCAGATGCTCTCAGTCCCCCCTTGCTCCCGGAATTCCCAGTCTCTAGACAGGGTATGGTGGGCACCTTGGAGGGCAAGGCTGGTGGCTGCTGTGATGGTATTTACAGGCCTTGTTTGCCTGCACAGGACCTACGAGGACACAGGAGATGATGGTGGTGAGCTGATAGATGAGCGACCTCCATTCTCGGCAGCAACAGCCCCTCTGGCCCAGCCTGAGAGGGGCAGCCTGGGCAGCTTGGACCGGGTGGTACGACGCTCACCCTCAGTAGACAGTACCCGAAAGGAGCCGCGCTGGCGGGACCCTGAGCTGCCAGAGGTGTTAGCCATGCTGCGCCACCCTGTGGACCCAGTAAAAGCCAATGCAGCTGCCTACCTGCAGCATCTGTGCTTTGAGAATGAGGGCATCAAGCGGCGAGTGCGGCAGCTGCGTGGGCTGCCCTTACTTGTGGCGTTACTAGATCATCCTCGGGCTGAGGTACGGCGCCGGGCCTGTGGGGCGCTGCGCAACCTCTCCTATGGCCGGGATGCTGACAACAAGGCTGCCATCCGAGACTGTGGTGGTGTGCCTGCTCTGGTGCGCCTGCTGCGGGCTGCCCGTGACAATGAGGTCCGTGAGCTGGTCACTGGTGAGTGGGCCCTGGCCATGGCTGATTGAGAGCATGGCTCAGCCCGTGAGTGGGAAAATGGGTACAGCAGGCCCAGGTGCTGGGATGGGACCCCGAGTCTCTCTACCATAAGGGCACTGTCACCAGGCCCTGTCTTCCCTGGCTCCAAACCTGTGTCAGTGTAGGGCAGGGCATGGAGGGCCTAGGGGGCCACAGGACTGTCTCTCCATGCCCTGTGGCCTCAGGGACATTTGCTTGTCCACCCACATGTGTCGTAGGGAATGCTGGGTAAGCGATCACTGGCCATGCCTCTCTTGTACCTTGTTTCCCTCTCAGGTGTAGGCCACCACTGGGCATATACTGCCCAGGCTCTATGGGGCCCAGAACTATTCACAGCTTTTACTGCTCCTAACTTCTGTGTGAGCTGGGTGCCACTCTTTGGTAGTTCTTGCATAGCAAGCACAAAGGCCTTGGGTTCTATCCCTGGGACAACCAAAACAACCCCAAAACTATGCTAACTTCCCCTGCAGTCTGGGGGACAAGGTGAGAGACAGGTTTTGAGAGTCATTCCTTGGGAGGCCGGAGCAGTAGTGCCATGGTCAACAGTATTGACCAGTGGCGCCTTGCAGGCACACTCTGGAACCTGTCATCCTATGAACCCCTGAAGATGGTCATCATTGACCATGGCTTGCAGACGCTGACCCATGAGGTCATTGTACCCCACTCGGGCTGGGAGCGAGAGCCCAATGAAGACTCCAAGCCTCGGGATGCTGAGTGGACGACCGTCTTCAAGAATACATCAGGCTGCCTGAGGTGTGGGCGGGGATGGGGCACAGGCCATACCTGCAGGGAGGCAGGAGCTGCCATGTCCATGTCCAAGTCCCAGTCCATAAACCATCTAAATCTTGGGAGATTCTGAGCCACATCACAAGTCCCTGGGATGACCAGCAGCGCTGTCCTCACACCCCTGGGATGACCAGCAGCGCTCTCACACCCACTTCTGGATGAGGTGGCCCACCTTTCCGCCTGCCCTCTTCTGTTACCATGACAGGGGGGAAGAAAAGTCTGCCTCCAGGGCAGGTCCCTCTACCTGTGGCCCCTGAGAAGCTCTGTAGAGATCTTACAGATGGAATCCTAGGTCCTCATGGCTTTGCTTATTTATCAGTTTAAACTATCATGGCCTTGTGGGGTTCTGACCTTAAGTTGGGGCTCAGAAAACTGCTTTTGGGATGAGGGTGCAGAATTGGCTGTACATCGTGGATTCCAGTCACTTGGGGTCCATCTCTGTCCCATTCCAGTTCAGCTGGGAGTCAAGGAACATGCTTCCTTGCCCACAGGTGCATAGCTAAGGGCCATCAACCTATACAGTCGGGCCACCCTGCTCTCCACCTTCACTGTGCTCTAGCAGGGCCCATTGTGTAGATGAAAAACACTGAGAGGCTGAGTGGGCTGGGGAGTTCAAATGGTACAGGACCTGGGGTTACTGGGCCCTCCTCTCTTCTACCCAGGAATGTGAGCTCAGATGGTGCAGAGGCCCGACGACGACTCCGTGAGTGCGAAGGGCTGGTGGATGCACTCCTGCATGCCCTGCAATCTGCTGTGGGCAGGAAGGACACAGACAATAAGGTGGGTAAGGCAGATGGGGAGCAGCTTCCCTCTTAATTCCAAGAGCCTGGGGGACACAGGAATGGGATCCAAGGGCTGCGAGCCTTCCAGAATGGTGCAGAACAGAATGGATAGTGACTACACAGGGAGGGCTATGGTCTTTATGTGGCAAACACTCCCAGGGTCCTTCCCGGCATTCTTCCCATCTCAGGCCTCGGCAGTGCCCCTGGTGTTGGCCATGTCTCCATGTAAAGGGCCTGGGAAGGTCAGCAGCCCCCACGTCCTGTGTCCCTGCCCAACCAGGTCACCTTTCCCCACAGTCAGTGGAGAACTGTGTGTGCATCATGCGGAACCTGTCCTACCACGTGCACAAGGAGGTTCCAGGGGCTGACAGGTACCAGGAGGCTGAGCCTGGGACCCCAGGCAGTACTGCGGGCTCCCAGCGCCGGAGGAAGGATGACGCCAGCTGCTTTGGTGGCAAAAAAGCCAAAGGTGGGTGGGTGAGACCAGGACACTTCTATTTACCACTGCTTCCAGGGCTCCAAGACTCCATATCCATGGCAGGTGGTCCTAGGGACTAGAAGGCATTTAGTCAGCCCCCCATGGGCAGACAAGTGAGTTGGGAAAGGTGTAGACCCAAGGCCCAGCCTTATCCCTCTCCTGTGGGCCCCCTAGGGCAGTTGCCATGTAGTGATGTCCATTCTTGTCTCTTTACTCTGGGGAAGGATTTTGAGGACCCACAAATAACTACCTGGCCATTCATGCAGCAGCCTACAGGTAAATCCTCTTTACCTAGCTGGGCCCTCAGTGTACAAACAGGTATCCTCAGCACCTGCAGGGTACTGGTTCCAGGCACTTGCATCCTCCAGCAGCTGCACTGGGAAAGATGTGCTGGTTTCACTTGCCCCTGACCACAGGCCTTCCATGTTCCATTATGGGTACTGAGTCCCAGAGTCACTGGTGAAGTTATGCATCTGCTTGCTTGAGCTGGTTCACCTGGGAGTGTGAGGTATGGGGGGGAGGTGCTCCTGCTCAGGCTCATCTCCTTTCTTCTGTGCTTCCTCCGGCCGCCCAGAGGAGTGGTTCCATCAAGGTGAGTCTCTGTTTGTCCTGCTGTCCAGGTCTGACAGGTGCAGTGGGCACCAGAGAGACAACTATGTTCCCTAGGCTCAGGCAATTACTTCCATGACAACTGCTGGGCAGCTGGGATGCCTTCCAGCCTCTGGGCCCTGCTCCACCCCCAGTCCCATGGAAGGGCAGCCATCTCCATGACAACTGTGTGGACAGGACAAAGGCAGGAATGTGAGCCCTGGGCTCGTGGGGAGGCCCAGGGGTTGCTGCCTGTAAAGTCAGACTAAGCTCTCTAGCCAGGGCTGGGGCATAGCAAACAAGTGGGCAGGGCCCAGGAAGTGGTCAGCTCTGGGGGACCATCTGCCCCTGTGATGGAATGGGTGATATATGTATGGCACAAAAGTACTGTGAGGGGGGGCAAGGCAGGGGCACTGTACTGGCTTGCTGTCTTCCACAGCTCCTTCAGCTGAGGGGGAGGGGCTACAAGTTGGCTCCAACAGGGCCTGAGCCTAGTCGCAGGGTTCTGCTGCCAGTAGGGGATGAATTTTCTCCTTGGATAGAACTCGTACTCCCAGTCCTGTGGCACTATGGAATTCTACAAATCCTGTTTGCAGTTTTCTCTGCTACTTAGATAGAGCTCCTCATGCCCTCTGTTTTACACACCTGGCTGCTTCAAGGCAGCCATGGAAAGGGTCTGTGGTCTAGCTCCCAGCACCTGATGGGAGGTAAGACCTAGGTGTTCAGAATATTGCTAAGATTTCCTAGACTCCCCTGCTACCACTGTCTTGGGCCAGCATGCCTCCCTGCATTCTGAAAATTGTAAATCTCTCCTAGTGTATCTTGGTACCCAGGGCTATACACAAAAGTACCCTTTGGGCTCTGAGCAGTAGAAAGCTGTATGTAACCCTTTTGGTGCACACTTGTCCTTCTCAACTCTCACCACCATTCTGTTCCAGGGAAGAAAGATGGAGAGATGGACCGTAATTTTGATACACTGGACTTGCCCAAGCGAACAGAGGCTGCCAAAGGTGAGTGGATAGAGGGGTGAAGCTGGGGATCCTGAGCCTCATACTGGCCAGGTGGCCAAGCTTTGTATCGCTGAGTAGCCCCATCAGTGTGGGACTACCTGGAGGAAGGTTCTGAGTCAGGATGCTGTAGGTTGTTTCAGGCAGGCTCCTGCAGGAGAAAGGTGGGTTGGAGAGACACTGGCAGGGAAGGCAGACCTTGCAGGGTGTCACTTCTAGAGGACATGAGTCAGAGGCCCAGGGCATGAGAATGACCAGTTCATGGACTCAAGCAGTCCTCCCTCACTGTATCTTGTGTCTGTTGGATTTCTAGTGTGCACTGACATTGTCCTGCGCACTGGCAACTAGCCTCAATGAGAGAGAAAACTGCCCTGGTGGGCCTAGCCAAGCTCAGCTAACCAGAACCCAGATGCCCACAAGTAGGGCAGAAGAACCCAGCTATGGGAGGTTTATAGAGGGTTCTAGGCAGAGCCAGCCTGTGCAGACTGCCCGAGGAGAATGTTTCTGGAGAGTTGGGAACAAGAGTCCCAGCAAGCTAGAGTGGGGGGAATGGGCATGAGGGCGGGGAGGGGTGATAAACTGTGGGTGGGAGAGTGGTGTCCTGAAATGCTGGGTGCCATAGGCAGGCTTGGCAGGGGCTTTAGCCCTTTTCATTGAATCCTTCTGCTGGGCACCATCTTGGGACAGCCTTGCTGCCAGGTTGGGGCCTCAGTCATTGGCTGGAGTGGTTGCCTGGGGATGTGGACCCTGTTGCCAAGGTGGGGCCCTGGCTACATAGTCTCCATTGCTTACTGGCAAAAGTGGTCTCTATTGTCAGAAGGGGTTAGACCCTTTGCTAAGGGTGCTGCCTTAGTTGTGTCACCAAGGGAACATGAGTTCCGTTGCCAAGAAAGCCAACTCATTGGCCATTCCCTCTTCCTCCAGGCTTCCCGACTGCTTAGACTCTCAATAGGGCCAGTCCCATTTCTTGGGCAGCAGTGTTGAGGAAGGAATGAACTTTCCTAGACCCTTTGCCTCCTGACTAAACCTGTTTGCCCCTCATTGAATGGGAACATTTCATTGATAATGACCATTGCCTAACTTCCCATGTCTGTATCTAGGCTTTGAGCTGCTGTACCAGCCTGAGGTGGTACGTCTCTACCTCTCACTTCTCACGGAGAGTCGGAACTTCAATACCCTGGAAGCTGCAGCTGGTGCCCTGCAAAACCTCAGCGCCGGCAACTGGATGGTGAGGAGCCAGATTGGTAGGGAGGGGGAGACCTGGGCAGAGGGGATTCTAGACACCCTATTGGTGCTGCCTTGAGCCCTTGCCTCTATTTGGGCTGTGGGGAAAATGGAGGGACACAGCACCTCCTCGAGGTTAGGATGCTCCTGGTATGTGGGCTGCAAGCATTGCACCCTGGCCAGGGTGGTTAGTGTGGAGCTGGTGAGGTAGTGTTGTGCTGGGTGACTTCCCTCTGAGCAGCCCCTTCTGCCCCACCCCTGAAGTGGGCCACATATATACGCGCCACTGTGCGCAAGGAACGTGGACTGCCGGTGCTAGTGGAACTGCTGCAATCTGAAACTGACAAGGTCGTGCGTGCTGTTGCTATCGCCTTGCGAAACCTCTCACTAGACCAGCGCAACAAAGATCTCATTGGTGAGGATGCTGATGAGGCCAAGCCAGGGCTTGTGAAGGCTGGCAGGTGTCGGGGGCAGGTGGTTGAGGGATGGAGTTCAGGGATCCAGGCCCTACCCATGGGGCTGGGCTGGGCCTAGCTGTGGGAGCTTGGGTCTTCTTCACCCAGTCCCAAAGGCTCATCCCTGCTTGCAGGGATGCTATGCCTCTCCCCGTGGTGTCCACTGCCAGAGCCCTGCTCCTTCCCACAGGAGTGGGGCAGAGGTGTGTCCTAACACCTGACCCTGCCTCTCAGGGAGTTATGCCATGGCAGAGCTGGTACGGAATGTTCGAAATGCACAGGCACCTGCTCACCCTGGTGTCCGCCTGGAGGAAGACACAGTGGTAGCTGTGCTCAACACCATCCATGAGATTGTGTCTGACAGCCTGGACAATGCACGCTCGCTCCTGCAGGCCCGGGGTGTGCCCGCCCTGGTGGCACTTGTGGCCTCCAGGTGGGTGAGGGTGGAGTCTCCAGAGGGCTGAGAGCTGGGTGGGTCTGGGGATGGAGGGCAGGGCAAGCTGCTGACCACACCCTTGGCTGCCCTTGTCGCAGCCAGTCAGTTCGAGAGGCCAAGGCAGCATCCCACGTGCTACAGACTGTGTGGAGCTACAAGGAGCTGCGTGGAGCTCTGCAGAGGGACGGCTGGACTAAAGCTCGCTTCCAGGTGCACCTGCCCCACCCTTTCTCCCTCTTGGCCAGGTCCCATCTCCAAGCAGGAGTGTGTCTGGCCTTACCTCACATTTGTGCTTTGTGCTCCTTAGTCTGCCACTGCTGCCAAAGGACCCAAAGGAGCACTGAGTCCTGGGGGCTTTGATGACAGCACACTGCCACTGGTAGACAGAAACCTTGGTAAGCACAAGGTGGGAAGGGAGAAACCTGACCCTGAGGCTCAAGAGTGCCTCCCACTGGCTAACGCAGGTGGGATGGATTACAGAAACCCCGCCTCTCCTGCTTTGGGCTTCCTTCCAGGCACCCAGCACCCTGGGAATTCCTTTTCCATGGTGTCTGTACCCCAAGCTGGGGTGGAGTACTAGTAGGCAGAGGCTGGGAAGAGGAGTACTAAGTGTTAGCACCTGCGGTGACTTGAGGACAGTCCCATGGCGGGCTTGTCTGCCCTGCTTTCCTAATGCCTGCAACCAAACAGCTGCTCTCATGCCTTACAGATGGGGAGAAGCCAGCCAGCAGGGACGAAATCCCCATGGACACGCTTGGCCCAGGTGAGGACAGGCTCAGAGACTTTTTTCCTGCTTAGGGAGGAGGGAGGACATGCTGGTTTCATGGTATCAGCCTGGTTGGTGCTGGGAAGGCCTTCCTATGATGCCAGTTGGAGAAAGGAAATAGTTCGGTGATATTCAGGCAGGGCTGGTTGGAGCTGTTACTAAAACCAGCCTCTAGGACAGAGCAAGTGGGGAACCCTCTGAAAAAGTCCCCTTCTCCCAGGGTTCCCTGTGTCTGGGCTGGAGGAAGACACATGTTCCTGCAGTGCCCCTCTTAGAGCTCCTTAGTCCTACTCTGCTCCATTCCACAGATGGGTACGCCACTGTAGAACGGAGGGATCGGAGGGCCCTGGGCAGTGATTCCACAGGGGAGGCTTCAGAGAAGGAACTGTTGAAAGTAAGTGACTGGACAGGTGCCCAGGGAGGCTTGGACTTGCTAGGAGAGCAGTCAGACAATGCTGAGTTGGATCAGGACCCCAGGACATAGCTAGAGTGCCAGTCATCTGCATGATGACTGTGCCATGGGATCAAAGCCGGAAAGCAGCCTATGCATGGGTCAGACTGTGGGTGCTAGGGGTTCAGAGCACACATGTACTGGAAGGGAGCAGCTCTGCCCATCCACACAATGCACAGGACCAGAGGACAATGTCAAAGGACTTGGATCTCTACCATTCTGTATATGTGTATGGGGGCAAGGTGCCTACAGTGGTTCCCTGGTAAGGGCAGCACCTGCCACCTGCTCTGTGCCAGCTTCCTGGCTTCATATACCACCTCTGTGTCTGTGTGCTACCCACCAGTGTGAGCCATACCAGCTCAGTTCCTCTGTACTGCCTTGGCAGGCCCACCTTCACGTCACCCTGTCCTTGTCCCCACTGAGTTGGCTAGTCTGCCCATAGCTATAATTAACCTGCTTTGTTCTGCCTCTAACCCATTCTGTCTGCCCACTTACCCATGCGCTGCAGCCTGACCCTGGCAGGAAGGCCCCTCTGCCTGGGCCCAGCAGGCCCGCAGTTAGGCTGGTGGACGCCGTGGGGGACACTAAGCCTCAACCTGTTGACTCCTGGGTCTAGTTTGCATGCCTGGTACGTTCCTTCATTTGTTTGGTGGTTTTCCTGTCCTCTGGGCTGGGGCTTCTTGTTTGTCTCCGCTGGCTGCATGTTTGCTCTCCTTATGTGATCGCTGGCAGGACCCAGCTAGATTATAAGCAGAAAGGAGGGGCCCTGGGCCCACAGCCCTGTCAGACATGAAGATCAGTGTCTTGAGGAGACACTGATACCCCCCCAACACAGGGTCCCATTAGGGACCAGCAAAATGGGACTGGCCCTATAGTCAAGGGCTTTGACGTGGCCCCACCCTTCACGCCACAGCCACTGCCTCTGTCCTCATCTGTGTTCATGTGGCCTGTGGAGGCCACTAGTCTGTGTGGAGGCTCCAAGTCACCCTGTCCTTTCATTTGGCTTACTGCCTGGCCTGGCTGCAGCCTCTGCCTCATCTCCCTCCACAGGGCCCTGGCCCAGCTGTTTGTTCCTAGCGATTGCATCGCAATAGCCAGAGGAAGAAGGGCCATCTTGACCAGACCAGACCCTGCCATGGAGCTGGGAGCCCTGCCCCTGTGTCTCATTGGTCAAGCCTCTTGTCCCAAGCCTGGGCCTCACTTTATGGACTATCTCTCCTGTTCAACCCTACCCTTTCTTACCCTCCTCCTGATCTAACTCCCTAGGCCTGAGTTAGCTGTTAACTGCCATGGTGCTGTGTGATGTGAGAGAGGCCTGGGGGTGGGGCTCAGGAGGTAGCAGGGTGGGTCCTATGTACGTGCAGTGCAGCAAAGGAGCTAGTACTTGCCTGGAGTAGAGGTCCTGGGGGCCAGCAGCAGGGCAAGAAGGGGGCTTGGGAAAGAAATTGGGCTCCCAGGGGTGGCTGGAGTACTACCCTGCATGCAGGCAGACCACCATGGTGAGGGCTGCTCCAAAAGACAGTCCAGGCAGAGAGGCTTGGGAGTCAGCTAGCTGGAGTCAGGGGGCCAGGCTATGCTTGCCCCAAACCTCTCCCTTGGAGTCTCTGGATGGGGAGGGGCATCCCCTGCAGCATACCTTTCCTAAGCTGCCTCTGGCTGCAGCCACCCTGGCTGTTGTATCTGCATCTGCCCAGAATCTCAAGAAACCTCGGGTACTGACCACCAGCAGCACTGGGGTACTTCTGTTCAGTGCCTGCTGTGTGACTTAAAATGAAGAAAACCACTGACAAAAGCATTAAAAATGAAACCAAAATAAGACTGTATTGGTAAACACTGAAATTTTTGTAAGAAAGTTTAAGGATTAAAAGCAGAGGAACTGCCTGCCTTCCTGGCTCGGATCCTTATCTTGGGCGAGCGGCTGGCTCCCCACTGCAGACTGCAGCAGCAGAGCACAAGGGGAGGCCTGCAAGGTCTCTGGGTGGGGCATGGGCCTCTCAGAGGCAGTCACAGTACTGTCACTGAGCCAGTGCTGCCATCTGGTGACAGCAAAGACAGCTGGCATGCAATGTCCAGCAGTTTGCAGGGTCCCTTCTGCCACGGCCAGCAGGGGGCTCTGCTTCTGGCCTGCCAGCCTTCATTCATAGCGTTCACCCTGGATCCTGCTGGACTGCTGGATTCTCAAACAGGCTGGGGTTGGCTTTGAGGAGGTTGGCTGATCCAGAACCCAGGAATGGAGTGCTAGTGGAGGCTGACCTGGGCACAAGTATAATCAGCCAAAATGTGGTTGGTCTTTGTGTCTGGTTTATGAACTGGGCCCCTTCTGAGGCCTTGGGGAGCTGGCCATGGTGGGGGTTGGAGCAACTCTGGATTTCGGCTGACACAAATCAGCTCTGCTTTTTTTTTTTTTTTTTTTACCAGTTGGGCAGCCAGCAGACATGCCCTGATACTGAGCCCACTTCCCCTATAAATCAGGAAGGCTGCTTCTCAGTGCCACATGTGGATCCATGTGGGTCCAGGGCCTCATGTCCACCTTTCCCTAGCACCTTTCTGCTTAGTCAAAGATGAGTGCAAAGGCTGACTGTTTGTCCTGTTCTGCCTTGAGTCAGGCTGACAGGTGTCCCAGGCCTGGCCAGGCACAGTGCTGAGCAGAGCTGGCTTCCCGCCACTGTTCTGTCACTGGGCGCTCCCAGCTGACAGGGGGCCCCACCAAGGAGCCCAGCCTGTGGTATTGGTGTCCCATCTAGGTAAACTCGTTTAGTAGTGTGGTAGTTAAGAATACTCACTGGTCCTCTTGTATCCAAATATTTAGAACTTTAATTTCTTTTATATCTTTTAAACATGAACTTCATGCATAAGATTATTATGTCTAAGCAATTTTAGAAAAGGTTATGACTCATTCTTAAAAAAAAAGTGAAAATTTGTAAGAAGTGTGGTGTGAGTTGCTGGTGGCAGTATTGTCACTGAGGCATTGTTACCACTGGTGACAGCAAACCTTCAGAGGGCAGCCCAAGAGTCCTGGGTATTTCCAATTTCTCACCTCTTGCTGGGCCTTTACTGGTGCTGCCAGTGCCTGTGGACCTGCCTTCAGAAACCCTAGGAGAAGTTCTTTTTCTAGTGACCCCATCAGGATGACACCTGCCTCAAATTTCTTTTTTTTTTTTTTTTTTTTTTTTTTGGTCTTTTCAAGACAGGGTCTCCCTGCAGTCCCAGCTGTCCTGGAACTCACTCTGTAGACCAGGCTGGCCTTGAACTCACAAAGATCCGCCTGCCTCTGCCTCCCGAGTGCTAGGATTAAAGGTATGCGCCACCACGCCCGGCTCAAATTTCTTTCTCATTCTTTTTGTTCTTTGGTGCTGGGGATTGAACCCAAGCCTTGTGCATTCAAGGCAGGTACTCTACCACTGAGCTGTGCCTCTAGCCTGTTTAGTCACTTTCCAAGTTTATTGCAGTGGTTTTGCGCAGTGAGCTCACTACTTTTAGGGTGTGCCAATCTGGCGCCACACTATTTGAAGACAGGCCCCAGAAGCACAGAAAGGGTCAGTGTATGTGAGTGTCATCCTGCAAAGTGAAGCTGGCAGGGCAGCCCTGGGTGGACTGGGTGGTCAAGGCTGCTTTGGGCTGCTTGGACCCTTGTAGACTGCCTTCTCCAGGCCATCAACCACCTTCATGTACTCCAGGTACGAGCTGTAGTGTGTGCACTCGAAGCTGCTGCTCCCCCTCACATATGCCAGGAAGTCAGGGGTTCCTGGGACGATGACATTGTCAGCTAGGAGCACTGTCCCCTTGCGCAACAGGCCACATTCCTGCAGGGGACAGACATGGAGGGTCAAGGATGTTTAGCAGACCCACTGCAATCCAAGTGCTCCCTCAAGTAGCTGCTCCAACATAGAGCCACTTCCTCTACTATCCATTCTGGCCGATATCTATCTCCAGCCCCCTAGAATAGCATGGGGGCACACAATTAAAGGTTACAAGATGGGTGATTGGAGGAGACAGTGAGCCAAGAGGCCAGAGTGCCTCTTGAGCAAAGAATATAGGCTCTTCACCAGCAGGGTGAGGGTCTGCTCTGGATGTACTCTGCATTAGCAAACCCATTTCTACCAGGACTAATGCTAGAGGAGACACTGGGGCACCTCAGCTCTAAGCAGGAATCATTACCAGGCACTATGCCATAAACAATGGCCCCATCCTTCTAAGATGCTTGTCCATGGACACAGTGGGAGGTGGATGTGCTCATGTCATATGGACAGAAGCACCTGGCAAGGAGGTATGTCTTGGGAGAAGGGGAGACAGGAAAAGGACACCAGCACACCTTACATTGAATATGGCTCAGGAAACTTGGAGGTTTGTCTTGAACATAATCATGAAACAAAAGTTAAAAATAGGGGTTGGAGAGATGGCTCAGTGGTTAAGAGCACTGGCTGCTCTTCCAGGGGACCCAGGTTTGGTTCCCATCACCCATATGACTGCTAACAAGTGTCTTAACTCCAGTTCCTGAGGATCCCATGCCCTCTTCTGGCCTCCATGGGCATTGCATGCACAGGTAGACACACACATTAGCTCTGAAAGGGGGAGGGCAGAACTTGCATTCAGAACCTCCTGGAAGACCAGCTGGAGATTTTTTTTCATTTTTTTGGTCTTTTCGAGACAGGGTCTCCCTGTAGGCCCAGCTGTCCTGGAACTCACTCTGAAGACCAGGCTGGCCTTGAACTCATAAAGATCCACCTGCCTCTGCCTCTCGAGTGCTAGGATTAAAGGCGTGTGCCACCATGCCTGGCTAGCTGAAGAATTCTAAGTAAAAGTCTTTTTTTTTTTTTTTTTGTCTTTTCGATTCAGGGTCTCTCTGTAGCCCCAGCTGTCCTGGAACTCACTCTGTAGACCAGGCTGGCCTTGAACTCACAAAGATCCGCCTGCCTCTGCCTCCCAAGTGCTAGGATTAAATGCGTGCACCACCACGCCCGGCTACTAAGTAAAAGTCTTATCAAAGTCTGAGTAGCTACAGTTCTATGTTAAGGGATTAATGGGGTTAGAACACCTATTTTTTTTTAAATTTTTAAAAAATTTTTATTTCTGTATGTGGTTGAATGTAACTGTCCTGCATGCAAGTCTGTGCACGCCATGTATCGTGCAATGCCGCGGAGGTCAGAAGAGGGTTTGGATTCCCCTGGAACTGGAGTCTCCTGGAATTGGGGAGTTTCAGGATGGTTCTCAGCCGCCAATGGTGGGTGCTGGGGATCGAACGCCGGGTCCTCATGTAAGAGCAGTCGGCCATCTTAACCACTAGGCCATCTCTCCAGCCCGGTTAGAACACTGTTAGGTAAGGCCTCTCCCTCTCCTTCCCCCTCCCCCCTCATCCCTCCCCTTCCCTCCCCTCTCCTCCCCTTCCCCTCCCCTCTCCCTCCCTTCCCTCCTCTCTCCCTCCCCTTCCCCCTCCCCCTCTTCCTCCCCTTCCCCCTCCCCCTCTTCTCTTTTCTGGGTCTTCTAACCTCAAGATCCTCCTGCCTCAGCCTCCTAAGTGCTGAGATTACAGGTGCACCACTAAGCCTTCTTGGTGAGGTGGTTTTAGCCTGTCCTTGCTCATAATTCTTTGATGCTCTTCTCCTGGGCTCAGTTCTCCAGTATATCAAACAAACAAAAAAACACAGACATTCCCGATATATGCCTTCTCTTGAGATAATTGACAACTTTGAACAAGCAGCACTGAAAATTGTTTGTTTCCTAGTTACTGAACAGAAATATTTACTACTTTTCCAAAAGCTGGCCCTGTAATTATCACAGACTGGAAGCTGTTGATCTCCCTACACTATGGTCTGACTCTCCTGTCCAGGTGGAGACCATCTGTTCTGTTCAGCTGCCTGCTCTCTGCCCTCCATTATGTAACATTGTATTCATGTCTGCCAAAGGTGGATCCCTACCCACATCAGCTCCTCATGGTTGGCCTGGGTCTTCGTACCCCAACTGCCTGTCCTCTTGGCACACACGGGTCCCCTAGTATAATTTCCTGGCCCTCGGATGCTCCTGTCTCTCTAACCCCAGTGCTCAGCACTTCCAAAATGGTTTTGGGGGCCCCTGAAATACCCTCTGTTCACCCTGTTTCTCCACAGACTAATAAGGATCCTTCCAGATGCCAGGTCTCACTAGACAAAGCCTTCTGTGCGAGACTCTTTTCTGTCCTTTAAACCCATCAGATCTATTTTGATCATGCCCTGGCCACAGTGGTCCTGCCCTGCCCTGCCTGCACCTCCTGGCTTGGCCACAAGATTCTAGATCCCATTGTACATGACCAAGTATATCCTGAGATAGCTGTGGGCAGCACCCGACAGACAGCCCCATGCTGGCAAATGGGTTAGAAGGCTGAGATCCAGTGAGAGCCGAGGAGCTGCTCCATGTCCCCTAGCAGGCCACCTGGGCAGGACAAGCTAATGTACCCCCCAAACTCCAGTCACTTGGGAGTGGGGCTCACCCCCCAGTTATGGCTGATGGTCTTTTCTGAGTGAAGTTGGCTGAGCAGCAGTGCTGAGGGCTAGAAGGGACCTGTGGAAAGTGGAACTGTTACACTGCAGAACTGTCAGGAGAAAGATCAGTTATGGCTGATGGTCTTTTCTGAGTGAAGTTGGCTGAGCAGCAGTGCTGAGGGCTAGAAGGGACCTGTGGAAAGTGGAACTGTACACTGCAGAACTGTCAGGAGAAAGATCAGGACATGCCTGCCTTCCCTGTGACCAGCTCCAGCCCACAGCTGTCAGACCCACTGTATTTAGTCCTACTGCCTCAGGTGTTCTGCCCTGTGGCTTTCAGCCCAAATGTTCTGTACTTATAGCAGCATGCTGCTTGCAGAGAAGAGATGACACCCATCTTCAAATGGGTCAGTACCTAGCCCCTGGCCTGCCACACCTGCCCAGAACCCCTTCCCTTCCATCTCCAGTTGTCACAGGACCTCCATAGCCCACTGAACTTTCAAGATTGCCACTTTAGCTGGAGGTCAGCTCCCAAGGCTGTCCCGTAGCCAATCCGTACCCCTCGGCCACCCTTGGGCAGAGCTCTTCAGAAAGTCTGAGGCCCCAGGAATCCCTGCAGTGACAGCATAGGAGCCACCCTGCTGAGGCTGGGCGGCTCAGCTCACCTCCAGGAGAATTGTGTCTGGCAGGTAGCGGTCCTTCCAGTGGTCAAGAAAGACCAGGTCCAGTGTATCTACTTCATGCTTCTTTTTCAGCTGTGGGATAAGGTCCTGGGATGCCCCAATGAGGATGGTGACCTGGAATAGCGTTCTGTCAGTGTTGTCCCCACAGGGACATGCAGGAGCCTGTCTAGATCCCAACATGTATCTACCCAGATTTCTTTGGGGCTCTGGGAGATAAGCCTGCACTGCTTAGTCTCTTCTAGGGCAGCTCTGTAAGATGGGGCTGTGACACTGTATCCCGAACTTGCCAGGGAGGGGACCCAACCAAGGCAGGTTCTAAATGACTGCATCAAGCACAAGTGTGACCTCATCTTCCCCTGCCTGCCCAGCTGCAGCTGCCACACTAGACATAGGGCCTACCTTTTCCTGCATGCCTGCAAAGTTCAGCATCTGCTGGGTGATGGCTGCATAGTCAGGGTTCTTCTCCATGGTAAGAAGCCTGGCACCAGGTGGCAGCAGGCGGGCCATACGTACTGCTGAGTAGCCACAGTAAGCCCCTAGCTCCAGCACCAGAGAGGGGCTATATTCTCGAATCACTTCATCCATGATCTGGCCTGGAGGGTGGTGAGGAGGATGTGAGTACAGGTAGAAGGAAGGGAACCCCATCCCCAGTCCTGGGCCCCACTCTTCTTATGCTCTTAACTGCTGCTAAAGAAGGTCTTGCCTCCTCACAGCCCCTTTGGAGAACCCTCCAGGCCTTTGTACACAGAGTGATCCCTCTCATCCTCCCATCTGGCTCCTTCAAGTGTGTTACAGTCTCCAAGGAAGCTAGACAGGGACTGGGAACACTTGTCCCCAGGGCTTGACCTCAGGGGACAGCAGACCATATACCAGTGCCCCAGGCCAGGAGGAAAGCTCAGAGAACCTTACTGACTGGTTCCTAGACAGGTCCCAGTGCAGGCACAGGTGAGACACAAGTCCAGGAGAGGCACATCCCCAAAGTAATTGTGAGGGCCGCAGTGAAGGCCCTTGTGGCCTTCCTGGGTAGCAGGGTCATAGGAAGTCATAGACCAATGTTCACAGAGACTTCTCTCAGCCTACCTTCACCTCCAGGTCCCTGGAGGTGACCTAGAGTAGTCAAAACATTTTGTCAGACATCCTCTCTTGCACTGCCACAGCCCAAAGCCTGGCACAGAGTCCTCCAGTGGGTGTTCACGGAGCAACAGACTGGGCCTGCAGCTCCAAATAACCCCCAACTCCAACTTGAGCTTGGCCCAAGGTCCCCTTCTCTTAGCAGGCCTTTCCTGCAAGGGCTACCCAGCTCTGGACCCCGTTTCTAGGCTGAATGGCAGCAGGTTGGGCCACCCACCCAGCTCAGGACCCCATTTCTAGGCTGACTGGCAGCAGGTTGGCTCACCCACCCAGCTCAGGACCCCATTTCTAGGCTGGCCCACCCACCCAGCTCCGGACCCCGTTTCTAGGCTGACTGGCAGCAGGCTGGCTCACCCACCCAGCTCAGGACACCATTTCTAGGCTGACTGGCAGCAGGTTGGTCCGCCCACCCAGCTCTGGACCCCATTTCTAGGCTGACTGGCAGCAGGCTGGCCCACCCACCCAGCTCAGGCCCCCATTTCTAGGCTGACTGGCAGCAAGCTGGCCCACCCACTCAGCTCAGGACCAGGTTGGGCCACCCTACCTTTTGCACTGCCCACGTTCATGGCCCACTCCTTCTGCGAGCAGTAGGTGTCAATGGCCTCCAGCACACTCTGGGGGTCCCCAGGCTTTGCGTGCTGCTGCACATAGTGCAGGATGCGCTGCTCCTTTGTGTCTCCCATGAGCAGGTTGTGGATTGGCTGCTGCACGAACTCAAACCAGAAGATAGCTACCAAGCCCCAGCCCAGGTGCTTCAGGAACAGGATGAGGGCTACCAGCAGGAGGCCTAATGAGATAGCTGCCAACAGCATCTGTAGAGTAGGGCAGGCAGGGCAGACAGAGGCTTAAATGGCCTGGCTTACTCATCCTGTTCTCAGCTTGATGCACTGCCATTGGCCCAGGAGGCAGGACAGAGGGCCAAGGTTCAGAGAAGCCAGCCACATGACTCAGTGTCTGCCTGGATCAGAGCCAGGTGAGCCTGGCATCCCACCCACTGCAGAACCTGTGGGTGGACAGAGCAGGTGTGTTGTGTGTGTACCTGGGTACTTTCTGGGTAAAGAAAGTAAGAGCTATTTCACACTGAACTGGTATATTTCAAGCTGAAAGAGGAACTGTGGGTGCAAGATGGCCCATGTGACCTTTTTGCTGCATGCAGCAAACCATGAAGAGTTATTGAGAGTGGTCCTCTAGAACCAAAACAGAATAGACTTCATCATCACTAGTTTCATAGATCACCAAGGGCATTCCCTAGAATTCACCAGCCTGTTTCAGAGATCTGCTGTCCCATCCTTCCTTTAAAAAGTTCTCATTCTTGTCTCAGAAAACATGAAATCTGTGGTCCCTTGTCCTTTCCCTACTTTCTTTTGGTTGTACATGAAACCCAGGGTCTGTGGGTGCCAGGCAAGCACTCTACCACTGACCTCCATCACTAGCCCTTATTTTCTTTGAGACAGTGATGGCCTCAAACTCACAGTCCTCCGGAAGGCTGGGATTATAGGTAAGCACCTCCGTCCCCAATGCTTTTGTCATTTGTTTGGCTCACACCTCCTTGTGGAAATCTCCAAGGCTATGCAAAATGAACCAAACATGTATCTATTTTCTTGCTACTCAGCCTTGACCTAATTCATTTCCGAGGCTCAGTTAAAAACCCACAAGGGAACAAGGTGGGGGACATATCTCTAATTGATGTGTGAGACAGCTGCACACCTGCTAAAAATATACATAAGGGCCCAGGTGGAGCACTCAGTAGTAGAATGCTTCTCCAGCATGCATAGGTGGAGCTGCTCAGTAGTAGAATGCTTCTCCAGCATGCATGAGGTGGAGCTGCTCAGTAGTAGAATGCTTCTCCAGCATGCACAGGTGGAGCTGCTCAGTAGAATGCTTCTCCAGCATGCATAGGTGGAGCTGCTCAGTAGTAGAATGCTTCTCCAGCATGCACAGGTGGAGCTGCTCAGTAGTAGGATGCTTCTCCAGCATGCACAGGTGGAGCTGCTCAGGAGTAGGATGCTTCTCCAGCATGCCCAGGTGGAGCTGCTCAGTAGTAGAATGCTTCTCCAGCATGCACGAGGTGGAGCTGCTCAGTAGTAGGATGCTTCTCCAGCATGCACGAGGCCCTGAGTGCCATCTCTAGCACACATAACCCTTTATTTTTATTTATTTATTTATTTATTTATTTATTTATTTATTTTTGTATGTGTATGAATGTACTGTCTGCATGCAGGTTTGTGCACCCATGTCGTGCAATGCTGCAGAGGTCAGAAAAGGGTGACAGATTCCCCCGGAACTGGAGTTAAAGACAGTTCTCAGCCACCATGTGGGTGCTGGGGATTGAAACTGGGTCCTCTGCAAGAGCAGTCGGCGCTCTTAACCACTAGGCCATCTCTCCAGCCCCAGCACACATAACCCTTCTGGTAAGCAGGGGCAAGGTGGGTGCCTGCTCCCATTTACCAGGTCTAATCATGAAGTTTGACAGCAGAATTCACAAAGTTGACAGTAAAAGTTTGTGATTTCAAACTAGAGACCCTAAAATGGAAAAAAGATACAAGAAAGGGGAACTAGGGGAGCTTCCACCAAGGACCCCATGACCATTTACAGTTCACTCTGGGTTGGGACCTTGATGACCACAAGAGCCTCATCTGGGCTGGAAAGGCACATGGGAGAGAAAAGGAAGCATGGCCAGGACTTCAGTGTGGAGACTACATCAGGACAGTCTCAGGAAAGAGCTGAAGAGAACTGGAAAGGGAAAGTTGAGGCTCCATGGTGGACCCACACTCTGCCTTGAACCATGGAGCCTATTTCCACAAGGCAGAGTAGTCACGTGGTCTGCAAGTCTGTGCATACATGCTGGGCCTGAATCCTCACATACACACACAGGCTTCCATCGGTCTACTGAACCTCACTCCTAAGCTCCTGCTGTAGAAGGGGCCTGGACTCTACCTTGTTGAGCTGCACAAACATGAAGATTCCACAAAATTTTGAGGAACTCAGTTTGGCCTTTGGTTAATCTTTGACAGAAACTGACCTGGAAATGAACAAGGTCCACTTATCCCATCATTTTCCTTAATAGGGAAGTCCAGCCTCAGCCTGGGACATCACTTAGAAGGTCCCCTAACTAGAGACCCTGGTGTCATATGTACACCTTGGGATAAACAGGACAAAGGACCTACTACTTTGCTTAGAGGTCCCCACCAGAGCCACTGATCAACTTGGAAAGGACACAATACCCAGGGCTGTTACAAAGTCCATAGGAAGGGATCCAAAAAAACAGAGGCCCAGGAGAAGGAGCCAGAGAGGGTCTGGGAAAGTGGGTGTATTAAGTGCCAGAGCTAGCCGAAAGGCTGATGCTGGGCTGACAAGCGCACACTATTCATTCTGCTCCTTTATGTCTTGGTTTGTCTTTTTTGAGATAGGGTCTCCCTGTAGCCCCAGCTGGCCTTGAAATCACAGAGATTCACCTGCCTCTGCCTCCTCAGTGATGGGACTAAAGGTGTGCACCACCACTAGATTTTTTTTTGTGTGTGGTAAGTTTGAACTTTTTTTTTAAAGAGTGTATTTCCGGGGCTGGAGAGATGGCCTAGCGGTTAAGAGCGCCGACCTGGCGGCCGAGAACCGTCCGAAACTCCAATTCCAGGAGAACTCCAGTTCCGGGGGAATCCGACACCCTCTTCTGAGCTCCGCGGCATTGCACAACACAGGTGCACAGACTTGCATGCAGACAGTACATTCATACACATACAGAAATAAATAAAATTAATTAAAAAAAATTTTAAGAGTGTATTGCCTGCGTACGTGTGTAAGCGCACCCATGTCATGCAATGCCCGAGGAGATCAGAAGAAGCATCACATCCCTTGGAACTCAAGTTACAGATGGCTGTTAGCTGCCATGTTCTGGGAATCAAACTTGGGTCCTCTTCAAAAGCAGTCAGTGCTTTTAACCACTGAGGCCTCTTTCCAGCCTGTGGCTTAGATTTTCTAATGCCTTGGCTGTCTTATTTTTATGTTATCCATTATTTTTTTAGGCTTCTAGAAGTAGCATTTGAGTGGTGAGTTAATAAGCTATTTTGTTTTATTCTCTCCCATATAGACATACATATATATATATATATGTGTGTGTGTGTGTGTGTGTGTGTGTGTGTGTGTGTGTTTATATAGGAACATACACAGGCTAGGGAGGTATCTCAGAAGTACAGTGTTTGCCAAGCATTGAGAGGCTGAGGCAGGACAGTCGTGAATTCAAGGCCAGCCTGAGCTACATAGTAAGATTCTGTCTCGAACAGACACATACACCTGGGGTGGGTGGGGGGATACTATACTTAAATAGCAAGTTACTTGGTGAGTGCTACAGTCCTTACCTGTAAATTGTAATCCTGGTGTGAAAACATAAGGCATGAAGAATATAGTATCTTGGGTGTACATGCAGTTCTGCACATCTCCTGTTCAAGTCCTTTCTATCCCCGTTCCCTCTGCCTTTTAGCCATTTTTGTATCTCCTTACAGCATTTTTTTTCCAGGAATAGAGAAATCTATGCTGTTTTTTATTTTTAATTTCCAGGGAGTCTGAATAGCCAAAACAAATCTTGAAAAGGAACAGAAGTAAAGAACTTAAGTTCCTTGTTTGAAACTAACTACAGGGGCTGGAGAGATGGCCTAGCGATTGAGAGTGCCGACTGCTCTTACAGAGGACCTGGGTTCGATCCCCGGCACCCACATGGCGGCTGAGAACCGTCTGAAACTCCAATTCCAGGAGAGCTCCAGTTCCGGGGGAATCCGACACCCTCTTCTGATCTCCGTGGCATTGCACGACACGGGTGCACAGACTTGCAGGCTGACAGTACATTCATACACAAACAGAAATAAATAAAAATTAAAAAAAAAAGAAAATGTCAAAAAAATAAATAAAAAATAAAACTAACTACAAAGCTATAGTAATTAAAGATGTGGTAACCAGCTCAGTACTAAGGACATCTGTAACCTCAGCACTTGGGAGTCTGAGGCAAGATCATGAGTTTGAGGCCAGCCTGCACTATGAGACCAAACCAAAAGAAAAAAAAAAAGCAGCAGCAAAAGAGGATTTAGGGCTGGGATGGAGCTCCATGGTAGAATGCTTTTCTAACTGCACCCAGCTAACCTAAGTGCTTCAAAGAAACTGGAGCTGGGATGCGGCTAGGTTGGTAGAGTGCCTACCTACATTCGTGAAGCCCAAGGTCTCATCCCTAATACTACCTAAACTTGGCATGGTGGCACATTCCTAATTATCCAAAAGTCAGGAGGTAGAGACAGGAAGGTCAGAAGTTCAAGATCAGCCCACAAGGACAGCCTGGCAAACATGAGATTCTGTACCAAAGGGGCAAGGAGTAAGGGCAGAAGCACCTAAAGAGAGTCTTAGCATTCATTCTTAGTTATAAATTACTAAGGAGATGCAGATCAAAACCACAATAGATACTACTTTATGACCATTAAAATGCCACTTTGGTGGAGCTTTTTGTTTTGGCACTGAGGATTTGCTGTAAACGCTTTGCACATGCAAGCAAAGTCTCCAAGCGACTACATCCCCAGCGATTTATTTTTTAATTTGAGACAGGGTGTCATTAAATTGCCAGGCTGGCCTTGAACTTGCAGTCATCCTGCCTCAGACTCCTAAGTAGCTGGGATTACAGGCCTGCACCACCAGGCCTGATTTTTTTTTTCTTTTTGTAAAGGAAAATTGTTAACAATGTTGGTGAGAATGAGAAAATATTGGAAGCCTTGTACACTTCTGATGTGAATGCTGGTGGAAAATAGTTTGAGTGTTCCTCAAGAGGCTGTCCAAAGAATTGCCACATGTCCACATGCCCAGCTGTGGTGTACACCCAGAGGAACTGAAAACAGGACCACAGAACCTTGTCCACTCATGTGGGCAGCAGCATGACTCAGCAGCCCACGGATGGAAGCAGCAGTACAGTGAACTCAGTCAGACACAGAATGGCAAATGCTGCAGGAATCTACCACAAACAGCAGATCAGTTACCGGGCTGGAGGGGCGGGGTTAGGGAATTAATTATTACTTAGTGTGTACAGAGTTCCTGTGTGGAATGATGAAACAGTTCTGGTAAAAGTGGTAAAGATTATGAAATATAGTGAATGTCCATAATGCCTTCCAAATGGCAAAGTTGGAGATTTTTTTTTTCCCCTGAAGTTATTTACAGGGCTGGGCATGGTGACACTTGCCTTCAGTCCCAGTCCTGAGGGGCAGAGGCAGTCAGATCACTGTAAGATCGAGGCTAGCATGGTTTACATAGCTAGTTCCTGGCCAGCTGGGGCTACAGGAAACCCTGTCTCAAAACCAACCAACCAAACAAACACCAAAAACCAAACCCTAAAGTTATTTATAAAAGTGCCAGAGGGTGGAGAGAGTTGAAAGATAATGGAAGCTAGCCAGCTTACAGCTGGTAGAGAAACCAACACAACGATCTTCTATGCTGAACCTTGGGCTGCAGTACAGCTCAATCCAAGTGCATCTTTGGCAACTCTTAAGTTCCTGGATGTGGGAGCTCTAACCTAGATCCTATATTGCTACCAAGGGGGTGGGGGTGGGGGTGGGGGCAAACAGCCTGCTCACACACAAGTGCCTGGACTGCAATCCCCATTGTTATAAATTATTGACTGCAGGTTGGTTCCTGGGAACGGAGGCTGAGCCAATTTCCCTTCAGAATGAGCTTTATTAAGAGAGAGAGAGCTTTGAGAGGGGGTAAAGTGGGAAGAGCATTATAAGATGATGAGAACTGGGAAGAGTGAAAGGAGAGACAGCCGTCATGTACAGCAATGGGGGGCAGCAAAAGAGAGCCTTCAGAGAAATCCCCTAGACAAAGCTAACTGCTGACTTCTACAGCTTTTCAGGGGGTGGGGGTTCCACGCCATGTGATTTAGTCTGGCTTAGGCTCTGTGCCTCCTGCCACCATGAAGCCAGGATCTAGATGGAACCATAAACTTACCTTACAGGTGAATGGGGAGAGGCTACAAGATCACAGCAGGGCTTTTACATTTATTTTTTAGTTTATGTGTATGTATGAGTGTGTATGTATGAGTGTGTATGTATGAGTGACTCCATGTACATAAGTTTATGTGTATGTATGAGTGTGTATGTATGAGTGACTCCATGTACATAAGTGTACCACATGCATGCAATGCTCCCAGAGGCCAGAAGAGGGCGTAGATCTACTGGAACTGGAGCAGGGCTTTATTACTATTCTCTGGCTGAGAAGAATGGAAAGACTGAGAAGGGGGAAGGGGGGGGAGGGAACAAAGAGAGGGAGAGAGAGGGGAAGAGGGATGGGGAGGACCAGGCATGGTGGTACACACTTGTAGTTCCAACACTCAAGAGGTAGAGACAGGAGGATCTGGAGTTCAAGATTATCCTGAGCTACATACCAAGTCAAGATCAGCCTTGGCTACATATGACCTTGTTAAAAAGAACAACAACAACAAAAAAGCAGAGCCAGGGTAAGGCTCAGTGGAAGAGCACTTACCTATCATGTGATCCTGGGTTGGCTCCCAGTACAAGAAGGGAGGCAGGGAAGGAGGGAAGAGGGAGGGGGTAGGAATGGAGGGGGAAGGAAGAGAGAAAGGAAAGAAGGAGGAAAGGGGACATTTAGTGAACCAAAATTTAAAAAACAAACCCTACTCCTAGCCCCTTTGATTCCAAAACGGAAAGGGACATGCCATTCCCTGTAAGGACTGCAGTCCAGGAAACGACTCTGGCTTCCAGCTCCCTGGGGATCCCAGAGGCACTCAGGAGGGCCTCTTCCATCAAGAGCTCCTCAGATGGACAGCTAGGTACTACCCACTCCAGCTGGTAGAGGCTGTCCTTTGGTAGAGCACCTACCTCCCCCTTCTTGGAAGTAGGGGAAGGGACTGTCCTACCACAGTGGATCTCTGCCATTACCAATCGACCCAGCCTTGAAACACAGATGGGTTCTCTGGCTCAGTTTCACATAGAAGTCATGAGGCAGACAATAGATCAGAACAAGGATTGGCAGGAGTGCAGCTGAAACATCAAAGAGGTAGCCACTGGGCTGTGTCAAGGAAGCAAAGCTCACAGGCTGTGAGATGCTCACTATTGACAGCCAGGGGCCACCAGAAGCAGCAAGGGGCTGTGGGTTTTAAAGGAACCAGGTGTGACAAAGAGGGCCATCCAGGGAAACCTGCTTCTATTCGGACCAAAAACCTGGGTGGGAAATTCGGCTTTTCTTATAGTTTCAAGCCCAGGCTGGCCCTTGTTCTATCTATCCAGTTGTCAGTAGGGATCAGCTGTACCCATTTCTCCACAAACACCATTCTTTCACAGGACCCAAGTTCAGTTCCCAGCACTCACCCTGGGGAGCTAACAACTCCCTGTAACTCCAGCTTCAGAGGATTCAACACCTTCTTCTGGCCTCTGTGGATACCAACACACATCAGAGCAAGGGGCAGTGCCTCTTTCCCAATCATCAACAAAAAACACAGCAATACCCAAACCTTTGCTCCTAAGTCCATTTAGGCAGCACCCTGCAAGACCAAACTTCAAACCAATACCCTTGGCAAGTCACCACTCACACATTTCAAGACCCAAAGGGGCCAATCAGTGTACCTCATGAAAGGCTTTTCCAGATGCAAAGGCCAGACCAGACCAGATTGACAAAGTATAAAAGCATGTTTATGAGGCTGGAGAGATGGCCTAGCGATTAAGAGCACCAAGAGCTCTTGCAAAGGACCCGAGTTCGATCCCCAGCACCCACATGGCGGCTGAGAACCATCTTTAACTCCAGTTCCAGGGGAATCTGACACCCTCTCCTGACTTCCGAGGCATTGCACGACACAGGTGTACCGACCTACATGCAGACAGTATATTCATACACACACACACACACACACACACACACACACACACACACACACACACAATGTTTATTAGAAGTAGCTCCGTGGCAGGTCCACCATCTCAGAGAGGGTAGCCAGGGGAGCCAAGAGCTTGGGCTAGAGTCGAGGGCTTTTATAGTTAGGCAAGGGAAAATGAGGTAATGGTAGAAGGCAAAGCTTGTCCTGGTAAGGGCAAGAAATGGTGCAGTGGGAGGGGACAAGGCGGGTCCTTGGTGTGTAATGCCCAAGTCACAGAGTCCCACAGACCACCAGGAATCGTGACTCCGATGCAAATGCAAAGAGTTTTATTCAAGCTTGAGCTTGAGTCGCCATCCTCATGATGCAGCAGGCGGGGAGAAGTGACCCCAAGGCTCGGGGGGAGGATCCTTTTAAAGGGAAAAACTGAAAGTGGGGGATTTCCATGCCTTAGTGTACTTTCATTGGGTAGGAGTATGGTGTGAGTGGGGGGGTTCTCACTGGTTGGATACATCTGGCCTGGTCTAGGGGAGGTTTTTCTTTATCAGTTCAGGGGAGCATGTCCTGAAACTCATTATTCTTGGCTTTGGGTTTTTCCACCAGGCCTGTTTCTCAATCTTCTGGATGCATCTGGTGGTTTTTTTCTGGACCCTAGCCTGGGGGAGGTGAATGCTTAACCTTTGCTTATCCAGAGCAGAGTTCTGGAATTAACTCTATCTCTTCATTCCCCCATTTCTTTTGTTACTTGAGAGGCCAATCTTGGTCTCTCTTGTCTAGCTTAGACAGAAGCGTTCTGGTCTACATCATCATATTGGCTTCTTTCTGAGTTTTCAAACCAACCTTGATTCTGTTCTCGCTCCCTCTTTCTCTTAGCTAATCCCTCTCTTATCTTGGCCATAGAGTCCTTTACTATTCCTGAGTGATCTATATAGAAACAACATTCTTCCCCCAAGGCTGCACACAGTCCTCCCTGTTGTAGGAACAGTAGGTCTAGTCCTCTCCGGTTCTGTAACACCACTTCAGGGAGGGAGGAAAGTGACTCCTGGAGGTGGGAGATGGGGGTTTCTAGTCTTTCCAAGTCCGTATCTATAGCTACCCTCAAGCTATTATAATGCTGACTTTGAGTTGCCAGTGATGCTACTTCTGTACTCGCCCTGGCTAACCCCAACCCCAAAAGTACATGAAGGGTAATGGCTGTCTCAGGCTCTCGTTTGGCCCTACTTGTCCCTGGAACCTGGTATCTTTGTGCAAACTCTTCCTCAGAATGGTAAATGAGTCGAGGGACTAATTGCACTAGTATGCAATACCCCCGGGTGTTATTGAGAACTGTGGTGTATGTGCAGGCTGTGAGGCCTGTGGAGCATGCCCACCAAGCATTGGGGGAGGTACCAAGTATTGGCCTGATTCCTCTATAACCATGGTTTGATTACAGAGGTCTCCAGGTATTCTGGCGGAGGGACTTTTATTACACAACCCTGCTCCAGTCACTTGCTGAAGTGTCAACCCTTGCTTCTGTCCAGAATTCCTCCTGCATATATTGGCCTCAGACCCTTTAGTATAGTTTCCTAGGATAGCTACTCCTTCATAATAGGGTGGGGCTGAATCATAACAGAGCCAGCAGGACTGGGTTAATTCTGGCCTTGTCGCATTTAGGATATGGTAAGAGGTTTCCAGTAGGCTGTACAAGGGGTCATGACCGGGAAATCCTGGGGTCCCTTCCAGGGCAACAACGGCAGAAAATTGGGCCCCTGAGGGGGCTGATTCGGTTGGGGCCCTTTTTGATAGTGGCTTGGTAAGACTATTGCTACTTCTCTTAAGGACTGTGTTGGGTCCTATGGAGACTGGAGTGCTGGACCTTTAATTGGATACTGAACAGCGCTCCCCATCACCTGGTCCCCCATAAAGGTGAATACCCCATAATTTTCCTGTCTCCCAGCCAGTAGCCTTTTTCCCTGTGTCTGTGAATTTTATGAGGACAGGATTACATTGGCCCTTGGTCAGGAAACTATTCTTATTGCAAGTTTCTACCATCCTGCCACATCCATCTGGTTGGCGCTTGGTGTTATTTCTAACCATCTGTATCAGATCCCCAGTGACAGGAGGTGAGTCCCCTTCTCCACATTTATCTCTCCATGGTTTGTCCTTACTCCTGTGGCCCAGGCAGATGTAGAAGTACGCCTTCTTCAGTTTCCAAAAACTATACCCTAAGAAAAGGTCTGCCAAGTCAAATCCTAATTCTGGATACCAAGTATTCAGGGGGGCGATTTTTGAGATGGCAACAAGGACTTGCCCAGTGGTTACATCTCATACCTGCCAGGTGAGGTTAAGGGGCTCATGAGGGTTTCCTAAGACAGTACCAATCATCAATGTCACCAAAGTCACCAGCATTAGGATCGAGACAGTTTGAGCTCAAGTGGATTGTCGCTTCTGCGGACTCTCCATTCCGGTGCTGCAGGAGTCAGGTAGTCCTCTTTTACTGCAAATGGGTCTGCCCGTTTGGCGTGGGAGTAATATACCCAGGTGGCGATCCCGTCCACTTTAAGAGCAGTGGGTGTGGTTAGCAGGACGACGTACAGCCCCTTCCACCTGGGTTCAAGAGTTCCCTGGCAGAATCTTCTTATGTAGACCCAATCTCCTGGATAGAACTTGTGAGGTTCCAGAACTGGACCTGCTTCACAAAGGGCACGAAGTTTAGGCCAGACATTTTCATGTGACCATTGTATAGCCTTAATTTTAAACAGCATTTCCTGGTCATCATAATTGGAGACAGCATCAGATTGGAGAGTGGGGATAATGGGAGCAGGACTCCCATACATAATTTCAAAAGGGGTCAGTCCATCTGATAGGGAGAATTTCTGACCCTGTAAAGGGCATAGGGAAGGAGCACCACCCAGCCTCCACTGGTCTCTAAGGTCAATTTCGTTAAGGTCTCTTTTAATGTTCTATTCATTCTTTCTACCTGTCCTGAACTTTGGGGCCTGTATGCACAATGTAACTTCCAATCTGCCCCAATAAATTCTGCCACATCCTGGCTTACCTTAGACATGAAGGCTAAGCTATTGTCTGAGCCAATCAAGGTAGGAAAATCATACCTGGGTAAAATGTCTTCTAGTAGCCTTTTAGCTACTATTTTTTGCAGTCTCTGTCTTGGTGGGGAAGTCTTCAGTCTATCCTGAAAAGGTATCTACAAAGACTAGTAGATATTTATACCCATATTTTCCTGGTTTAATTTCAGTAAAGTCAGTCTTCCAGGACGGGTTCCCCTTTGTCGAGAGCCAGGATGCCTAGGACTATTATGTGCATTAGTCAATTGGCATACCTTGCAATATTTTATTATATCCTCGATGGTGGAGTGTATGTCTTTAAAGGTTACCTCTGATTGTTGGACGACATCAGCCATTCTCCGGCTACCCATATGGTTGTTTTATGAATTTTTGTAAGTATCATTTTAGCCAGGGTATTGGGTAGAATTACTTTTCCATTTGGTGAATGCCACCATCCTTCTATATATTGACTCATAGGCTGATTCTTAGCCCAATTTATTTCTTCCTTTGTGTAGACAGGTTTTTCAGGTAGCGTTGGATCAGGTGGTTCTGGTAAGATCATGGCTAATGCCGGGACATCTGTTTCCTGCAGAGCTATTTCCCTGGCTGTTTTGTCTGCCAAGTTATTACCTTTTGCTGTGGGGGCACAGTCATCCTTCCGGTGTCCTGGACAATGCATAATTGACACCCTTCGTGGCAGCCATATAGCCCTTAGGAGATCTAGGATCTCTTTTTTATTTTTAATAGTTTTTCCTTCTGAGGTAATCCCTCCTCCTGATATATAGCTCCATGGACATGAGTGGTGGCAAATGCATACCGGCTGTCTGTACAGATGCTGACAGTCTGTCCCTTTCCTGACAGTCTGCCCTTTCCCAGAGTTAGTGCCTGGGTTAAAGCTATCAGCTCAGCTTTTTGAGCCAAGGTTCCTGGGGGAAGTAACTGTGCCCAGATAACCTGAGTCTCACATGTCACAGCTGCCCCGGCTCTCCTGAGGCCATCTTGTATAAAGCTGCTTCAATCAGTGTACCAGGTTTAGTCAGCTTCCGGGAAGGGATCATCCTGCAGGTCATGTCGGATGCTATATACTTGGGCTAGAATTTCCGTGCATCGATGAACTGGTTGGTCCATATCAGGGTTGGGCAGGAGAGTCGCAAGGTTCAGGGATACTGGGGGCTTGAATTTTAGCCAGCTCGGGTATATTAGCAATGTTTGGTAATGGATCATGTGAGCGTTTCTGAGCCATCGATCAGGGGGTTGAGCACCCCTTCAATGGCAGGTAGGGCTGTCACCATCAAGTCCTGCCCTAGAATTAGTTTGTCTGCATCTTTGATAAGCAGGGCTGTATCTGCAATAATTCTCAAACAAGGGGGCCATCCTGATGCTACCTGGTCCAGTTTCTTAGATAGATAAGTGACTGGCCGTTTCCATGGCCCAAGGGTTTTGGTCAGGACCCCCTTCACTACTCCCTTATGCTCATCCACATAAAGGTGGAAAGGTTTAGTGATGTCTGGTAGCCCCAGGGCAGGTGCAGACAACAGAGCCTGTTTTATTTTCTCCAAGGCTTGCTGGTGTTCCTCTGTCCATGTAAAGTCCTTAGTCTCTTTTGTGATCCAGGAATTCATAGTCTACAGAACCCGGCTGACCCCAGAAATTCCCTCACTTGCTGGGGGTTCTTGGGGCTGGAAATATTAAGTACCATTTCCTTTCTTGATGCAGATAGCCATCGCTGCCCCCCTTTCAGTGTGTACCCGAGATGTTACCTCTGTTTTGCAGAGCTGGGCCTTTTTGGCCGATGCCGGATATCCCATGTGTCCCAGGGCCTGCAAAGCTTCCAGGTACCTTGGTTGCATTCCATCTCTGATGCTGCTGCAATCAGGAGGTCATCTACTGAAGAAGGGTGATAGCTTCATGCAGGGCTTCATCAAAGATGGTGGGGGAGTTCTTGAATCCCTGAGGCAGCCAGGTCCAAGTGAGTTGGCCATTTAGTCCTTCCTCTGGTCATACCACTCAAAGGCAAAATAGTCTTGGCTTTTCGAGGTGAGTGGGAGACTAAAGAAGGCATCCTTTAAGTCCAATACTGAATACCATTTCTGTTCTGGTGGCAAAGACCTCAACAGGGTATATGGGTTAGGGACTATAGGGTGTATGTCCATTACCCTGTGTTTGACCTCTCAGATCCTGGACCAGTCAGTAGTCGGTAGAATTTGGCTTCTTTACCAGCAGGAGCGGAGTGTTCCAGGCAGATTGTCACGGCCTAAGTATCCCCAGGGCCAGTAACCTTTGGATATGGGGAGTGATCCCCTTTCTTGCTTCCCAGGACATAGGGTACTGACGGACCCTAACTAGATCAGCCCCTGGCTTGAGTTCCACAAATGCTGGGGTCCGATGCTTGGCCAGCCCCATACCCCCGGTCTCCACCCATGCCAAGGGGAAATCTTTTAACCATTTTTCTAGGTCCATTTCTCTTACAGGTGGTGACTCATATAGGTGATATTCATTGTCAAAGGGCAGGGCTAGGCTTAAGACCTGTATTGGTTTACTGGTATGGTCCAGTAATTGTGCTCCCTCCTGGTCGAAATGAATTTGGGCCCTCATTTTTGTGAGCAGGTCCCTTCTCAATTAGGGATATGGGCATTCTGGTATTACCATGAACAAATGGGTTACCCGGTCTGTTCCCAAGTCCACAGTTCTTCGGGTGGTCCATGAATACTGCTTAGTGCCTTTGGCCCCTTGAACCTATGACCTTTTTGATGGTAAAGGACCCTCTGTCTTCAAAAGAACAGAATGTTGTCCCTGGTATCCACTAGAAAGTTCAAGGTTTCCCCTTCACCTTTAGGGTTACCCTGGGTTTGGGGAGGGGGTCCAAATGCTGGACCCCCTCAGTCTTCCTCTTTGGTGAACATCACCTTGGATCAGGTCCTTTTCTTTGGATGTTCTATAGCCCAGTGACCCTCTTCTTTACAACAGGCACATTGATTCTTACCTAGCAGTGGTCGCCGGTCCCTCCTCTATTCCCCTTTTGCAATGTCCTGGAGTTGGCATTGTCTGTCCTGGGGTCTGGCGCACCATTGGCCAGAAGGACTTGAGTGAGGTCTCATTGAGCGCTTTCCCAGTCTTCCATGGTCTCCCTGTTATTGTAGACCTTTTCTGCCATTTCTATTAGATCTCTTAATGACTTTACTCCCAGTCAGTCCTGCCTCTGTAATTTTCTTCTAATATCTGGTGCTGACTGATTAATGAAGGCTAGGGCCTTCATTACCTGCATGTTCTGCTTGTTTAGGATCTATGTGAGTGTACCAGCAGAAGGCCTCCATGATCTGCTTGAGAAATGCGACTGGGCTTTCATCTTCCAACTCTCTAATATTATAAACCTTGGCCAAATTGGTGGTCTGCCTAGTGGCTGCTTTGACACCTGCCAACAGAACCTGGTGATAGACCAAGAGGTGCCCCTTACTTTCAGCTATGTCATAGTTCCAAGCTGGTCTCCTAAGGGGGAACCCATCATCTATGATTGCTGGATTTTGGGTCGGGGCTCCATTGTCTCTGGGGATATTCTTTTGAGCCTCCAATATGATTCTTTCCCTTTCCTCAGTGGTGAATAGGACCTGTAAGAGCTGTTAACAATCATCCCAGGTGGGCTGATGGGTGAAAAGAACAGTATCTAAGACTTCAATAAGGTCTCTAGGATTCTAAGAACCTAGCATTCTCTGACCTCCAGTTATATAGACCAGAAGTTGCAAAGGGCCAGTAGTGGCGAGGCTGGTCCCCATCCTGGTCTACCAGTCCCACGGCATGCAAAGGGAGCATAGTGGAGTCAGCTTCAGGTTCCTCCATGCTAGGGGACAAGGCTCGCCTGCTCCAGGTTCCCTGAGCTGGCAGCCCTCCTTGCACCTGTGGCCTAGAGGCCAGATCATCTGCTGAGGGGGTTGCTTCTCAGGGCCCTTGGGGTATGGGTCTATAGGATGGCGGGGGGAACAAGATTTCCTTAGGGGTTTGTTCCTGCAGGACAGGGTGTAAGTTAGTTGGAGCTGTCGCCTTGGGTTTCTTTTGTTCTTCAGTCACCAATATAGAGGTTGTTGTTCCTGTTGTGGAGGAAGGGTAGTTAGTCGGGGTTAAATTGGGGGGAGGGAGAAAAAGGTTTAAGCCATGGGGGTGGGTTGATCACAAGGTCTTTCCATACTGCTATATATGGGACTTGGTCTGAATGCCCATGTCCCCTTTGATACACTTTGTCTTCTACTGCTAAAATGGTGGGGAGATGGAAAGTTCCTTCCGGCGGCCATCCTACATCAAAAGTGGGCCATTCCAACCTACAAAAGATAGTCATTTTTCCTTTTCTGATAGCCACTGATAGATTGTGTGCCTGACCCTCACGTCTTTGAAGTGGGCCAGAATGAGGTCCCGCGGGGTGGATGCTGTCTGTCCCATAGTGTCCGTCAAAGTCAAGAAGACACACAAATGAGGTCCAGTGGGGTGGATGCTGTCTGTGCCATAGTGTCCGTCAAAGTCAAGAAGACACACAAATGAGGTCCAGCGGGGTGGATGCTGTCTGTGCCATAGTGTCCGTCAAAGTCAAGAAGACACACAAATGAGGTCCAGCGGGGTGGATGCTGTCTGTCCCATAGCGACCGTCAAAGTCAAGAAGACACACAAATGAGGTACAGCGGGGTGGATGCTGTCTGTCCCATAGAGTCCGTCAAAGTCAAGAAGACACACAAATGAGGTCCAGTGGAGTGGATGCTGTCTGTCCCATAGCGTCCATCAAAGTCAAGAAGACACACAAATGAGGTCCAGCAGGGTGGGTGTTGTCTGTCCCATAGAGTCCATCAAAGTCAAGAAGACACATAAACCACTTATCAGACAAAAGAACTGACAAAGACGCGCACAGCCACTGTCCTAGACGAATCTTAAAGCACAAAGAAAGCCACCAGCTTGGTTTCACAGAATGGCACCAGTGAAACTGAAAGTGTCAAGGGGAGGCAAGTGACACAGAAATCCCCCCCCCCCGTTCCAAAGAGAAACCTGATAGGTGGAAACCTCTTCCACCTCTGGGCTAGGGACTAGGGACTAGGGACGTCTCCTTCTGCCCCGAGGTCTGGACCCTCCAGCGCGTCCACTCAAGAGAAACCTGACAGGTGGGAACCTCTTCCACCTCTGGGCTAGGGATGTCTCTTTCTGCCCCGAGGTCTGGACCCTCCAGAGCGTCCACTCTAGGTTCCGAACAACCACCAAAACCTGATGGTTCGAGGCTTGCCAAACCGAAACTAAGTTGCATGACAGAGACAGAGAAGCGAGACAAAAATGCTTACTGGCTGGATTGGACTCTCCGGGTTGGGGTCCTGAGGGTCTGGGGGTGATCCCGGATGAGCCCCCAAATGTAATGCCCAAGTCACAGGGTCCCACAGACCACCAGGAATCACGACTCCGATGCAAGTGCAAAGAGAGTTTTATTCAAGCTTGAGCTAGGGTCGCCATCCTCCTGACACAGCAGGCTGGGAGAAGCGACCCCAAGGCAGGGGGGGAATCCTTTTAAAGGGAAAAACCCACAAGTGGGGGATTTCCATGCCTTGGCGTTCTTTCATTGGGTAGGAGTATGGGGTGAGTGCGTGGGGGGTTCTCATTGGTTGGATACCTCTGGCCTGGTCTAGGGGAAGTTTTTTCTTTATCGGTTCAGGGGAGCATGTCCTGAAACTCATTCTTGGCTTTGGGTTTTTCCACCAGGCCTGTTTCTCAATCTTCTGGATACATCTGGTGGATTTTTCCGGACCCTAGCCTGGGGTAGGTGAATGCTTAACCTTTGCTTATCCAGAGCAGAGTTCTGGTATTAACTCTATCTCTTCAGGTGCTGGCGATGAATGTCATGAAGTGGAATGTAACCATATAGGGCCATGGGCCATGTTCCTGCTGTAGTGGGTGATATCAGGAAGGGAAGTTGCGTCAGCTGCTTGAGGTGACGCAGGTTTTTTCCTGGGTTTTTTGACCAGAAGAGAAGGGTGGTAGACTGCATCTTTGGATCTCCAGATCCGGGCCCTGCCTAACAGGTACTACTTCATGCTCATTAAAATGCTATTTTGGTGGAGCTTTTTGTTTGTTTTGGAGCTGAGGATTTGACCTAAAGGCTTTGCACATGCAAGGCAAGTCTCCAAACTGACTAATCCCCAGCCATATTTATTTATTTATTTATTTATTTATTTATTTATTTATTTATTTTCTTTATTTGAGACAAAGTCTCCCTGTGGCCCCAGCTGGCCTGGAACTCACAGAGATCCACCTGCTTCTGCCTCTCGAGTGCTGGGATTAAAGGCATGTGCCACCACTTCTGGCCAGCGATTTATTATTTTTTTAAATTTTTTTATTATTATTTATCTTTGTATGTGTATGAATGTACTGTCTGCATGTAGGTCTGTGCACCCGTGTCGTGCAATGCCGCGGAGGTCAGAAGAGGGTCTCGGATTCCCCTGGAACTGGAGTTCTCCTGGAATTGGAGTTACAGACGGTTCTTAGCTGCCATGTGGGTGCTGGGGACCGAACTCGGGTCATCTGCAAGAGCGTCGGTGCTCTTAACCGCTAGGCTATCTCTCCAGTCCCGCGATTTATTTTTTAATTTGAGAGAGGGTGTCATTAAATTGCCAGGCTGGGGGGCTGGAGAGATGGCCTAGCGGTTAAGAGCGCCAACCGCTCTTACAGAGGACCCGGGTTCAATCCCCAGCACCCACATGGCAGCCGAGAGCCGTCTGAAACTCCAATTCCAGGAGAACTCCAGCTCCAGGGGAATCCGAGACCCTCTTCTGACCTCCGCGGCATTGCACGACACGGGTGCACAGACCTGCATGCAGACAGTACATTGATACACATACAGAAATAAAAAAAAAAACCAATAAATAAATAAATAAATAAATAAATAATAAATTGCCAGGCTGGCCTTGAACTTGCAGTCATCCTGCCTCAGACTCCTAAGTAGCTGGGATTACAGGCCTGCACCACCAGGCCTGATTTTTTTTTTCTTTTTGTAAAGGAAAATTGTTAACAATGTTGGTGAGAATGAGAAAATATTGGAAGCCTTGTACACTTCTGATGTGAATGCTGGTGGAAAATAGTTTGAGTGTTCCTCAAGAGGCTGTCCAAAGAATTGCCACATGTCCACATGCCCAGCTGTGGTGTACACCCAGAGGAACTGAAAACAGGACCACAGAACCTTGTCCACTCATGTGGGCAGCAGCATGACTCAGCAGCCCACGGATGGAAGCAGCAGTACAGTGAACTCAGTCAGACACAGAATGGCAAATGCTGCAGGAATCTACCACAAACAGCAGATCAGTTACC
>VZQC01005406.1:668593-682552 GCA_009823505.1 Rhizomys pruinosus | reverse complement strand
CCCCCCCCCCCGTCCCTGTCCCCGTCCCCCCCCCCAGCATATAATCCAAGCACCTGAAAGGCTGTGCCAGGAGTACTGATGCAAGTCTGAGGCCAGCTTAGTCTTCATAGTTGGGGGAGGGGGAACCAACAATAAAAATGAACTGTGCTAGCTGGGCGTAGTGGCGGTGGCACACGCCTTTAATCCTAGCACTCGGGAGGCAGAGGCAGGTGGATCTTTGTGAGTTCAAGGCCAGCCTGGTCTACAGAGGGAGTTCCAGGACAGCTGGGACTACAGAGACCCTGTCTCGAAAAGACCAAAAAAAAAAAGAACTGTGCTTACTTACTTAGGGCCAGATGTTTTTGTGATTTTGAGTTTAACCATATTAGAAGTACCTTATCATCTCTAAATCCAAACAAATGAGCATCATAAAACCACATTGCAACTTTATTTGCAAAAAGAAAATTCTTTAACATAAACAAGTAAACCAGTTTGCCTATATTTTACTTAATTAAAATTTAACTAAAAAAACCCTTTTGTTTTTATTTTTTATTTTATTTTATTTATTTTTGTATGTGTATGAATGTACTGCCTGCATGTAGGTTTGTGCACCCGTGTCGTGCAATGCTGTGGAGGTCAAAAGAGGGCGTCGGATTCCCCTGGAACTGGAGTTAAAGACGGTTCTCAGCCGCCATGTGGGTGCTGGGAATTGAACCCAGGTCCTCTGCAAGAGCAGTCGGCGCTCTTAACCTCTAGGCCATCTCTCCAGCCCCGTTGTTGCTGTTTTTAAAAGAACAGCATCCCAAGTAAATAAATTTAAAAAAAGAATAGCATCCCATTCTGTAGCCCAGGCATCAAAATCTTGGTGATCTGCCTCTGCCACCTTGGTGCTAGTTTCACAGGTGTGTGCCACCATACCCTGTTTATCTTTGCTTATATATAATCATTTATGAGCTACCACACCTGGCTTTTCATTCTACTTTAACATCAGCCCATAACTCTCCAGACTCTTCTCAGTTGTTCTTTATCCTGATTCCATGTCAGCTGGGAACAAAAACCCGATGATGTTTTCCTGCAGCTGCCCAGGCTAACTAGGAATGGTCTGCAGCTAGAAGCCTGACCACCTGAACTTGAACTTTAGAGACCTTGTCAGCACAACAAATGGTATATGGACAGCTTCCCCCTGGAGCCACTGTGACATGGGCCATGCTGGAACCCTCCAGTGTGGTTCATACTCTCTTCAGGGAATTAATTATGCCTGAAACACTGTGGTCTACAACATCACCACACACACACACACACACACACACACACACACAGAAAATAACCTAGGACACCCTGCAGATTGCTCCTGCTATCCTCAATCTGCCCTCCAAAGACACTTAGCTTCGCAGGCATCTAGAAACCTGTTCAACACATTGCCCACTAGACTCAAAAGAAACACTAACTTTTGTTTATTTTATGTTTTCACAAGAATGGTTCAGCTACTCCTTTGTGAGGAATTGAAAATGGACTTCTGTTTAGATGAAAGAATGCCTCCTCATTAGATGTGTCTTCTCCTTGAACAAGGTTTGGCCACACTTGGCCATGCTCTAATGATTTAAACACTGACAGTCTCTAAGAACTCAAGGCTGCATCCCTAGGGTGACTTTAGCCACCCCCATCCCCAAGTGCCTGCTTGAGAAAATTCAAAATAGCAGTTAATGCCCTGCAGCTTACAGCCAGGGCCCCAGTCACCGGCTTCTGTGGGAGAATGGGAATTTCTTTTTTTTTTTGTCTTTTTGTGACAGAGTCTCCCGTTAGTCCCAGCTGGCCTGGAGCTCACTTTGTAGACCAGGCGGGCCTTGAACTCACAGAGATCCACCTGCCTCTGCCTCCCACGTGCTAGCATTAAAGGCGTGCGCCACCACGCTCGGTGAGAATGGAAATTTCATTTCAGCAAACCCACGTGGGTCCTACAGGGACCACCCTTTCAGCCCTGATTTTTGTAACTGCTCCCTTCCCTGACATCTGCACTCTCTTATTCCCCCAAATGGGGATAGATTCAGCTTTCCCCTCTTTTGTCAGCAGAACTCAAGTAAAATCTGTCCTTCACCTTGGCATTAATTAGTACTGATTCTCTGGGACAAGCTGTCCTCCTCTTGGGCCACACCCCTAAAAATGACCTTACTCATGGCAGTTCCCACTAAGGAAACTGTACCCCTAAGGCTTCAAGAGAGCCAAGAACCCCCAAAGGTCCTGGCTGAAGAAAGTGGAAGGCTGCTTTGCCAGCTGGAAAGACCTGCTCTGACTTCCTTCTTTAACATTCCGGGGATGAGGCCCCAGCATACACCCAAACCCAGCTCTGGGGTGCTCTTGAGCCCCTGGTGGGATAGCCATTCTCTTGCAAGGAAAGGCCCCAGGGGTACCCTAAGGCCCCCCAGAGGACAAGTGTTGGGGAGACGCGTGGGCTCTGCCACCCTGGCTCTGAGGTTCTGATACCAATCCAAAACCACTGGGTGGGTGATGGGCCAGGCTCTGCCTGTTGTCACATCCTGCCCGGCTCAGGGCTAGGCCCCACGGAGGACGGATCTACCAGCCCCATCTTCAGCTTCCCCCTCCCGCACAGATCTTCAAACCTACCCCTGAAAGATGTTTGGAGAACTGCCCCGGTGCATGGACACCACCACCCCACCCGCCACCCACGATCACACGGGTTCACATTCCCCAGCCTTACCAGGCGCCCCGTGGTCTGGGTCTAGGGAACACCCGCCCAAGGTCAGCTCCCTTCAGCCTGGCCCAGAGCCCCCAAGGCAGGATCGGAGCCGCACCTCGAATTCCGAGGCTGCCCGCTCAGTCCAGTCGGCGGTCTGCGCTCCACGCGAGCGCCTATGCCCCTGCGTGGGGACAAGCACTCACCTCTTCCAGGCAGCGCAGCGGGTCCGGCTAGCGCAGGACCGACTCAGGCAGAGCGGCGGGCAGCCCGGCCTCAGAGGTCCCCGACGATGGCGGCGATGGTGGCGGCTGCACTGCAGGGACCCTGCGGGCGCTTCCGGTGGCAGGCGCGGGCCTGGACGCGCGGGGTCCGGGGCGCGGCGAGTGGAGTGGGAGGTAGGGTGGGGCCGCGGGTCCTGCGGTGCGGCCCGGTGCCTGTTCTAGTGTCCACGTGGGAGGTGGGAGTGTCCCGCGGGGCGGGGTGCGCGCGAAGGCCGGGGACCGGGTGTCCGCGTGGAGCCTCGGCGGCCGTGGGCGGGCTCTGCGCACGCCGGCCACGTACCAGGAACACCGGCGTTGGAGGACCAGTGTTCTGGGAAGAGTGGGACCGACTTCTAGTCCGGAAGCTCGCTTCCCAGATGGGGAAGAACGCTGAGGGTGCCTTGCCCGAGGTCCTGCACTGTTTGCAAGGCCAGTCTCCAGGAATGTGTACCTCCTTCTTCCCCAGCTCAATGTGAACTGGACCCCCCTTGTGGTCACTGGGTACCCCATTAGCCAAACCATAGATACTTCTCACAGCCCCCTAGCGGCAGGTACTCCTTTTTGTTGTTTTTTTTTTTTTTTGGGGGGGGTTGTCCATCCCAATCTGTCCCCCACCCCACTCCCCACTTTTCCTGCCTCATCCTCCGAATGTTGAGATTGCAGGTGTGCACCCCCATACCCTGCCTCGCAAGTACTTTTTACTTGCACGTGCCGGGAATTAATGAGGGGACACTAGAGAACCAGTGGGACCAAGCCCCAGCGCAGGTCCCAGTTATGTGTGGCCGTGGAAAGGGGATGAGGCAAGTAGTTGGCTTTGCACTTGGGAAGGTCATTGCTCAAATCAGGATCGTTGACATCAAAAGGCCCAAGCAGAGGCTGGGCACAAGGTCACCCAGCATGGTTCACAGTACACCCAACAAGATAGCTTTCTCTAGAGCTGGCCACACTGCCACCACATCTTTGGTGGTATGGTTAGTCTCATGAGCAGTCTCTACCATGCACTTGGTGTGTGACCATCCTCAGTCCTGCTCCCTAGATGCCAGCAACAGAACTCAACTCTGCTTACAGGGGTTGAGTGTGATTGACATGAGCCCAACACGTTGGGGTTCTTCACAGAGCTAGTGATATGCAAGGCACAGTGGCTGGCACGGGAGATCAGGCAGGCAGGCAGGCTGGGTGCATGTATAAATGGCCAGAGACCTTTTGATTCTGATGGAGGGTAGCCTTAGAAACTCCTGGGAGGCATTTCACAGAGGTAAAACCCTAAGGGGTTCCCAAGGTTGCTCTTACATTAGCTCTGGTGACTCTCTGTACTCTGGTTCTTCAGGAGCATCCTTGCTGCATATAGTAGGTGGGGGCATTTACAATGATTTTTTTTGTGTGGGAAAAATTCATCAATGTGCCACTGGAGCCGTCACCTTGCATGGTAGCAATAAAAGTTCTATAAATGGGAGATGACAGCTGGGGCTACAGGGAGACCCTGTCTCAAAAAGTCAAAAAAAAAAAAAAAAAAAAAAAAAAAGGGAGATGTACTGAGCTCACAAGCCCAGGGCCTTTCAAACTGCCAAGCAGCCCTGTGGACTTGCTATTTGTTTACAGCTGCCCCAAGGATCCTCCCCCACAGCCTAAGAACTTCAGAGTTTCTCTGAGGTGAGGGTGCAATAGGGACTAGAGAAGGAACCTTCCCCTCCTGACTCTGGAGTCCACTTGTGTGTCTCTTACATTTCAGCCTTACAGTTTCTATTTTGGAGCAGACAATACCCTTGTTTCCCAGCTGGGGTGGGGATTTGATGCATCACCCAACCATGAACTAGAATGACAATACTGCTGGCATCATCTGTCTTCAACACCTATTGGCAGGAACTCAAGTCAGGAAGAACATCTACACCTGAGGGTGTGCATTAGGGAGTTCTTTGTGGAACCAGTGTACCATTCATTGGGTCTTGCCATGCCCATTGGACTCCTGCTTGCTACTGGCCCTGTTCCAGATACTGGATTCAGAAAGGAACAAAAATTAAAGGACAGTATTGGTCAGGAGGCAGATATGAGACAGAAATATGTTTGGAAATGAGACTGTGGCCAGTGAAGGCCAGAATGTGAGAGTTCCCTCAAGGAAACCATCACCTAGAGAGATGTCCTCTCACACCCACTGCCTAACCTTTTCAGAATAGTACCTCTTCAACCACATTTCCGCCCACCACTAGCAGGCTTCCAGTACCTTCCCAGTACTCACCCTTGTAAACGTCCACTTTTGGGCTTCTTCCAAGTGTTTATCACACAGAGAGGGCTCCTGGGTGTACACAGTGGGAAAGCAAGTGGCCATGATAAGCCAGCCCTGGTAGCTCCCTGATAGCAAGCAAGTAGCAGACACGGTGCAGGACTTCAAGGCAGGATGATCCAGTTGGGGCCCTACTCGGGCAACAGGATGAACAGGCAACAGCAATGCAAGGTAGGAACCTTTTCCAGGGTAAAGATCTAACCTTCCCCTAACCCCACCCGATAGCAAGAGAAGAGAGAGAGAGGCTCTGTCTATCTAGCTGGTCTTCCCTGGGGCTGAATGTAAACTTGTCTCCTCTGAGATCACATTAAAGCCAGTTTATAACTGTTCAGACCTTCTCAGAACTTGAGCCTGGGGTGGGTTCACTTGTGGGGCTATTATTAGCCCTCCTCTGGCCATGTGTGTCCCTGCAGGGGTGCAGGCCAGTGTCCCTGTAGGGTATGGAAGCCCCAGGGTATTCTCTGCAGCCTTGGCAACTCAAGAAGCCCAAGATAGCTATGACAGGTGTGGCCATTTTTAATTAAAAATTTGGGGGGTTATTTTTATTTTACGCATATGAGTATTATGCCTGCATGTGTTTAAGTGCATCTGTGTTGTACAGTGCCCATGGAGGATAGAAGAGGACTATAGTTAAAGATAATTGTTAGTGGGCGTGGTGACGCACACCTTTAATCCTAGCACTTGGGAGGCAGAGGCAGGCAGATCTTTGTGAGTTCAAGGCCAGCCAGGTCTACAGAGTGAGTTCCAGGACAGCTGGGGCTACAGGGAGACCCTGTCTCGAAAAGAACAAAAAAAAAAAGAAAGGTAGTTGTTAGCTGCCATGTGGGTGCTGGGATTTGAACCTGGGTCTTCTGCAAGAACATCTAGTGCTCTTAATCATTGAGCCATCTCTCCAGCCCTGCCATTTTAAATTTTTATTGGTGTATGTTTGTCAGTATGTACATGTTATGGCATGCTTGCACAAGTCAGAGAACAGCTACTAAGAATCAATTTTCTCCTATGATGTGAGTCTTGGGGATAGAACTCAGATCATCAGGCTTGGCAACAAGTGCCATAACCCATTGAGCCATCTTGCCAGCTCCAGGTATACCCTTCTTAATACAGAGCCTAGGCTCTGATGTTGGAGGGTAGACTCATGACAAAGGGATTTCCTGGGAAGAAACAGGAGCTCTGGTAGCTCTGCCTGCAGATCTCACCACACAGCCAGGCATTCTGGGACACTTGACTATGTGGGCCCTCACCTTGTGTGGAAGAAGCTACATGTATATTCTTGCTTGCTATAAAAAAATCACCTTTTCCACTGAAAGACATATATAGATTTGATGAAAATGGTTTTGTTCTGTCTGACTCAGGACACTGGGTGAACTCTTAGATTCTGAGACAGACTCCTTTGGGGGCGGTTGTCTGCAAAGATAGTCACATCCCCTGGAAGCCAGCCTTCTACACTCTGGTTCTGATTTGTCCACACACTGTGGACTCTGTTGTGAGGTATGATGCTGATGGTTGTCCCCTGACTGCCGCAGAATGGGGAAATAGGCCCTGCCCCACACAGAATTGAACAGAGCTACTCGCCCTTCAGAGAGCGAGGCAGTCCTTCCAGACCCAGGTCTGGTATCATCTCATCTCTCCTTCCTCAGCAGGGCAGCAGCACTTTGACCTTTTGGTGATTGGTGGGGGATCCGGTGGCCTGGCTTGTGCCAAGGAAGGTATGTAGTTTATGTCCTGTGTCCCTGCTGGTATGTTGGGGCCTCAAAGCTTTTGGGTGCCCCTGGAGCGGGTGGCATTGTGAAGATGAGTCTTAATGTTCAGGGGCAGAATGCTCTAAGAACGAGTATCTCCTATAATCTGGAGTCCACATGGATCCTGGGTCTGCTTATCCTTTCCTAAGAGTGGCATAGTCCCGTCCCCATTTGTTGGTTGGTTGGTTTTTAATTTTAATTAATTCATATTATTTTAAAGTTGTGCGTATTATGTGTCCGTCTCTGTGGGGCTATGTACACATGAGTACAGGTGCCTCACGGTTCAGAAGAAGGTGCAAGGTCCCCTGGAGCTGGAGTTTCAGGCAGTCGTGAGCCAGTCCACATGGACCAAACTGTAGTCCTCTCCAAGAGCAGTGTGTATGCTCTCTTAACTACTGAGCCATCTCTCTGGCACCATGGTTTTCTGTTGTTGTTTCTGAGATGGAGACTCACTTTATCGGGATAGAATTGACAAACAATAAACCAGCACATATTCAAAGTGGGTAACTCAAGGTCGGACATGGTCATGCTTATCTGTGGTTCAAACTACTCAGGAGGTTGAGGCAGGATGTCCTTGAGTCCAGGAGCTTGAGACCAGCCCAAGTAGAAGAGCAAGACTCTGTCTCACAAATAAGTAAATAAATAAAAATAGAGTGAACAGCTTGACACATTTTGACATGTGGGTGTATTTGTGAAAGCAGTACCACAGTGGAGACGGTGACTGTCCCTAATGCCTCCATCAGTCTGAGCCCTAGGCTGGGCTGCATAACCACAGACTTGTATCAGTTTGGGTTCTGGGTGCCACAAGCCCAAGACTAAGGTATTAACAGGAATGCTTTCTTCTGATATCTTTCCTTGGCTTGTTTGTGGTATTTTTTCCTTTCCTTTTCTTTTCTCTTCTTTCTTTCTTTCTTTCTTTCTTCTTTCCCCTCCCCCCCTCTCTCTTTTTCTTTTCTTTTCTTTTTTGAGACAGGGTCTCCCTATAGCCCCAGCTGGCCTGGAACTCACTCTGTAGACCAGGCTGGTCTTGAACAGGATTAAAGTGCCATGTGGGTGCTGGAACTCAAATCCAGGTTCTCTGTAAGAGCAGTCAGTACTCTTAACCGGTGAGCCATCTCTCCAGCCCCATTCTCCTATCTTTTAAAAAGATTTTTATTGCTGGGCATGGTGGTGCATGCATGTAATCCCAGCACTCGGGAGGCAGAAGCAGGCTGATCTCTGAGTTCAAGGCCAGCCTGGTCTACGTCGCTAGCTCCAGGCCAGCTGGGGCTAGGGGAGACCCTGTCTCAAAAAAAAAAAAAAGTCAACCCTGGTGCTATGAACATTATATACGTTTGTGTCTGTCTGTCTGCCTGCCTGCCTGCCTGTCTAACCCAGCCCCCTTATTTTGTTTTGTTGTTTTATATGAGACAGGGTCTAATATAGTACAGTCTGGCCTGGAACTTGCTATATAGCCGAGTCTGGCCTTGAATGCCTGATCTTTCTGCTTCCACTTCCCAAGTACGAGGTTACAGATGTGTGTCCCCTGCCCAGCTTTTGATGTGTGTGTATGTTTTAATTTCTGTTTATTTATTTTTATATTTATGAATATTTTGTCTGCATGTATGTAAGAGCACCACATGCATGCAATGCCCGTGGAGGCCAGAAGAGGGCATTGGGTCCCCCTGGAGCTGGCATTACAGACAGTGCTGCCATGTGGGTGCTGGGAACCAGACCTAGATCCTCTGCAAGGGCAGCCAGTGCTCTTAACTGCTGAGCCAGCTCTCCAGCCCCATGGATGTGTGTTTTAAATTTTCTTGGGCAAGTGGACAACCTGGGCCATCTTATTGAGATATTTTTTTCCCTTTCTCTTGGCAGAACTCTATAGCTTATTTCTCTCTTTCTTTACTTTTTATTTTTTGGTCTTTTTGACAGGGTCTTCCTGTAGTCCCAGCTGTTCTAGAACTCACTATGTACATCAGGCTGGTCTTGAACTCACAGAGATTCACTTGCTTCTGACCCTCAAGTGCTAGGATTAAAGGTGTGCACCACCATCCCAGCTTTTCTCTCTCCTTTTCTTTGTTTAAATTTTTTTTTTTTTTTTTTTTTTTTGGTCCTTTTTGAGACAGGGTCTCCCTGTAGTCCCAGCTGTCCTGGAACTCATTCTGTAGACCAGGCTGGCCTTGAACTCACAAAGATCCGCCTGCCTCTGCCTCTCAAGTGCTAGGATTAAAGGCGTGCACCACCACGCCCGGGCTTAATTTTTTTTTTTTTTAATGAAGAGTCCTATTTAGAGCCCAGGCTGACCTTACTCATGGCTCTGAGGTACTAGGATCACAGGTGTTCACTTTGATGCCTGCCTTATAGTTTTCAAAGTCTGTCACATATTTTGCCAGATTTACCCCCCGTGTCTCATCTCATTTTTATAACTTTTATTGGAATGTCATATAATATACTCATTTGAAGTAGATTATTCAGTTTTTTAGTATATTCACAGAACTATATAACAACCATCATGATTTTATAACATTTTTATCCCCCCCTCCCCCCAGAATACTCTATGGCCCGTAGTAGTCACCCTCCCTACCCCTTCCTCCCTGACTCAGGCAACCAATAATATACTTTCTGTCTTGGACTTGTTTCTCCTCCACATTTCAGATAAATAGGTCACATGTGATCTGTTGTTATTGTATTGTTTCTTTCACTTCCATTCATTTTTATTTTAATTTTATTTATTTTTTATGTGTATGAATGTATTGTCTGCTTGTAGGTTTGTGCACCCGTGTCGTGCAATGCCACGGAGGTCAGAAGAGGGTCTTGGATTCCCCTGGAACTGGAGTTCTCCTGGAATTGGAGTTACAGTTCTCAGCCGCCATGTGGGTGCTGGGGATTGAACCCGGGTCCTCTGCAAGAGCAGTCGGCACTCTTAACCTCTAGGCCATCTCTCCAGCCCCGCTTCCATTCATAAAATAGGGTGTAGCAGGACTTCCCTCCTCTTTATGGCTGAGTCATAGTCTATTAATTTTTATTTATTTCTGTATGTGTACGAATGTACTGTCTGCATGCAAGTTTGTGCACCCATGTCGTGCAATGCCGCAGAGGTCAGAAGACGGCGTCGGATTCCCCTGGAACTGGAGTTCTCCTGGAATTGGAGTTTCAGACGGTTCTCGGCCGCCATGTGGGTGCTGGGGATCGAACCCGGGTCCTCTGTAAGAGCGGTCTGTGCTCTTAACCGCTAGGCCATCTCTCCAGCCCCTGGCTGAGTCATATTCTGTTGTGTGAATAGACCACATTTTGCCTGCTCATATGTTAGGTGATGGGTCTGAGTTCTTCAGTCCCACTTTCCAGCTGTCATTAGTAATGCTGCTGTGTAGCTAGGCATGGTGGCACATACCTTTAATCCCAGCACTCAGGGAGGCAGAGGCAGGCAGACCTCTGTGAGATCTAGGCCAGCTGGGGCCCTGTTTAAAAAAGAACCCCAAATTAGCTGGGCGTGGTGGGGCATGCCTTTAATCCTAGCACTGGGGAGGAAGAGGCAGGCAGATCTTTGTGAGTTCAAGGCCAGCCTGGTCTGCAGAGTGAGTTCCAAGACAGCTGGGGCTACAGGGACACCCTGTGTCAAAAAGACAAAAAAAAGAACACAAAATAAGCTGGGTGTGGTGGCGCACGCCTTTACTCCCAGCGCTCAAGACGCAGAGGCAGGCAGATCTCTCTGAGATCAAGGCCAGCCTGGTCTACATAGCAAGTTTCAGGCTAGCTATGGCTACAGGGAGACCCTGTCTCAAAAAGATAACGACAACAACAACAATAATAATGCTGTGAACATTGTACAAACCTTTACATAGGTATCTGATAGGAATGAAGTTCTAGAGTAACTTGAATCATGCAGTAAGTCTCCATTTGCCAGGTTGTTTTCCAAAGTGGCTACACCATTAACATTCCCAGAAACTAATGTGCCATCCCCACCTCCTTGCTAATATTTACTACCTGTTAGTCGTAGCCATTCTTCGGTGTGAAGTGCTCTCCTGCTGTGTAGATTTGTGTTTCTCTAGTGGTTAGTGAGGCTGAGGATCTTTTCATATGCTTAGGTTGGGCTCTGGGCCCACCCTGAAAATCTGGAACTAGGTGGGAGCAGGAACTTTGCTGAGTGATTTGGGGACAAGAATCCATTCCAGCATTGCCTTGGTAGGGAGTGCGAAGACTAGAATCTGAAAGAGGGTTCCCACCTGTGGGCAACACAGCTGAGTGGGTAATGGGAAGGCCAAGAAGGCAGGTACAGAGCTGGTGGGCTGCCTGAGGCCAGGGTACCAGAGTTGGGAGGTCATTAGCATTGCCAGCTCAGCCACTGTGTGACAGGTGCTGTCCTAGACTTTTCCTTACCTCCTCCTGGACTTCATGAAGCCCATGGGAGGTCCCAGCCCCAAGCCCGCTCCTGAAGTTGTCCTTGTCATTTCAGCTGCTCAGTTGGGAAGGAAGGTGGCTGTGGCTGACTATGTGGAACCATCTCCCCGAGGTAGGCAGCCCGGATGGGAACCACGAGTCCTAAGGAAAAGATAGTAATGGGGACACAGCTCACACTCAGAGAGTGGCTGACCCTGAAGTCATTCATTTCTCCCTGTCCACAGTCTCCCTAGAGTGTCCTGTTTATCATACAAACTGTCAATATTATAAATTTCTTTTTTGCACTTAAAATTTTTATGTGTGTGAGTGTTCTGTCTGCATATATGTGTGTGCAACACGTGTATACTTGAATGCCACAGAGACCAGAAGAGGGTGTTGGATTCCCTGGACTTGAGTTACAGATGGTTGTGAGCTACCATGTGGGTGCAAGAATTTAAACTCAGCTCCTGAGCCATTTCTCCAGCCACTAAAGTTCTTATTTTTAGAATGACTCTAAATGCAGCCCTAAGGAACAAATCCCTGTGGCAAGGCTGACCTAGGCCAAGTTCAGGTTATAAGACATCAACTGCCTAAAGGAATTATGAACCATATAGAACAAACAGGAAGCCTCCTGTGTTTCCCTGTGTGGGAACTCAAATGCACTCTTACCAGGGCCAGGAGTGACTCAATGGCAGAGTTCTGTTCCCAGCAACACACAAACAGATGCACACACATATAAACTCATATGTGTGTGTGTGTGTACACACAAACATACACATACACACAACACATAGACATATAAACACATGCACATATACACAAACACATGGTACACACACAAACACATACAAACTGTTTTGACATTCCAGGTACAAGGTGGGGCCTCGGTGGCACCTGTGTCAACGTGGGTTGTATCCCCAAGAAGCTGATGCATCAGGCAGCGCTGCTGGGAGGCATGATCCGAGATGCCTACTACTATGGCTGGGAGGTGGCTCAGCCTGTCCAGCATGACTGGTGAGGAGCCCTTGCTGTGTGTCCCTGTTCTTTGCTGCTCCTCTTGGAGGTGAGATTCACCTTCCACTGATCCCAGTCTTGGGGAGCAGAGGCAGGCCAGGTGAAATATTTGGTACTGTCTCCAGATACTTCTGGGGGGGTCACTAAGCAGGGCATACTCCATCTCCCAGATAGAGAGACAACCCAGGGTTCTGCAGCCCCAAACCCTGGTCAGAGGCAGTCTGGCCCCTGGAGATGGGCATGAGGCTTTAGGCCCCCCTCCTTTTTTTTTAAAGGAGGGTTCTTAGCTGTCATGTGGGTGCCGGGAATCGAACCTGGGTCCTCTGCAAGAGCAGTCAGTGCTCTTAACCATTGAGCCATGTCTCCAGCCCCAGGCTTTAGCCTTTAAACACACCTTCAAACTGGGAGTGGTGATGAGGGATTCAGGAGACTGAGACAGGACATAGACCATGTTCTTCTCCTTCTCCTCCTTCTCCTAAAAGTAAAATAACCATACTCCTTTTCCAGCATTTACCATTTGTGTGAACTCTACAGACAAAACAGCCGCTGTAGATTTTATGTTTTTCGTGTGTCAACAGGAAGAAAATGGCAGAAGCTGTGCAGAACCATGTGAAGTCTTTGAACTGGGGTCACCGTATCCAACTGCAGGACAGGTACCGAGGCCTGGTGGCATACCACATGATATGACCCTGAGGGGAAGATCACTCTCCTGGCCTTCTTGAAGTCACGTGTGTGGAGCAGGCTCTGGGAATACCACAGTAGTGAGATGAGAGACCCTGAGCCTCAGGGGGACAGAGTCAAGGAGTGTACTAGTCAATTCCATGGGAACAGGGGGATGCCTCAGAGGCCTGAAACCAAGTAGAACCCACAGGAAATGGTAGCAAGGAAGGGTATGCTGGCTAAACAGCTGGAGCTGGGGAGCACGGTTGGGTACGCGGGAGACCTCAGGCTTGAACATGCACCTGACTGGGCTAAGGGGGTCACTGAGAGGCTCCATCCCTCAGGCAGGCCACTATGTCTCTCCACACTTTGGGGTATGGAGCATAGTGAGCCCCAAGTCAGGCGGCAAAGGAGCCTCACAGATGAAGGAAGCTTCCACTTTTCTTATTAAGAACTGTGCTGTGTGGTATCATGTGTCTGTGTCGCTGGGCTGTTCCCTGGTTGTCAGGGTGAGTGAAGCAAGCCCAGAGAGCTGTGAGGTGAGGAGAAGGGAAGAGTGGGGAGGCAGCTTCTAGACACTTTTTAATGGCAGGGATGGTCGCTTCTGTTCACCACATACCTGGCCACACCTTGAGTAGCCGAGTTTGCCTACTCTCCTGGTTCTTCTAAGTACAAGGTGACACACATGTGGTAGGCACTTCAGCTCTCCACTGGCACTTCTCTCTGGGAGATCCGGCCCTTTCCCATGGCCTGAGATGATCTGTGGGCTTTCAGGATGGTGCCAAGCTTGACTCTGTCTCTGTTCTGGTATCTGCATTTACCACATATCGGAATGGGAGGAAGGGGCAGGTAAGGCCCTCCTTGCTCTCTCTTTTTCACAGTGCGGTTATCTATTCACCTGTCCTAGTGGAGCCACAGGGCTGGAGTTCTTTTTTCTTTTATTAAAAAAAAAAAAAAAAATATATATATATATAT
>VZQC01005406.1:623141-668174 GCA_009823505.1 Rhizomys pruinosus | reverse complement strand
TTTTTTTTTTTTTTGGTCTTTTCGAGACAGGGTCTCCCTGTAGCCCCAGCTGTCCTGGAACTCACTCTGCAGACCAGGCTGGCCTTGAACTCACAAAGATCTCCTGCCTCTGCCTCCTGAGTGCTAGGATTAAAGGCATGCACACTCGGCACAAGGAAATCTTAATTTTAAGAGTCAGGTGTGGTGGTGCATACCTGTAACCCTAGCACTTTGGAGGCAGGAGAATCAACAATCATCCTTGGCTACATAGTAAGTTTGAGCTACATGAGACCCTGTCTCAAAAAGAAAAGAAAAATCTTACTTTTATGTTGCAGGAAAGTCAAGTACTTTAACATCAAAGCCAGCTTTGTCAACAAGCATACAGTTTGTGGTGTTACAAAAGGTGGAAAGGAGGTAAGTGCCCACCTATCCTTCTTGGCTCCTCTGGCACCTGAGCCCAGGCCCTGGGTGTTGTGCACCTGATAACAGCTGCCTTCGAGGTCACACTTCTTCAGAGAGATAAAGCAGACGGGTGCAGTGGTTAAGCCTGAGAGTACAGCACTGGGGAGGATCTTAAATGCTGAACCAGCCCTGAGCTACATAGTGGGACCTGTCTTCTCTACACCAGTAGGAGGTAGGTAGGTAGACGGATGGATAGATAGATAGATGTAGCTCAGGGATAGAGTGCTTGCCTGGTCTGAGCTAAGTTAGTCTCCAGATAAACACACACACACACACACACACACACACACACAACTTGTTAAATAGCTTCTGTGAGATGTATTACCCTGGCTGGATGTCCTGCAGCTTGGTGTAATGGCCAAAGTGAGGAGGTATCAGTCCCTTCCCATGGGTTTATGGGGATTTGAGAGGCATGGTGGCCGCCAGGTCCTTGTACACTCTGAAGTCTTAGAGCACCTCCCTGTCTCTTCCACCTGGCCTTCTGTCCAGCAGGCCTTTGTCAGACCCCTGCTCTGAGATGCAGGCAAGGCATCTACTGCAGGGTGAGGGGCACAGACCTCGGAGTCCTTTGATGGTTTAGTGTTTGACCCCCAGCTTTTGGTTTATTCTCAGACTCTGCTTTCAGCTGACCACATTGTCATTGCTACAGGAGGGAGGCCGAAGTACCCCACACACGTGAGTGTCCCCTCCCTACCAGGCCTAGTCATGGTCTCTGGCCTCACTGTGCTGTCCTTGTTGCCCCCCACCATCCTTTCTCCTTTCCAGTTCTTCCCTGAATCCACTCTGCTGAGCCAGGTCTCTAGGCTCTCCACACCTCTAGGTGTGCTTCTAGGGCACATGGGGGCCTCTAGGGTAAGATTCTGGGACCTCTAGGACTGAATCCTCCTCTTTCATCTCCCCCCCCAATTTAAAAAATTGAAGTAAAATTCACTTTCCAGAAATTCTCCCTTTTATGGGGCACAATTCAGTGTGTTTTAGTATGTTCAGTCGTGTGGACATCACCTACCTTCCTTTCCAGAACCCTCTCAAAATCCCAAACTGATACTCTGCTCCATTAAATAGCTCCCCCATCCTCTATTCTACTTTCTGTCCTGATGAATTTGATTCCAAGTGCATATAGTATTTGTGTTTTGTGAGTGGCTTACTTCATCAGCATGTCCTCAAGGTTTATCTATGCTTGTAACAGAATGCCTTTTTTTTTTATTTTCTTTTTTTTTATGTTTATGAATATACTGTCTGCATGTAGTTTGGTGAATCCATGTCATGCAATGCCTCAGAGGTCAGAAGAGGGTATCGGATTCCCCTGAAACTGGAGTTAAAGATGATTCTTAGCCGCCATGTGTGTGCTGGGAATTGAACCCGGGTCCTCTGCAAGAGCAGTCGGTGCTTTTAGCTGCTGAGCCATCTCTCCAGCCCCTAGAATGCCTTTTTAAAGGCTGAATAATTAATATTCCACTGAATGCAGATATCACCTTTTGTTTATTCACCTGTCCACTGGTATATATCTAGGTTGTTTCTTTTTTTTTTTTTTTTTTTTTTTGTCTTTTTTGAGAACAGGGTCTTTTGTAGCTCTGGCTGTCCTGGAACTCACTCTGTAGACCAGGCTGGCCTTGAACTCACAGAGATCCATCTACCTCTTGCTCCCAAGTGCTAGGATTAAAGGCATGCACCACCACGCCTGGTTGGGTTGTTTCTTTTAACTATTATGAACTGTGCTGCTGTTTTGTTTTTTTTTAATTTTATTTATTTTTGTATGTGTATGAATGTATTGTCTGCATGTAGGTTTGTGCACCCGTGTCGTGCAATGCCGTGGAGGTCTTGAAGAGGGTCTTGGTTTCCCCTGGAACTGGAGTTCTCCTGGAATTGGAGTTACAGATGGTTCTCAGCCGCATGTGGGTGCTGGGGATCGAACCCGGTCCCCTGCAGAGAGCAGTTGGCGCTCTTAACCACTAGGCTATCTCTCCAGCCCTGTGCTGCTGTTTTTGTGGGGGTTTTATGGAGTTTGTTTTCACATCTCTTGGGTATTTACATAAGAATAGAAGTTGGGGCTGGAGAGTTTGCCTAGCGGTTGAGAGCGTGACTGCTCTTCAGAGGACCGGGGTTGGATCCTCAGCACCCACATGGCGGCTGAGAACCATCTTTGACTCCAGTTCCAGGAGAATCCGATGCTCTTTTCTGATCTCATGGCATTGCACGACACGGGTGCACAAACCTACATGCAGATAGTACATTCATACACTAGAAAAATAAATAAAAAAAAAAAAAGAATTTGGTCTGTGATATTTTTTTTTTTTTTTTTTTCAAAAGTGGCTGTACCAGTTATATTCCCTGTAGCTGTATATGAAGGTCAATTTCTGGTTTCTTCACTTATCTTTTTTTTTTGTTGAAAGTTCGACATATCAAATAACTTAATGTGGTAACTCTGGAAATTAGACTCACCCTCCCCACTGGAATTCTGTTATTGTTGTCTGGTGACTTAAACTAGTTTTAAGACATTCTTCTCCTTTTGTTTGTTTTTTGTTTTGTTTTGTTTTTTGACACAGGGTCTCCCTGTAGCTCTAGCTCACTATGTAGACCAGGGTGACCTCTATCTCACAGAGCTCTGCCTGCTCTGCCTCCTGAACACTAGGATTAAAGGCATGCATCACCTCCTCTGGCAGGTATTTCTTTCTTTTATTTTGGGTGGACACTGAAGTCTACTTGATTAGCTTTTGTCAGCTAAGGACTGCTTAGCTGTTTACACCAGGAACTATGAAATCTCCCAGTCTGTGCTGCCTCTCAGCTCTGCATGCCTTGCAGGGAGTGCCTTCAGTCTGTGCTGCAGCTCTGCATGCCTTGGGGGGTGTCTTCAGTCGTGCTGCAGCTCTGCATGCCTTGCAGGGGTACCTTCAGTCTGTGCTGCAGCTCTGTATGCCTTGCGGGGGTGTGTTCAGTCTGTGCTGCAGCTCTGCATGCCTTGCGGGGGTGCCTTCAGTCTGTGCTGCAGCTTTGCATGCCTTGTGGGGGTGCCTTCGGTCTGTGCTGCAGCTTTGCATGCCTTGCAGGGGTGTCTTCAGTCTGCTGCAGCTCTGTATGCCTTGTGGGGGTGCCTTCAGTGTGCTGCAGCTCTGCATGCCTTGCGGGGGTGTCTTCAGTGTGCTGCAGCTCTGCATGCCTTGTGGGGGTGTCTTCAGTCTGTGCTGCAGCTCTGCATGCCTTGTGGGGGTGTGTTCAGTCTGTGCTGCAGCTTTGCATGCCTTGTGGGGGTGCCTTCGGTCTGTGCTGCAGCTTTGCATGCCTTGCAGGGGTGTCTTCAGTCTGCTGCAGCTCTGTATGCCTTGTGGGGGTGCCTTCAGTGTGCTGCAGCTCTGCATGCCTTGCGGGGTGTCTTCAGTATGTGCTGCAGCTCTGCATGCCTTGCGGGGGTGCCTTCAGTCTGCTGCAGCTCTGCATGCCTTGTGGGGGTGTCTTCAGTCTGTGCTGCAGCTCTGCATGCCTTGCGGGGGTACCTTCAGTCTGCTGCAGCTCTGCATGCCTTGTGGGGGTGTCTTCAGTCTGTGTTGCAGCTCTGCATGCCTTGCGGGGTGTCTTCAGTCTGCTGCAGCTCTGCATGCCTTGTGGGAGTGTCTTCAGTCTGTGCTGCAGCTCTGCATGCCTTGTGGGGGTGCCTTCAGTCTGCTGCAGCTCTGCATGCCTTGCGGGGGTGCCTCTAGCAAGCTGCCTTTGCCTTCACTTTCTGCCTGTGCAAGGGAAGGCCTCTGTTTCTCTTGACGGTTTCCTGTGTTGATGTGACCTTTCGGTTAAATTTCAGGAAAAGTTGAATCTGGACCTTTCTCCTTTTTTTCTCTGCTTTAATAGACGGGTACATTTGGGAGGTCCTTATTCTACCCTTTCCACACCAGTGGCTTCCTGGCCCAGCCCTGAGGAGGGCAGAGCTGAAGGAGCCCAGAGTTGGGAGGGGCACCACTACAGGGGCATAAGTAGGGATCAGAGGAGATGAGCTGCAAACCATTTTCATCAGCCCTGAGCTCTAGGAGGGCTGAACCTCTAGGTGAGAATAGCCTGCAGAGGTCAGTGAGAATAGCCTGCAGAGGGGCTGGGGCTACAGACCACCTAGCCCTGTAGGATGACATGGTAGTTCAAGGTAGCTACAACAGACAAGGTCAAAGTGACCTTTACCCTGCAGCTGGGTTCTAGAAGTTCTGCCCTTAAGCCCCCAAAGAAAGGCCACAGTTGGCTTCTAGAAGGCCGGAGGTCATCCCAGGTTCTCAGAGACTGGGCAGGGCTCCACATGTCTCTGCTGCTGCCTGCTAGGGCTTCAGGGGCACTGCTCGTATCTCTACTCAGTCACCTGGGCCCTGGTGGAGGCCACCTGGTGGCCACCCATTCTCCCTGCTACTTTCTCTTCTCAAGGCTTGTGTTTCAGTCTCTTTGATTTTTTTTTTTTTTTTTTTTTTTTTCTTTTCGAGATAGGGTCTACGTTAGTCCCGCGCTGCCTGGAACTACATTCTGTAGCCGGGCTGGCCTTGAACTCACAACGATCTGCCTGCCTCTGCCTCCCAAGTGCTAGGATTAAAGGCGTGTGCCACCACGCCCAGCAAAATTTTGACCTTTTTGTTTTCCTCAAGAAACCAGAGCAATTCTTAACTTTATTTTATTTTGTCATTGTAATGGTAACTGCCTGAAACCCATTCCTCTCCCCCAACACCTCCTAGGCTAGCCAGAAGCTAATCGGCATGAGTCTTTCCTACTTAGCCAACCTTTCCAGGGGACCTTTGAGGTTCCTCTTACACACAGCTACCTGAGTGGCCTTGGGAGGGGTACTTATTCCTTTCAGCTGGTAGCCTACTACTTTGGACTGTTGTGTCCCATGCCCAGCCAGCCTTTGTCTGTATGCTGATACCTGCTTACCTGTTCCTCCCCTCTCTGTTCCCTGTCATTGGGACACTGCAGAGTTCTGAGGCCCTAACTTACTGATCTGTGGTCATCCACTTTGAAGCCCAAGCCTCCCCAACCCCAGGTGCTGCTCTCGTGGTCTCCATGCTCCTATGTCCACCTTCCTGGCTCCCTGGACATCATCATGGGGCCTAGTACTATGTGTGTGGGCCTTGCCCACCACAGGCCCTATGACCTGGGTCTGCTTCAGAGTAAAGCAGAAGGTCCCAAGGAGAAAGGAGCTGCCACCCCTGTCCGTCTGGTGTATATGTGTGTGGAGAGGGGAGGGTTTGCTAAGGAGCCGGTGCTTCCGGCACCAGGCAGAGCATGCACTGGGTTAGACAGGAAAGCTTAACTTCAAGCCCCAAAGAGAACATAACCTGAGGACATGGATATAGGACAAGAAATCTCCTCACTCCTAGGTTTGAGCTGTTTCTACGAAATGGCTTGTTTTTGTGGAAGTCTTAGGCATAGACCAATGGCAGGCTTGTCACGTGAATCCTCTCTTCCTCCATAGATCAAAGGAGCCTTGGAATATGGAATCACAAGTGATGATATCTTCTGGCTGAAGGAGTCCCCTGGGAAAACGTAAGGCCTGGCATGTGCGGGGTGGTTGGTGGTGTCCTCTTTCTGTACCTAGTGGAGCCACATGGCCGTTAAGAGTCCTGGGTCTGTCCATTCTCTAGAAGGAAGAAAGACAACCCTTTGCAGATTCCTCTGGAGGGCGCTAAATGCCATGCCTCATGGCTGTCTTGGAAATGATAACACGAATGTCCTAGAAAGGGAGTCAGCTAGCTGGGTTGGGTGGCTCACGCTTTAACCTAGCACTCGGGAGGCAGAGCAGGTGGACTTTGTGAGTTCAAGGCCAGCCTGGTTACAGAGCGATTTCCAGGACAGCTGGGCTACAGGAGACCCTGTCTCGAAAGACAAAAAAAAAAAAAAAGGGGGGGGGAGTCAGCTGTTCATTGCACAGGACAATATTGTTCAGCCATGTTCCCTGGGCTCCAGAGTTCCTGCAGATCCCCTCAGGGACAGCAGAGATGGTCCCTTTCCACCATTTCCTTTCCTGTCTGCTTTGTGCATTGAGCAGCTATGTATAGCACAGTCTTCAAAGCCTGCAGAGCCATGGCCAGGAGTGGAGGTGAGACCAAAGCATGTGCAGTGCACATGTGCTAAATGCATCTGCCTGCCCAGGGGTCCTAGGTGCATCCAGCTCTAGCTGTGGGTGCAAACTTCCTGCCTACAGGGACCAGAATGGGCACCAGAGGGCGCCAGAGGCTTGGTTGATAACTGTTCATTGCTTTGTGACTTCCCAACAAGGAAATAACTAGTGGGAGAAAGTACTCCAGTGACGGGCAGGCGTGTGTGTGTGTGTGTGTGTGTGTGTGTGTGTGTGTGTGTGTAGTGGGAGAAAGTACTCCAGTGACGGGCAGGCGTGTGTGTGTGTGTGTGTGTGTGTACACATATGTATGCATGTGTGTGACTATATACAGGTGTCTATTGTGTGTGGTGGAGTATGTGATATGTAAATATGCACTGTGCTTCTTTCAGTGAGAATGAGTCCCTAGTTTCTGCATGTTGGATCATATGTAAGAATTCCCTTTTCGCCAGGTGTGGTGGCGCATGCCTTTAATCCCAGCACTTGGGAGGCAGAGGCAGGCGGATCTCTGTGAATTCAAGGACAGCCTGGCTTACAGAGTGAGTTCCAGGGCAGCTGGGGCTACAGGGAGACCCTGTCTCAAAAAGACCAAAAAAATATATGTATGTATATTATTGTGCAAGTGTGTGCATGCCATGGTACACATGTGAAGGTCAGAGGACAACTTTGTGGAGTCACTTATCTCCTTTAACCTTTATGTGGGTTCAAGGGGATCAAACTCAGATCTCTGAGCTGTCACATTTGGCTTACATGTTGATTTGTTTGTTGTATTTGTGTGGGTACACATGTTCCTGAGTGTGCTATGGAGATCAGAGGAAATCTTGCAGGTAGTTGATTTTTCCTTTTACTATATAGGTTCCAGAAATTAAGCTCAAGTTGTTAGGCTTGGTTGCAAGTACTTTTATCCACTGAGCCATCTCACTAGCCCAACTGCTGCTGCTGCTGCTGCTGCCGCCGCTGCCGCTGCTGTTCCTCCTCCTCCTCCTCTTCCTCCTCCTCTTCTTCCCCCTCCTCCTTTTTTGAGATACTTTTGCTTTTTTAACATTTTATTTATTTTTTTATATATATGAGTCTATTGGTTGCATGTTTTTTAAGTGTGCTCATGACATGCAATGCCCAAGGAGGTCAGAAGAGGGCGTTAGATCTCCTGTAACTGGAGTTATGGATGGTTAGCCATCACATTGGTGCTGGGAATTGAACCTGGGTTCTCTGCACAGTGCTCTTATCCACCGAGGCATGTCTCCTTGAAACACTTTTGAAGTTACTATACAGATAGCCTTGATCTTCCAAACATCCTGTCTGTACCCCCTGAGTATTGAGGTCACATGTGTATAGTACCACGCCTGTCTCTCAAATTATTTATTATGGGGGCTGGAGAGATGGCCTAGCGGTTAAGAGCGCCGACCGCTCTTGCAGAGGACCCAGGTTCGATCCCCAGCACCCACATGGCGGCCGAGAGCCGTCTGAAACTCCAGTTCCAGGAGAACTCCAGTTCCAGGGGAATCCGAGACCCTCTTCTGACCTCCGCGGCATTGCACGACACGGGTGCACAAACCTGCATGCAGACAGTACATTGATATACATACCGAAATTAAAAAAAAAAAATTAAAAAAAAAATTAAAAAAAAAATTATTTATTATTATTATTATTATTTGTAGTGTTAGAGATCACACCCTGGGTCTCACACATTCTAGACAAATGCTCTACCATGGAACACCCCACCCAAAGTTTTAATTTTTGTGTCAGCTCATTTATCCATTTTTCCTTCATGCTATGATAATTTCTAGGGTATCAGGGGTTCTGGAATCGAATCCAGGGCCTTGCACAGGGAGGCAAGCACTGTACCACTGAGCTCCAGCCCTAGCCCCTTATTTCTCTCTTTTTTGGGGGGTCTTTTCAAGACAGGATCTCCCTGTAGCCCCAGCTGTCCTGGAACTCGCTCTGTAGACCAGGCTGGCCTTGAACTCACAAAGATCCGCCTGCCTCTGCCTCCCGAGTGCTAGGATTAAAGGCGTGCGCCACCATGCCCGGCTAGTTTCTCTAGCTTTGTCTGCTTACTAGCTTGAATGCAGTCTGGTTCCACTGGTCATCTTTTCACATATTTACTGACCTTTTCTGAAACTGAGAGCGTGTATCTAAGAACACACAGCCACATGTGAACCATCCACGTGGCCCTTGGCAGGCTTTCTATCTGGCAGTATTCCCCACCTCTTATCTTTCCCTTATCTCCCAGCTGGTTTGCATATCAGAGACAGGATCCTGTACATCATTCTTTTGGATTTTCTCAGCTTCTTGTGTCTTTTAACTTGTAGATGTAAAAACTGGATCCCCCCCTTTTTTAGATGTAACTTAAATCTCTTTTTGCTCTTAATGGCTTTTAGATTTATTACATGTTCAGAAAGGCCTGCCCCCACCTCCAGCTGTGGGTTTTGTTTTTTTTTTAAGTCCCTGTATTTTCCTGTACAGCTACTTCTGGCTGAATTTTCTTTTCCATACTAGGTCTGGTTACCATCGTCTGTGGAGCAGGGGTGTTGTGGTACCCATTGGCTGTCCATGTGGCCCCTGCTGCCACTGGTTCTGGCCCCGAGCCTGTTTCACTCCCTCTTGGGTTTTTTTAGACTCTGACTTTCTCTGGGTGGTGTTTAGACATGTTTACTCTCATACCTTGTGTTGGACCCACATGGAACAGCACTGAAACTGCAGTGGTCCAGGAAACCAGCCTGGCCCACATCTCTTGCCTAGCCTTGTCTCCTCCCCAGGCTTAGGCCATTATCTTGGCTTGTCACCAAAAGGCCAGCATTTTCTGAGTTTTGGTCAGGCACATTTCTGCACAGGGGACTCAGTACTATGCATGTAGTACAGTTCGGCAAAGACCTGCCCCCAGAGAGATGGCTGTGGGCTGGGACTTCTCCCCTGTGACCTGTGCTGGGGGCAGCCAGCTCAGTTGGAAAGATATGGCCTCAGATATTTTAGTCAGGAAAGAAACTGCAGTGTTTATTTTCTTCAGAAAAAAAACATTTAGAAGATTAAAAAAAAAAACTCCTTCGTTTAGATGGAATCTAGGTATGTTATTGTTTAAGAAAAAAAGTGTTTGTGATGTATCAGTCACCCGTTTAGTTCTGAGCATGATTTATGTGAGGAAATGGTTTTTTTTAAAAATTAAGCTGGAGATATATCCCTGTACGATGCTTCTGTGAAAACGTGGCTTTGTCCGGCGCTGTTAGTGCAAGTTGTAGCAGTGCAGCATGGGAGTCAGTGTTTACATGTTACATTCCTCTGCACAGTCAAAATAAGCCCGGAGGGTCTACAGTAGCATTTCTGTATTTTATCAGCTTGGGCTAGGGCAGAGGGGGAGGCCCTGCTCACACTTGGAGGAGCTGTTTCTGCCAGATTTATTTGCCTTATAAATATTCTCCGTGTTTATTTTAACTCGCCTTTAAAATGGAGCTGAAATTAATATGGACCCCAGGGCTGCCCCTCTGGCCTCAGGATGCCTCCCAGAGCTGGGTGGGGACACTCTGACGTGGTGCATCCAGGAGGCCAGGTCAACAGCCAAAGGGTGCCTGGCATCTCTGGGCCTGGGTTGTGGTGGGCACTATGCTGGCTGGCTTCTGCTGAGGATGGGCTGTTTGGGCCTAGCCCCAGATCCCTGGTGGACTCAGCGGCATGCTCAGGTCCTTCTTCCTTCCTTCTGCTTTCATGGGCACAGGTGGCAGCCAAGACTTTCTGCTTCATCTGTGTGGACTATTGCCTTTAAGTCACCCATGAGGTGAGCTGAGCCCAGCACAGTGCCTGTAGCTGCTTGACCTTCCAAGGCTTCCTCCCACTGCCTCTGCCTCAAGGATTGAGTAAAGGTCCCCCTTCTTTTTTGGCTTACATCTGGGTCTCAGGGATCCCAGGGCTAGCCAGAGGCAGAGATGGGGCCCTTGGTCCTGAGCCCTGTCCACAGGAGACAGTTAAACGATGCCCTTCACCCAGCAGCTGAGTGCTGGCCAAGAAGGCCATACTTGTCAGCAATAGTGGACCAAACACCTGATCAGAGCCCAGGGGCTTACTACCTCCATGGAGAGAACCCCTAGAAGAAAGTAATGGTTTGCCTAGAGGGCTTTAGATCCTTGGACCCACACCATAGGGAAAAGGACTACCCTTTTGCTTTAGAGGAACTGGGGCTAGGCAATATGGAGCACAGGGTAGGATTCCAAGTTGGCATCTACTTAGCCTTGACCATCCAGCCACTAGCTTGTGCCAGGCCTGGTTGCCTTTTTCATTGTTCTTTGTCAGCTGAAATCCAGAATAGGTTGCAGAAGTCCAGTGGGTGCTAGAGAGGGAAGGGAAGGGCCTTGGACAGGCAGCAGAGCCCATTTGGGAAGAGTGGATGTTGAGATAATGGCCACTATGGGCAGGTGTCCTCTACTAGGCAGAGAGGGAAGGGCCCTTTGGACAGGTAGCAGAGCCCATTTGGGAAGAGTGGATGGTGAGATAACGGCCACTACGGGCAGGTGTCCACTACTAGGGGTAAGGTGGGGGTGTTGCTTGGCTCCCTGTGGACAAATGATTCCATTGGACAGATCAAGGCCCTGGCAGTGGAAGAACATGGAAGGTGAAAAATGTGAGCTTGCTCCTCAAACCTCCTTTAAGAGGCAGGCCTTGGTGTCAGGATTCAAGTATAACTCACAGGAAGGCTGATGACTAGAATAGGTAGACGGGGACAAGGGAGTGGCAAGAACTGGCTCTGCGCACTCCCCAGCCCAAACCATCTTCTTGCCTGCCTCCCTCCCCACTTGGAACGCTGCCTCTCCATAAAGCCTCTGTGCTCCACAGATAATTGAACTGAGCATGGCCCCCAACTGACCTGGCGCAGGATCCCTGGTCTCTTCTGCCTCTACTTGTAGATATCTTAAACTCCGAAACAGGGACCCACAGTTGCTCTCTTCTACATTCCTTTATACTCAGCAGGCTGGTCAGTGGGTGCTGGGGCTCACTGTGCCTGGGCCCTGAGGTGGCCAACCCAGGGTGGTGAGGAGGCCTCAGTGAGTGAAAAGCAAACTTGGCAGCTTCTCCTAACACAGGGCCTGAAAGCCAGTACCTTTGTTGCTGTTTCTAGGTAACAGTCACAACCTGCTTGTTTTTGTTGTCCACTTACACTGCTTTTGGTCCTCAAAAGGCTTCAAAGTACGGGGCCAACCTCTCCCATGGCTATCAGCCCCATTCAAACTGTCGTGGATACACATGGACCTTGGGAAGGTGGTGCTGAAGCCAGCCCATAATTGTCCACTTTCCTGGCCATGCCAGCTTGAGGCACTCTGTCCTTAGGCATTACGAAGCAGGGAGAGGAGTTTGCTTTTTGAGACAGGTTTGGTCTCTCTCTGGCATAGGCTAGCTCCAGGCTGTCCTTGATCTCATGGCATCCCCCCTGCCTGACCTTCCCAAGTGCTGTGATTATAAGCACAAGGCACCAGGTCTGGATAAGGAGAATAGTTCTGTAATGGGCAGATTTAACACTTCCTGTCAGAGTTGGTCATGGAAGCGGCTTCAGCCTGATCCTCCTTATGAAGTCTGGAAGCTGGCCAAGGTTCTATGGTTTTTCTCCTTCCTAAGCACAGGAGGTAGGAAGATGCATTGTATCTTAGAAGAGCCACAGCTGCTTAGTTAGAAGAAGTCACTGCTATATAATATTCTCATTTTCTGCTTAGCCTCCATGTCTGTTTCATATCGTGGTGCAGTAGAAGGGAGAGCAGCTGTCCACCTGGGACTTGGTTTTCAGATACTACAGCTTTTCTGCCAATTTGCCTGCATGGGGCCAGAGCATTGGGTGCCTTTCACCACTCAGAGCTTGGCCAAGGGGCAGAACCTGAAAAGTTGGTCAGTTGGGATTGGCTGGTCCAGGCAAGTCTGGAGCCAGCCTCACTAGGGTGGAGGGATTTGGGATACTGTCTTTCTGGTGCTGCCTCCATGGAGTGTCTGTAGCTCTGCAGCCTGAGTGGCACTTCCTGTGCTGGCAGCACTACCAAGGATCCAGGTGCTTCTGTAAGACTGGCACTTGTGTGGGTCTGCCTCCTGGAGAGGGGATCAAGGTCCTTCAGGCTGAGAGGCAGACTGAGCATGCTGTAAGCCTAGCTTCACAGGCCTGCATTAATGCCTTTGTTCCCCCTTTCAGTTCAGAACAACCAAGCCGCCTTGTGATTAGAGTAATCCATGGTAGTTATACATCCATGGAAAATATTGGCAGGCTAAATGGCTCAGGGAGCCCGGACACATGTAGAATTGGATTCAAGGTTCACAGGGTCCAAGGTGGCAACTTGTGGTTAGGTGGATAAATAAATACCTGGTCTCAGAGACTTTAAATGCAGTGGTAAGTCCTGGGCTTCCAGGCCCTCTCCCCAGATATGCCAGTATTGCTGTCCTCATGTGGCTGGCTGTGGCTGCACTTGTCATTATGTCTCTGTAGATGGTCTTGGCCTCACTGAGCCTCGTCTGTCTCCAGGCCCTGACCAGGGAGTGTGGCCAGTAGAAACCATTATGTGCCAACATCTCTGAGAATGATGACCCTCAGGATCTGAAGGCTTCATGTTTGTCTTTGTTTTCATCCAGTATTTTCTTACTTTAGTGGGTTTTGTTTTTCTTTTCTTTTGTCTTTTTTTTTTTTTTTTTGAGACAGGGTCTCCCTGTAGCCCCAGCTGTCCTGGAACTCACTCTGTAGACCAGGCTGGCCTTGAACTCACAAAGATCCGCCTGCCTCTGCCTCCCAAGTGCTAGGATTAAAGGCGTGCACCACCACGCCCAGCTTGTTTTTCTTTTCAAGACAGCATCCAGACTGGGCTCAAACTTGCTGTGTAGCCCAAACTAGCCTTGAACTCATGATCTTCTGCCTCTACTTTCCAAGAGCTGGGATTACTGGTATGCGCTGCCATGCCTAGTGCTTCCCGGGGTTTGAAGGGAGTTCTTGCATCCTTCAAAGAATAAACATCCTGATTATTTGATTATTTAGAGAGAAACGTGGAGCAAAAAGCAATACTGACTATAATCATGGCTCCTAACACAAGTGACCCAAAGTCACCATCTATTGAAGCAAGATGTGAGTGAGCCTTTGTAGAGATTTCAGGCACACAGATAGTCAAGGTGCCTGCTGGTATCTACCTTCCCAGTGTGTGCTCTAAAGTTAGCAATTTGGAGCTAGTGGCCTTGAGGGCTGGGGGCACCTGGGAAGTCCTTCCCTACCTTCTATTGTAGAGTCTCTTCAAAAGGAGATCCAAGGTGCTCAAGGGGCTCCCCTGGCACAGGTGGTGATCCCTGGATGCCTGCCCACCCATCACCTCCATGCAGCCCTCTGTGCAAGAGGCCAGGAGGCACACCTGGACTACAGAATCAGAAGATTCTCTCAAACTCAGGAGATAGCATTGCTTCATGCTCAGTGTTGTGGTAGAAAAAACCCAGTCCTGGGTTTTGGGCTGCAGCTGGCCCATTCCGTGGGGAAGGTCCACAGGGAAATTTGATATAAGTTAGAAGGCCCAATTGCTGACAGAAGGACTATACTGGTGTTGCCCTGCTGGAGCCTGGTCAGCTTGCTGGGAGACTGGCTGGGCACTGCATTTCTGGAAGCTGGAGCAAAAGGCACCGAATGTTTAAATGTTCATGCAGTTTCTTACCATTCATCCTGCATATAGGCCGGGATGATCACAGTGGCTGAATTTTGTTTGCATCTTTTTTTTTTTTTGTCTTTTCGAGACAGGGTCTCCCTATAGCTCCAGCTGTCCTGGAACTCACTCTGTAGACCAGGCTGGCCTTGAACTCACAAAGATCCGCCTGCCTCTGCCTCCCAAGTGCTAGGATTAAAGGCTAGTGCCACCACGCCCGGCTTGTTTGCATCTTAAGTAACTCATAGTTTCAGTACCTTAAAGCAAGGCTTAGACCTTTTACTTATATACATCATATCCAAAAAGAGTTAGGTTTTGTATTTCGGAACATGTCTCCACATGGAGGCATATTGCATCTGCATGGGTGTCTGCACGAAAGCAAATGTGTACTTGCACTCTATGTATGTTTCTTTGGCATTGTCTGCTCTATGGGGAGCATCCAGAAAGCACCTCTGCTCTCCTGTTCTTTTTTTTGGGGGGGGGCTGGGATTCCCCCCCTTCCTTCAATACATGCTGAGTGGAGTTGTGTGACCAGCTGGGGCCACCTTGTACCCAGTCAGTCAGTATGGTTCTGTCCTTAGCTCCTATTCGGAAGCCACATACCAGAGAGGCTTCCCGCAGGGCACCTGCAGAAGTATTCCAAGGGATCCGCCACTTTTTGAAATGGAATTATATCATTAGTACTTGCTGGGATTAATGCTGACACAGGGCTTAGCCATCCTTACATCACCTGCTTTTGTTCAAAGACTAAAGGGGTGATCTGACGAGCCCACCCACGCACAGCTGCCCTGGCTGGGAAGCCTTGTTCTCTGAGCCCATTTTTGTGAGTGTGCACTTATGTGCCTGTGTGAGTGTTAATGCATGAGTGTGTGCATACAGGAGGATATGTATAGATGGGAGTGACTACATGTGTATGCCAGTAGTGTGTGCACATACACAGTATGCATGTGCATACATACATGTAAGTCTGTGTAGGTATTCATGATCCTGTACGTGCGTGAATGCATGTGTACTCATGTTGAGTGTGGAGCTAGCCACAAGAGAGAATTTAAGCAACTGTTTCCAGTGGGTCACAGTGTTCTGTTCTCCCTCCCCAGGTATCCCCTGTCCTGGCTCTGGGTGGCTGATCTCTTGGCTCTAGGCCTAGGTGTAGTAGGGTTGGACAGGCAGGCATGGGCCATGACCTTCCATGCCTGGAGAGTGCTCATAGAAGCCACTTCCCATAACCTCCTACCTGCATTCTAGACTCGTTGCTGTCCTGCCATGTCATTCTTGCTTCCATCTGGCTCAGGAGATTCCAAGGAATCCAAGGCAAGACTCACCTGTGGGGAAAAGAAAGCCCTGTGCTTCTGAAGGATGTCTCTCAACATATCCACAGGAGCCTGGAGCTGCCTGTGCCTTTCACAGGCCAGGTGTCATTTGTCACTGACCGTGCACCCTTCACCACCAGGCAATTTGCTGGTTCAATAGCACTGTTTGTCGTGTTATATTTCACAGTTGGAGCTGCTAGGAAGTGGGCTCTGTACTCTGGCATGACGTGTTTGAATGGTCAGCTTTAGCTCTCATCCACTCACTCATAAGTACCTGGCAGGAAGGCTTCAGGGTCCGTCTTTGTCCCACCTGTAGAACAACAGTGTGCCCATGGGCCTTGCAGGTACTCACTTTGTATGCTTTGCTTCTTTCTCCTGCAGGTTGGTGGTTGGGGCCAGCTGTATCCTTTGTGTGACTGCAGGGAGCTGCTCTAACGGGTGATGCTGCTGCCTCTTACTGTTCTTCCTTCCAGCAAGTACTTGGCTATTTTGCATAGGGACTTACTGGACTTCCTAGGGTTGGGGCCTGGGCCCAAGGGACCATTTGAGGCTGACCTTCTGAGGCTACAGCTTTCCGGAGGTTTGTCCTGAGCCACACACTGAGCCAGCTGGGGCAGCTGGAGACGGCTGCAAGGTTGCAGCGAGATGGCTGTGACGAGCAGGCCTCCCTTGAGAGAAGCCCTGAGCTGGCCTCATTCCTGCAGGAGGAGCAGTCAGATCAGGGAGGGTCAAGAGGGGAGCCCTCAGGGGCTTAGGGTCAGAACAGGATGTGGGAGGAAAGATGAAAGCCCTGACTGGAGCCTCAGGCTGAGCACAGGAGCATAGGTCACAGGCAGTGCTCTGTATCTCTACTCACAAGGCTTTTGTCCCATGGGTCTGGCCAGTAGAGCTCTCCATCCAAAACTCTACCTTCTTTCCTGCAGACTGAGACTAAATTCCAGAACCAGATGGAAGCCCTGTAGAGGGACAGAGTCTTGCCTGACCTGTGGATGCTGTTGGAAGGGCTTGACACAGAGGCTGGCAGTGCTGTGCACTTGAGACCTGGGGTCAGGGAATCAGCTTCTCATAGCAGAAGTGTCCTCTGGAGCTGACCTGGGAAAGGGGATCTTGGGACTGCTAGAGCAGGGCTGGGGGCTTTTGCATCTCTGTTTCCTAAGGCATTATTGATTGGTTAGTATTCCTTAGCCTGGCATCACAGATGTGGCCTTGGAGTGTGCTGGCTTCCTCACAGGTATTGGACTGGACACCACCATCATGATGCGCAGCATCCCTCTCCGAGGCTTTGACCAGGTAGCTGCCAGGAGCCCCCACTCCAACCTGGGTTCTGCTCTTCCTGTGGAGCCACACTCCTCTGCTTATTTCGCTCTGCCACAGACATGTGCTGGTGTGGGCTGGGGGCTTCTAGTTTCTTAAATAGGCCCTGGAAAACCAGATACCCTGGCACCAGCCTATACTTCTGGCACTTGAGAGGCTGAGACAAGAGGATCGCCTGAGTCCAAGCCTAGGCAGCAAACTAAGACTCTATTTCAAAAAATGTCTTCTATTAAAATATGTTTAGGGGCCTGGAGAGATGGCTCAGTGGTTAAGAGTGCTGACTGCTCTTGCAGAGGACCCAGGTTTGATTCCCAGCACCCACATGGCAGCTAAGAGCTGTCTTTTCTTTTTTTTTTTTTCTTTTTCTTTCTTTCTTTTTCTTCTTTCTCTCTCCTCTCTTTCTCTCCTCTCTCTCTCTGCCTCCCCCTCCCTCCCTCCCTCCTTCCTCTCCCTTCTTTCTTTATTCTTATTCTTTTTCTTTTCCTTTCTTTCCTTTCTTTCTTTCTTTCTTCTTTCTTTCTTTCTTTTCTTTCTTCGTTCTTTCTTTCTTTTTTCTTTCTTTTCTGTTCTTTCTTTCTTTTCGTTCCTCTTTCTTTCTTTCTTTCTGCTCTTTTCTTTTCGTTTCTTTCTTCCTTTTCTTCTTTATTTTCTTCTGTTCTTTCTTTCCTCTCTCCTCTTTCTTTTCTTCATTTCTTTTCTTTTTCTTTCCTTTTCTCTTTTCATTTTTTCTCCCGTTTTCTTTCCTTTTCTTTTCTTCTCTCTTTTCTTTCTTTTGTCATTCTTCTTGTTCTTCTTTCTTTTCTTTCTTTCTCTTTCTTTCCTTTCTTGCGTTCCTTTCTTTCGTTCTTTCTTCTTCTTTCTTTCTTTTCTTTCTCTTTTTCTTTCCCTTTTCCTTCTTTCTTTCTCTTTTCTCTTTCCTCCTTTTTCTTTTCTTCTTTCTTTCTCCTTTCTTCGTTTCTTCTTTTCTTTCTTTCTTATCCTTTCTTTCTTTCTTTCTTTCTTTTCTTCTTTCTTTTCTTTCTCCTTTCTTTTCTTTTCTTTCTTCTTTCTTTCTTTCTTTCTCTTTCTTTTCTTTTCTCTTTCTTTCCTTTCTTCTTTCTTCTTTTCTTTCTTTCTTTCTTTCTTTCTCTTTCTTTCCTTCTTCTTCTCTTATTTCTTTCCTTTCTTTGCTTTCCTTCTTTCTTTTCGTTTCTCTTTTTTTCGTGTTTTTTTCCCCTTCAACATTTTCTTTCTCTTCTTTTCTTCTTCCGTTCTTTTTTCCTTTTTCTTTTTTTCCCTTTCTTCTTCTCTTTTTTCTTTTCTTTTTCCTTTCCCGTTTCTTTTCTTTCTTCTCTTTCTTTTTTTGTTCTTTTCTTTTTATATTTGTTTCTTTCTTTCTTTTCTTGTTCTTTACTTTTCTTCTTTCTTTTCTCTTACTTTCTTTCTTTTCTTTTTCCTGCTCTTTCTTCTTTTCTTTTCCACTTTCTTTCCTTTCTTTCCTGCTTGTCTTTCTTTCTTTCTTTTCTTTCTTTCTCTTTTCTTTGCTTCCTTTCTTTCGTTTCTTTCCCTTCTTTTCTCTTTTTCTTCTTTCTTTTCGTTCTTTCTTTCTTCTTTCCGTTCCTTTCCCCTCTTTTTTCTTTCCGTTCTGTCTTTCTTTCTTTCTTCTTTCTTCTCCTTTCTTTCTTCTTCTTTCTTTTTCTTTCGGTTGCTTTTCTTTCTTTCTTTCTTTCTCCTATTGCTTTCTTTTCTTTCTTTCTTTCCTTTTTTCCTTTTCTTTCTTTCTTCTTCTTCTTTTCTTTCTTTCTTGCCTCCGTTATCTCTCTCTTTTTTTTCTTTCTTCCGTTTATCTTTTCTTCTTCTTTTCTTTTCTCTCTTCTTTCTTATTCTTTCTTCATTCTTTTCTCGTCCTTTCTTTCTTTCTTTCCTCTTTTTGCGTTTTCTTCTTTTTCGTTCTTCTTTTCTTCTTGTTCCTTCTTTTTTTTTACTTTCTTTCTCTGGTTTTCTTCTTCTTTTTTTCTTGTTCTTTCTGCAATTTCTTTCCTTTTTCTTTTCTTTCTTTCTTCTTTCCTTTCTTTCTTTCTTCTTGCTTTCTTTCCTTTATTTCTTTTTCTTTTTCTTTCTTTTCTTTCTTTCCTTTTCTTCTTCTTCTTTTCTTTCTTTTTCTTTCATCTTTATTTCTTTCTTTCCTTTCTTTTTTCTTCGTTTTTTCGTTTCTTCTTCTTTTCTTATTCTTTGTTTTTTCTTTTCTTTTCTTTTTCTTTTCTTTCCTTTTCTTCTTTCTTTCTGGGGGTGTCGTGTTTGGTGTCTTTTTCTCTTTCTATCTTTCTTTTCTTTCTTTCTCTTTCTTTCTTTCTCTTCTTTTTCTTTCTTCTTTTCTTTTCCTTTTCTTTCTTCATTTCTTTCTTTTCTTCTTTAAAAAAAATATTTTTTCTTTTCTTTCTTTCTTCTTTCTTCTTGTCCTCTTTTCTTCTTCTTCCTTCTTTCTTCGTTTCTTTCTCTTTCTTTCTCCTTTTTCGTTCTTTCTTTCTTTTTTCTTTTTCTGTCTTTCTTTCATTTCCCTTTCTTTCCTTTCTTCTTTTTTTTCTTTGCTTTCTTTCTTTCATTTCCTTTCTTCTTTTCTTTCTTCTCTTTCTTTTTCTTTCTTTTTTCCTTCTTTTCTTTCTTTTCTTTCTTCTTCTTTTCTTTTTCTCTTTCCTTCTTTTCTTCTTTTCTTCTGTCTTCTTTCTTTCTTTTTCTTCTTTCGTTCTTTCTTTCTCCTTTCTTTTCTTTTCTTTCTTTCTTTCTTTCTCTTCCTTTTCTTTCTTGGTCTTTTTCTTTCATTTCTTTTTTCTTTCTTTTCTTTCTGTTCTTCTTTCTTCTTTCTTTCTTTCTCTCTTGTCTTTTTCTTGTTCTTCCTTTCTTTCTTTCTTTTCTTTTCTTCCTTTTTTCTTCTTCTGTTCGTTCGTTCTTTCTGTCTTTCTTCGTCGTTCTCTGTCTTTTCGTTTCGTTTCTTCTCTTTTCTTTCTTTCTTCTTTCTTCTTGCTTTCTTGTCTCCTTTCTTCCTTTCTTTTCTTCTTTCTTTTCTTTCTTTTTTCTTTCGTTTTCTTTCTTTCCTTTTCTCTTTTCTTTTTCTTTTCTTTTCTTTTTCGTTCTTTCTTCTAATTCGCTTTTCTTTCTTTCTTTCTCTTTCCTTTTCTTTTCTTTTCTTTCGTTCTTTTCTTCTTCTTCCTTTTCTTTCTTGCTCCCTTTCTTTTCTTTTTCTTTTTCTTCTTCTTTTCTTTTCTTTCTGTCTTCTTCGTTCTTTCTTTTTTCTTTTCTTTCTTTCCTTTCTTTCGTTTTCTTTCTTTCTCCGCTTTCTTTTCTTTTCTTTCTGTTCTCTTTCTTTCTTTCTTCTTCTGTTCTTCTTTCTTTTCTTTCCTTTCTTTTCTTTTCTTTCTCTTTTCTTTCTCTTTCTTCTTTCTTCGTTCACTTTCTTTCTTTTCTTTCTTTCTTTCTTTCTCTTTTCTTCTTTCTTCTTTTCCTTCTTTGCGTCGTCTTTTTCTTCTTTCTTTCGTCTTTCCTTTCTTCTTTTCGTCTCTTTTCTTCTTCTTTCTGTCTTTCTTCTTTCTTTCTTTCCTTCGTTCTTTCTTTTTTCTTTGTCCTTTCTTCTGCTTTCTTTCTTCTATTTCCATTTTCTTTTCTTTCTTCTTTCCTTTCTTCTTTTCTTGCCTCTTTCTTTTCGTTTCTTTCTTTCGCCCTTTTTGTTTTTTTCTCTTTCTTTCTTTCTTTCTTTCTTTCGTTCTCTTTCTTTCTTTCTTTCGTTCTTTTTCTTTCTTTCTTTACCATTTTTCCTTTTCGTTCTTCTTGCTTTCTTTCTTTCTTTTCCTTCTTTCATTTCTTGTTCTTTCTCCTTCCCTTTCTTTTCGTTATCGCTTTTTTTTCTGTTCTTTTCTTCTTTCTTTCTTTTCTTTTCTTTCTTTTCTTTTCTTCTTTCTTTCCTGTTCTTTTCTTTCTTTTCTTTATTTTCTTCTTCTGTTTCCTCTTCCTTTCTTTCTTTCATTTCTTTTTCTTTGTTTCTTTCTTTCTTTGATTGGGAAGGGCCTTATCTATGTCTTTCTGAGACTGTTGCTTGAAAGGACGTGGTGGGGGGGCAGTTTTTTGGTCGGAGAGGAAAAGAAGGAAAGTGGGCGAGGGGGGGGAAAAGGGGAGGTGGGGGATGGTGATATGGGTGGCTTGAGAGAAAGTGGGGGAAAGAGGAGGAAAGATAGGGAAGAGGATAAAGGCGGGGGAGGACCAGAAACCCACATGGAAGAGAAGAGCTTGGAGTTCTTTTTCGTTTCTTTTTTTGCTCGTTCCTTTCTTTTTCCTTTCTTCTCTCTCTCTCTCTCTCTCTCCTTCCCTCCCTTCTCTCCTCTCTCTCTCTCTTTCTCTTCTTTCTTCTCTCTTCTTTCTCTGCTTCGTCTTCCCTTTCTCTCTTTCCTTTTCCCCTTTCCTTTTCTTTTCTTCTTTCTCTTGCTTCTCTCGTCTTCTTTCTCTTCCCCCTTCATTCTTTTTTCTTTTTCTTTCTTTTCTCTTCTCTTCTCTCTTTCTTCTCTCTTCTCTCGCTCTCACGCTCTCTCCCTCCTCTCTCCTCTCCCCCTCCCCTCGCTCCCTCCAGCCTTCTTCCCCTCTCTCTCTCTCTCTCTCTCGCCCTCCCCTCCTCCCCCTCCCTCCTCCTCCCGCCCCTCCTCTCCCTCTCCCTCTCCTCGCCTATCCTCTCTCTCTCGTTCTCCTCTCATCTCTTCCCCTGCTCAACAGCTAATCCCTTTCATCTCCTCTTCCTCCTCTCTCTTCCCCTTCCTCTTCCTCCCAAGTGCTTGTATTACAGGCCTGTATCACCAGGTAACCCCCCCCCTCTCTCTCACACTCCAACTCTCTTTCTCGCATCCCTCTCTCCTCCGCCCTCTTTCTTCATCATTGTACCATCTCTCTCTTTCTTCCCATCTCCTCAAAAACTCATCCAGCCGCGTCTCTCTCTCCTCTTCTTGCATTTCTTTCTCTATCTTCTGTACTCTTCTATGTATCTTTTCTCCTTTCTTCTCCTTAATCTTCTCTTCTTCTTTCTTTCTCTTTTCTCTTTTTCTCTTCTCTTTCCTTTTCTTCTTCTTCCTTTTTTTTTTTTTTTTTTTTTTTTTTTTTTTTTTCCTTTTTAAAAACTTTTCTCTCTTGTCCTCTCTTCCTCTCTCGCTCATCTCTTTCTTGCTTCTGTCTTCAAAGGGTCCTACCTCTCTACATGTCCCAGCTGCTGCCTATTTCGAGTTTCCTTACTTCTTTCGTGCGTGTAATCATGACCTCCTCGCTCTCCCTCCTCGCCGGTCGCGCTCTATCCTTTGCTCTCGGCTCTCTCCCATCCCTCCCGCTCCTCCCTCGCCATTTAACTCAGAATCCACCTGCCCCCTCCACCCGCCAACCCTCGTTTCCTGCCCTCCCGCCCACCTCCATCCCTTCCCCTCGCCCGCACCGCTCCATCTCCCCGCACCTCCCGAAGTGCGAGGATTAAATAACCAGGCTCCGCTCGCCATCCACCCCCTCTCGGGGGCCTCTCGAGCTAGCGATAAAGAGGCCTCACCCCCTCCCCGTCTTAAAGCCTTTTAAGCCAGGACGCGCCTGGTGTGCTTAATACACACTGCGGAGGCCAGACGGCACCGCGGATCTCTGAGTTCAAGGCCAAGCCTGGTGTAAGAGTGAGTTCCAGGCAAGCTTGGGGCTATAGGAGACACTCTCAAAAAACAATAAAAAATAAATAAATATAATAATAAATAAATGAAATAAATACAATAAAATAATGAAATAATAACATCAAAATGTGTTGGCGATTGCGCCTTTGAGACAAACTCAAAATGTCTCTGTGTCCCCTACCACCAGATGATATGCAGCTTGGAATCCCAGGTTTGCTTAAAGAGGCCTGACAAAGTCAGCTGAAGGTGTAATGAATGCGGTTATGGTCTCTCTACCCCTGGCTTTATCACCCCACTCTGTACACTGGTGTATCTTACAAACACATCTTTCCATCTCATGCAGCTGTGTGTGGCTTCATTCTAAAGCCATGGCTCACAGCCATCACACGCTCCTCCAACCATTAGGCTCATTATACACTAACCCCTCAACAGGGACAACAGCATCTGAGCGGCCTCCTCGAGTTTCATGAGCTCAGCTGCGGGGAATATGTTGGGCCACAGACGGGTACCGGCAGGTGGCAAAGAGCGGAGCCCCCTAACAGAGTCAAAGAGGCCTACAGCACAGGTCGAAGCCCCAGGGCTGCCTGCGCACAGTCCAAGTTAGTATCTTTTTCGGCAGCATGCTGGGTGCTGAGAAGCTCCCGCCATATCCCCTTCGCTTCAAGAGAGGTCCAAGACCTGGAGGTCGGGGTCCTTCAGAGGCCCTCCCGTCATCGGGTGGGCCATGCGAGGGGGCTAATAAGCCGGCTAGCATACCAATAGGGAGTGTCTTCCCCCTCGCTCTCCTTTTCTCGTTCTTCCTGCTTTGCGGGCAAGACAGAAACCAAAAAAAAAAAAACTTCCCTTGAATTNGATCTGCTTGCCATTAAAAACCTGACTGGCGCCAACTGTCTTTGATGCTGTGGGCAAAGCATTGTCACATTCCTGTAGTGATCTGGAGTATATGGTGTGAAGTCCTGTATTCCCCAACCCCCACAAGGTCCTGTATAAAAACCTCAGATTACAGCAATAAACCGAGTTATTCCCTCGTGGAATTTCTCCCAGTCTCGTCTTTGAGTCCATCCCTTCTTTCTTTCTCTCTCTCTCTCTCTCTCTCTCTCTCTCTCTCTCTCTTTCTTTCTTTCTTTCTTTCTTTCTTTCTTTCTTTCTTTCGTCTTTTTGAGACAGGGTCTACCTTTAGTCCCAGCTGGCCTGGAGCCCACTTTGTAGACCAGGCGGGCCTTGAACTCAGAATCCACCTGCCTCTGCCTCCCGAGTGCTAGGATTAAAGGTGTGCACCACCATGCCCAGCAGAGCCATCTTTAAGCCAGGCCTGGTGGTGTGCACTCGGGAGGCAGAGGCAGGCGGATCTCTGAGTTCAAGGCCAGCCTGGTGTACAGAGTGAGTTCCAGGCCAGCTGGGGCTATAGGGAGACCCTGTCTCAAAAAAGATTAAAAAATAAATAAATAAATAATAAATAAATAAATAAATAAATAAATAAATAAATAAAATGTTTGGTATTGGCCTTGAGACATCAAATGTTCTGTGTCCCCTACCACAGATGATTCAGCTCTGGATCATTTCTGCTTAAAGAGGCCTGACAAAGTCAGCTGAAGGTGTAATGAATGCGGTTATGGTCTCTCTACCCCTGGCTTTATCACCCCACTCTGTACACTGGTGTATCTTACAAACACATCTTTCCATCTCATGCAGCTGTGTGTGGCTTCATTCTAAAGCCATGGCTCACAGCCATCACAGCTCAAGGTTATACACTAAGCCCCTCAACAGGGACACAGCATCTGGAGGGCCTCTGAGTTTCATGCTGCTGGGGAATATGTTGGGCCACAGACAGAGGACGCAGGTGCAGAGGAGGCCTAAGAGCAAAAGGGCCTACAGGGAAGAGGGCTGTGTCTCAAGCCAAGTAGTATTAGGCCTGCTGGGTGCTGAGAAGGCCATATAGTTCTCTTCAGAGACTTGGATGTCTGGGTCCTTCAGTTAGCTGGTGGGATGCAGAGGGCTAAGCAGCTAGCATAGGAGTTCTTCTGCTTGGGGCAAACCAAAACAGTCCCTGATTGACAGGGTTCCTTATGCACATGGTCCAGGATGAGCCAACTCTGCCAGGCAGATAGATGTCAGAGGATTTTTTTTTTTTTTTTTTTTTGGTCCTTTTGAGACAGGGTCTCCTTGTAGCCTCAGTGTCCCAGATCTTTCTGTGGAGACAAGGTTGTTCTTGAACTCAGAGAGATCCTCCTGTCTATGCACTACCATGCCCAGCATGTCAGAGCATTTAAATGTCCTTCTGAAAGAAGCAGTATAGCTTATCTCAACTGCTAATCTGGGCCTCAGCTGCAGCCAGGGACACATGGGGTCCCTTGTGGGGAGAGGGGAGCAGCACCCCCTAGTCTGTGCCTACACCAACTGTTCCTGCATTTCTTGGGGAAACAGTCTTCTGTCAACTACTCCAGCTCCTTGACATCAGTGAGGGGACATTGCTGATGCTCTGGGGACAAGCTGGGGAGGGCCATCTGGATGGACTGGGAAAGAGTGCCTTGAACCTAGAGAGGAGGCTGCAAGCCAAGTGTGTCCTGACCAGAGGTTTCAGGATCTGAGGATTTGGAGGCGGGGTACCTGAGTTCTCCTGATTAGGCTTCCAGCATCACAAAGCAAGAAGATCCAGAGGTAGGGGTAGTGAGAACTCCACCTTTCCCTCTGGGAGCACCCTTTCAGGAGCCCACCAAGGCCTCAGAGAGTAAGGTGCAGGGTAGAGACTCACTGTGGCTGTATCCAGTAGTGGTGTTGGAATTGTCACCTGGTCCTAATGTTGTGTCCTTTTGTGCTTTGCAGCAAATGTCATCATTGGTCACAGAGCACATGGAGTCTCATGGCACCCGGTTCCTGAAGGGCTGCGTTCCCTCTCACATTGAAAAGCTCCCAGCTGGCCAACTACAGGTCACCTGGGAGGACCTTGCCTCTGGCAAGGAAGGCATAGACACCTTCAACACCATCCTATGGGCCATAGGTAAGGATGCGGCGAGCTCCACACGCTGTCTGTAGCTCAGGGAAACCAGCACAACCTTGTTCCCTTGCAACAGGGTTAGTCACCTTTCTTCCCTTCACTTCCTGCACCCACCACTCTGCTGGCTCCCAGGCAGGTCAACTGCTGCCTGGCCCACCTTGTAGGCCACTGTGAGGACCCATGGGCGTAGTACCCCACACCTAGTTGTCCCAAGCACACTGTTCCTCTGTTCCTTTTGCTGCTGCCATGAGATATCTTGGAAATGCAAACCAGAGACTTGGTATCAGCAGGTGTCATCATTCAAGGAGGATTTGTGAGGCCTTCCAGCTTCTAGAGCCCTTCATAGATTATTCATAAGGTTTCGGCATACAAATAATTTCTATGGAGTATAAACCTTCCTATATGTTAACTTCAACGAATTAGATATTTTGCCTTATAACAATTGTAATTTCAGGCTCATTTATTGGTGTTTTATGTTTTATTTCACTTGCTTTTTTTGGCAGGGTCTCATGTAGCCCAGGCTCCATATATAGCCAAGCTTCTGATCCTCCTGCCTCCACCTCCTAGATGCCGGGATTATAGGCGTGCACTACCACGCTTGATTAAGCTAATGGTTTTTTAACATGAAATTGATATGTAGAGAGACAAGGATATCACTTAGCTATAAAGTGCTTGCTGCACAAGCATGAAGAATAGAGTTTGACCTGCAGAACCCACATAGAAAAGCTGGGGCTTGGTGGAGGATATTTGTAATCCCAGAGCTGAGGAAGCAGACGGGAGGACCTGGGTGCTTGCTTACTCAGAAAGCTCCAGGCCCTGCCTCAAAAAACAAGGTGGACAGTCTCTGAGAAAAGAACACCTGAGATTGAAGTCTGGCTTTCACATGCATGTGCTCTCACAGGAACACACACACAGTGACATTTTGTTGTTGTTGTTGTCTTTTGAGACAAGGTCTCCCTACAGCCCCAGCTGTCCTGGAACTCACTATGTAGACCAGGCTGGCCTTGAACTCACAGAGATCTGCCTGCCTCTGCCTCCCGAGTGCCCATGCCCAGCCACAATGACATATTTAATACATTTAAAAATTCTGGTCACACATATGTAAGATGAAATTTTCCATTTTAATTATTTGGTATCCAGCTCAGTGGCACTAAGTACATGCACACTGCCGTGTGGCCGCACCAACATCTGTCTCCAGAGCTCTCTCATCGGCCTCACTCTGAAGCCCCATCCTCCCTGTCCTGGCACCCACCACTCTACTTTCTGTCTGAATTTGATGACTCCAGGAACTCAGAAGTGGACTCATACAGCATTTATCTTTCTGTGCCTGGCCCAGGCCACTTATCATAATGTCTTCAAGGTTTATCCATGTGCTAGCATGTGTCAGAATTTCCTTCCTTTTTAGGGCTGAATAGTTTTGTTTATCCATCCAGCTGTTGATGGACATGCAGGCGGCTTCCACCTTTTGGCTGTTGTGAATACTGTTGCTCTGAGGCAGTGTCTTCAAGCCAGCTCTGTCGATGGAGGGTGGGAGGATGTGGCTCAATGGTAAGAGTATTGTGCACAAGCCCTGGGTTCCAGCCCCAGCAGGCATGTACTGGCTGCCACTACATAGCCTTGCTCTCATTCTTCTTCTCATGTGTGGTGGGCCCAGTTTTTCATGGGGATGAAGACCAAGCAGATGAGGCTGCACTTATGTAGCTGTTGCTGACTTTGTTAGATACATGGGCTCCCTAGCTGGGCCCCCTAGGGAGAAGAAAAGAGCAGCCACCAGGACTCCTGTCTAGAGCTTCGGTCTGTGTGAGGGAGGCTGGGGAGAGGCAGCTCCAGGCCAAGGTCTAAGATGCTGTCCCTGTCAGAGGCATGCTGAGAAACCAGCTGTGACCACTGTGAATGCGATCCTCATGAAGCACCATGGGTACTTGGTGAGGGTGACATTATGCACACCATATCTCCATGTGAACAACCCAGCCCTCCTCAATGTATCTCTAATTTTCCCAACCACCAATGACTTACACATTGTCAGAGGGAACTCCTGGAACAATAGTAACTGATCTTACTTCTTTCTCCCAGAATATCTGGGTCTCTGGGGTCTGTCAGATGTAAGCCAGGGCTCAGAAACCAGTTCATTCTTAGAAACCTCCTTTAGCTCCAGATTCCAGCAGGGTAGGCAGTCTCCAAGTGGGCCAGAGGTGTTGTCCAGGGTGCCAGCAGCCTGGCTACAATCACGGAGCAATGTGCCTTTGGATAAACCCTTTCTCCTAAAACTGCTCAAATACATGGAAATCAGAAATGAAATAAATGAGATAAATCCAGAGGAGGTGCCCTCATGGATTATACACTGTAGGCATAAGAAAGGGTAGGATAGGGGCTGGAGAGATAGCCTAGCGGTTAAGAGCACCGACTGCTCTTACAGAGGACTCAGGTTCGATCCCCAGCACCCACATGGCGGCTGAGAACTGTCTGTAACTCCAATTCCAGGAGAACTCCAGTTCCAGGGGAATCCGACACCCTCTTCTGACCTCCGCAGCATTGCACAACACGGGTGCACAAACCTACATGCAGACAGTACATTCATACACATACGAAAATAAAAAAAATAAAAAAAAGAAAGGGTAGGATAGCCAGACGTGGTGGCGCACGCCTTTAGTCCTAGCACCTGGGAGGCAGAGGCTGGTGGATCTTTGTGAGTTCAAGGCCAGCCTGGTCTACAGAGTGAGTTCCAGGACAGCTACAGGGAGACCCTGTCTCAAGAAAGACAAAAAAAAAAAAAAAAAAAAGAAAAAGAAAAAGAAAGAGTAGGATGAGTGAGGACCTGAGTGCCCCAGCATAAGTGTAATGTCTCAAGTCACAGCTCACCAGTTAAAGAGGATATTTTTGGTCAAATAGTAAAAGTTAATTTTAAGTAAGTTAATTATGAGCAGTGCAAAAGATGAGGTGATGTTTTAAACCAAGTGGAAGTGTATTGTTTATCTGAAACTATTCTAAATGATGGGGTGACAGCTGTTCCTTTCCTTTCCTGCCCCAATTCCCCAAACTCCTCCATGGGTACACAGAACCCTGTCTCATCTTTGTTGTTTTTGCTTTTTTGGTTTGGTTTTTGAGGCAGGGCCTCACTATAGTCCAGGATAGCTTTGTTTTATTTTATTTTATTTTATTTTATTTTATTTTATTTTATTTTATTTTATTTTATTTTATTTTATTTTTTGTCTTTTTGAGACAGGGTCTCCCTGTAATCCCAGCTGTCCTGGAACTCACTCTGTAGACCAGGCTGGCCTTGAACTCACAAAGATCCGCCTGCCTCTGCCTCCCAAGTGCTAGGATTAAAGGCATGCGCCACCACGCCCGGCTATGGTCCAGGATAGCTTTGAACTCACAGTGTAGCTCAGGTTGGCCTCAAACTTGCATTCTTCCTGCTTGTGTCACCAGGTGCACCCCATGTCTTGCCATTGGACCAAAGGGTGGGCCACATGACCAGATGCTGTTGGAGAGCAGTGGCTCAGGGAGCAGGGGCTATGCCTATGGAAAGCCTGGCTCCCCCCAGGTGGGTTCCCAGCAGGCAGAGTCAGCCCAGCACATGCCCTCCTTTCCCTGTTGGGAATCTGTTTTATTTTTATTTTATTTTTGTATTTTCAAAAAGAGCATCCCCCAGACAGATTGCTGGGTGACTGATGCTGGAGGTGGAGCTTTTTGCAGTCCTTGGCCTCTGACCTCACTTCCGAAGGCCGTGGCAGTGGAGGCTTGGTTTCTGGCATGCCTTCTGGGTGGTGGGGCTGGTGCGGGCATGTGCTGACTTCACTGCCCTCTCTGAGCCAGGTTTTGTAAACATTCAGGAGCCACTTCCCAGTTTAACAACTGAGAATGTTTGCTGCTGCTTGCGCTGATACGCCTCTAACGAAGCATTTTTCCTGCTTACTATACGATGGTCCACTCCCAGAGGTTAAAATAAAACATGTCCAGGGAGCTGCATGGCTGATCCTCAAACATGTCTGTGGATCATGCTTCGAATCCAGGCATCTGGTACTGGTCCCAACAAGCTGGACTTTAATGGACATTAAGGGATGGACACCCTTCCAGCCTCCTATAATACCCATGGATAGAAGAGGCACCAGCACCGCACGCTGGACCAGGCCAGTGTCCTATATGGTCAGTGAGGATGCTGAAGTCACCAGCATCACAAAGTGGTGCTGCATGCTAGACGCTGAAGGGGACAGGCAGCCTCTTCCTCGGCTACCCTTGATCTCCAGTGGTGGATTAAACACATTAGCAGTTAAAGCAGTTAATTGCTGTGCAGGGGCCCCTCATTGTTTGTCTCTGAATCACCCGCCCACACCAGGTGTCTCAGATAATAGACTGGGAACCTCAGTGAGGAGGATTTCCTGTCTGCAGATGTGCCGATTACAGTGCTGAGTGAAGACAGTCAGCCTGCACAGTCCCCTGCGGGCTCTACTTTGCCCAGCCCAGCCGGGGAAATTAACCAGTTGTGGCCTGAATCTGAGCTGTCTGAGGAACTGGCCCAGGACAGGCCACTGCAAATGTCCCACCTAGGCCCAGCTCAGCTCTAGCCAAGCTGAGATTTTGTTTTAAGGAGCCTTCATAGAACAGCCTTGGGAACTGAGCTGTCTGTTCTCTGTCCCTGCCCTGGAAAGATGACAAGGCTCCAGCACCTCTGTCTCTAGGCCACAGGATTCCTGGCCAGGTGGGAAGGGACTTCATGTGTGTGTGTTGGGGGGGGGGGTGCCACACCCATGAGGGCTTGTAGTCCAAATGTGCAGTGTCTCTATGTTGTCCCTGTGATTTAATTGCTGGGGAGGGCAGTGTACCTGTCTGAGGAGCCTGCTTAGAGTGAACTTGATTCTCACCCCAGGCTGCTAAGGCCAGTTCCTCTTCCTTAGCCTTCATCTTCAGACAGCTTAATGCCATGTCTTCATTGCCATCATCATCTACATGTGTGTGAAACTCATTTCTGAGCCTCTGAAAGAGGGTGAGGGCAGCCAGTCAGCTTTGGCTCTTAGGCAGAAGAGCCAGGCTTCCCAGCTTCCATCTGACTCCACATAGAGGCATCCTTGGGAGCGGCTCCCTGTACAGGTTATCTTCCAAACATGTGGACCACAACCAAGAAGGCAGGGGGCCCAGGAAAACCATGTGTGTGTGTGGGGGGGGTACCTGCTGCTTGAGGGGGTGCTCTTTTGGCCCAGGGTGGGCTATAGTTTGGCTCTCCTTCCCCACACAGGACCACCTGATTGTGTTTATGCCAATGGTATGCCCAGGCTAAAGACAAGGCCCACTCAAGTCCCCTCTCCCCATCATTGTGTGCCTAGCAGCAAGAAAGCAGATGGGATGCTAAACAGAACCAAGTCCAGCAAGGCTAGAAATTCATGAGTGGGAATGTGCTGAGCTCAGCAAGAGGGAAGGGGCAACTCAGAGGATAGTGCTTCCTGAAAGTTCTGAGGAGTGTTCTGAGACTCTTGACAAGGAACAGAGCATGGACACAATCCAGTTTGGAGCACCTCGCCACCCCAGCCTGATAGGTACTGGCATGCCTCAGGGGACCTCACAGCTGTGGGTGGGCCTGAGGTATATTGAGAGGGGGCCATGCCAGGGGACAAAAAGAGAAAAAGAGAAGGAAGAAAAAGGAGGAGGAGTGGAGGACGAGACTGGGGTATAGCTCAGCGGCATGCCTGCTTAACATGCTTGAGTACTAGTTAAACAAACAAGGGGGCCAGTGGGAAGCTCCCATCTCTAGTCCCAGGACCCTGGGGCAGAAGGATTGCCATGAGTTCAAGGGCAATTTAGGCTAGGTAGTAAGATTCAAGCCAACCTGGGCTATAGAATGAGACCTTGCCCACCTTAAAAAAGAAAGAAAAGACTGTAGATGTGGTTCAATTTGTAGAGTCCTTGCCTAGGATGCACAAAGCCCTGGGTTCACCTAAACTAGGCATAAACAGTCCCATGTCTATCTTCCAGCACTGGAAAGGTAGAGGCAGGAGGATCACTTCAAGTTCTTCCTCGGGGCTGGAGAGATGGCTCAGTGGTTAAGAGCACCAACTGCTCTTGCAGAGGACTGGGGTTTGATTCCCAGCACTCACATGGTGGCTAAGAACCATCTTTAACTCCAGTTCCAGGGGAATCCAACGCCCTCTTCTGACCTCCTCGGCATTGCTTTGACACGGGTGCACCAACCTACATGCAGAGAGTACACTCATACACATAAAAAATAATAAAATAGCTGGCTAAAAAAAATATAGCTGGCTGTGGTGGCACACGCCTTTAATCCTAGCACTCCGGAGGCAGAGGCAGGCAGATCCTTGTGAGTTCAAGGCCACCCTGGTCTACAGAGTGAGTTCCAGGACAGCTGGGGCTACAGGGAGACCCTGTCTCGAAAAAAGACCAAAAACAAAAAAACAAAAAATAATAATAAAATTAAATTGGGGCTGGAGAGATGGCCTAGCGGTTAAGAGCACTGACTGCTCTTGCAGAGGACCGGGGTTTGATTCCCAGCACCCACATGGCAGCTAAGAGCCGTCTTTAACTCCAGTTCCAAGGGAATTGACGCCCTCGTCTGACCTCCCTGGCATTGTTTTGACACGGGTGCACCAACCTACATGCAGAGAGTACACTTATACACATAAAAAATAATAGAATAGCTGGCTGTGGTGGCACACGCTTTTAATCCTAGCACTTGGGAGGCAGAGGCAGGCGGATCCTTATGAGTTTAAGGCCAGCCTGGTCTACAGAGTGAGTTCCAGGACAGCTGGGGCTACAGGGAGACCCTGTCTCAAAAAAAGACCAAAAAATATAATAATAATAAAATTAAATAACAAAAAAGATCTTCCTCAGCTATATAGTAAGTTGTAGTTCAGCTTGGGATACATGAGAGCCTATCTGAAAACAAACAGCATAACAAAACAAAAAAAATGACAATTAGGTAAGGAGATCAGTAGAGGATCCCCCACATACACCCCCAAATAAATCTCCAAGGATTTGACTCCAAGCTCTGAAGATGGAAGCCCTATCTATGCATGATCCCAGATATCATGATGGGGCAGGTAATCAGTAGGCCAAGCTCAGTGGATTTGGGTGGAACTGGGGGCCTCAATGGAAAAGTTGTCCAGGCTGTCCACACAGGCCCTTATGGTCCTCTGGACTGCCTTGTGGGATGACCACAGCATGTAGTGCTCTGCCCAGTCCTGCACCACCTGGTATTGCCGTATCTGTCTGGATCACAGTCCCTCACGAACCCTGCTTACTCCTGCTTGTACTTAAATCTCACTTCATTAAATGAATGTCCTTCCCTGGTGGGAACATGTGCTATAGGCAGGTGTGAAATCGGAGGGCTTGCTCATTTCCTAGCATGGATCAGAGACACACAGGGTGTTGCTGTGGCCTGCCAAGTACACAGCCCTGCATCCACAGAACAGGTAGTAATGGCTGCCTTGGGTGCATTTTGGTCTGCTGCCTTGGGTGCATTTTGGTCTGCAGCCCTCTCTAGCCCTTCTTGGGTAGCATCAACTAGGCAGGAGGGATGCTGACAAGTCTGTGGGGGGGTGTGTGTGGATGCCATAGAGGGAGCAGTGCTGAGGGTCAGGACACCCTCCGTCTGTGTCTGCATTTACTCAGAGGTAGAGAGTGATGTGAACCTGCAATTTCAGTTCCCTTGTAGGAAAAAATGGGAGAGCATTATGCATCAGTGACATGGCAGGTTCTTATAAGGCAAGAAAATTTACAGGTTAGTATGAGAACTGGTAAATCACAAAAGAAGAAGTACCATTAATAAACATGGGACAGAAATCATCGAGTTCTTTTTTTTGAGACAGGGTCTCCCTGTAGTCCCAGCTGTCCTGGAACTCACTCTGTAGACCAGGCTGGCCTTGAACTCACAAAGGTCCACCTGCCTCTGCCTCCCAAGTGCTAGGATTAAAGGCGTGTGCCACCACGCCCAGCCAGAGTTTTATTAGTTATCAGAAAAGCGCAAATTAAGCCAGGTGTGGTGGCGCACGCCTTTAATCCCAGCACTTGGGAGGAAGGCAGAGGCAGGTGGATCTCTGTGAATTCAAGGCCAGACTGGTCTGGAGCCTTCATAGAACAGCCTTGGGAAACTGAGATGAGATTGCTCTGTGCCTTTAGGCCTCCAAGGTCTATCCTGACAGTTCTCTGTCCCTGGCCTGGAAAGATGACAAGACTCCAGCACCCCTGGGAAGCCCCCATTCTCCAGTCCAGTTTCCCTTCCTCTTAGGAGCTATCTCAAGAAACTGAACTGACACCTGACATAGGGGTATTCCAGGTCTCTCTCTTGATGGTGTCCAGGAAGCAGAGCCTCAAGAGCCATCAGTAAAGGCTGTTCAATAGCTTTGGTAGTATGCGGCCACCATGCTGGATGTTCTAGAGCTGAGGCCATGGGATGGAGCTCCAGGAGCAGAGATCCTGTGAAAAGAACTGGAGCTGGTCTCGGGTCCAGCAGGGTCTGGGGAGGCTCAGAGCACAGTGCAAAGTGACAGATACAGGATCCCCTCTCCCCTTATATCGCCTAAGGAGTGCAACCTTTGTATTCCATGCTGGTTTATGTCTTGCTTCTGACTTTGTATATGTATCACTGAGCCCAGAGTGCCTAGAATCACTGCTTATATGGTTGGCCACTGGGTTGCCACTTGGTGCCTATTTTCCACTTTCCTCTGGGGTTTCATGCCTGAGCAAGGAGATACCTACAACGCCTCTTGGGCCCCTAACACCAGCAAGGAGATTGGACCCAGCTCTGATCAAAAGAGAGAACAGAGCTTGAAGGAGTTATAGAGCTGTGTCTAAGGTTATAGGGCCCACCCTATTCCCTGTGTCTACTGACACAGGCAGGAGTCCATGCAGCAGGCTCAGTGGTCTGTGTCCTGGCTACAGAGCTTGTCCAAGATTCAGGTTATGGTCATACAATGTAGGATGTCTGGGTAGAGATGGCCTCTGGGGCCACATCATGCTGATACAACTTTCCAGACTCCAGTATGTCTATGGCTCCCCTTCTTGGAGCTGGACTTGGTGTCTGTTTTGACCCCTCCCTACCATCCCTTCCAGAAACAGTGACAGACTACTTGACACACACTGACCAAGCTCTTTGCCACGTCGTCTACTCTAGCCATCCAGCCACCCAGCCAGCCCAGCATTTATTCCCCACATCTCTGGCTTGGCTAACATGCCCATATACTTCCAAAATGTATACATATGATATGTCCTAAGGAATTATGGCTTTGAAATAGATCATGAAGGGCACTTAGTTCTATGCATACATTCTCTTCTGGGACTGCTTTCAAATTTATGCACAATATATTTCAGTCAGCATTCCAGAAACATTATCACAGGGCTGAAGAATTGCTATGGGATAGTGGCTCCAAGGCTGTTGTAGCATTGTGGCCATGAAAGTGGAAGCAAACCTGCTTAGATGCAGGACCCTCCATGCCTGCAATGCTCAGTGCAATAAGTTCTATATGCAGTTGTAGCCTGGGAAGAAAAAGCTATACCATGTGTGTACCACACAGTCTGCTTTAGAGGTAGGCTTGACCATCTAGGTTTATGTAAGGATACTCAATGACCGGGGCTGGAGAGATGGCCTAGCGGTTAAGAGTGCCAACTGCTCTTGCAGAGGACCTGGGTTCGATCCCCAGCACCCACATGGCGGCTGAGAACCGTCTGTAACTACAATTCCAGGAGAACTCCAGTTCCAGGGGAATCTGACACCCTCTTCTGACCTCCGCGGCATTGCACGACACAGGTGCACAAACCTACATGCAGACAGTACATTAATACACATAAATAAATAAATAAATAATGAATAAAATTTTAAAAAAAGAATACTCAATGACCTTTACGTAATGACAAACCACCCAGTAACATAGTTATCAGAGTGTATTTCTGTTATTAAGTGTCTATGATTGTATCTTTTTAAAATTTTTTTTAATTAATTTTATTTATTTCTGTATGTGTATGAATGTACTGCCTGCATGCAAGTTTGTGCACCCGTGTCATGCAATGCCGCGGAGGTCAGAAGAGGGTCTCGGATTCCCCTGGAACTGGAGTTCTCCTGGAATTGGAGTTTCAGACGGTTCTCGGCCACCATGTGGGTGCTGGGGATCGAACCCGGGTCCTCTGTAAGAGCAGTCGGCGCTCTTAACCGCTAGGCCATCTCTCCAGCCCTACGATTGTATCTTTATTTCCTTTAGGACCTTGGTACGGGGCTTTGTTGGCACTTGCAAGGTCAGTAGTTACCATAGTTACCACAAGGAGCATAAAGAGATGCTCTTGGCCTCACAGGACCAGCCAGCCAGATGTGCAGGGGAGATGATGGACATAGTAGATCCAGCATCACAGCAGGCTACCAGTGTTGCCCTCGTCCACTCCAGCTCTAGCAAAGAGCCATCAGTTGCCAAGAGCTGGTGGGTACAGCAACCTGGGCATGCTAGCCAGAGTTGGGATGGGGCAGGGACTCTGAGAACTGAACCATGAGTTCCTGGCCTACAGAACTTTCATCCCCTCTGTGCAATCAAGTCCTGCCCCATAGGACTCCAGCTCCTTCCTCTGATGTGGCCTCCTACTGCTTGAGTCTATGCTGATCCCCCCAGTACCAGCCTGCCAACACCCAACTCCTGTGACTGAGCAGGGCCAAGAGGCTGGAGCCAGGCCCCCAGCCAACTGGAGAAGCTAGGCTTAGCTGAGGCTCTGTGTTTTGACTTCCCGCTCCAGGGTAGCAGCTGGAGAATTAAAGTTTCCTTTTCATGGGGGCTTCATCTGTCAGATATTTAGGTGGGCGCCACTCACTTCCTGGACCCTGCACACGGGAAGTCTGGCTTGTCCCAGCCACCAAGAACTGTGGGAACTATGCCTTTGATGCCAAATCACTTTTGCCATTGGAGAATTGTCTTGAGCTCTTGGGAGTCATAAGTAGCCTGGCTCTGGTGCACATTCATTGGCTCAGCAGGGCCGAGTTCATCTGCATTCAAGGCAAAGGGAAGCTCCCCTGATAACTGAGCTGTGATGAGACCCATATGCTGCCCTCCCTGAAGGGCCAGAACTGTGTGGAGCCTAAGGGGACAGTCACAGTGGTATCATGAGAGACAGGCCTGTTCCTGTCCCATCCTGGGCTCTGCACCAAAAGCAGGATCAGCTCCAGCTGAAGCCGAGGATGGGCATGGTGTGGTGCAGACATACTCTAGAAACCTGACACTTCTTAGCTCCAAGAACCAAAGCTGAGTATTGCTGGGCAGTCCCAGGGGGTGTGCAGAAAAGGACATGCTGGAGACCCAGCTTGCCAGCCCTGCTTATTTATTACCATCACTGGCTGCCTGATGAGGGGGTCTCAGGCCTACTCTGAGGCTCTGGGCTATGCATGTTCTAGCCACTGGCTCCAGACAGCAAGCTTACATAGCACCCATTGCAGGCTGTCTTGGTGAATCCTGAAGACATAAGGCCTAATCTACTGATGTAGATAGTCTGTTGATTGGAGACAAATGTGAACTCACAGTTATGTGAGGAGCCTGTCAGGGCAGAAGGGGATAAATGCTTCCTAGAAACCCTGGGGGTTGGGGAAGTGGAAGGGTGCCCATACAGGAAAGGATCGTGAGGGGAGATGTAGGGCAGGTAGCTTCACCTGGAGCCTCCATGTACCAAGACTTCCACAGCCCACAATTTAGACAATTTAGACAGAGCTGCCCTCCCTATTATTAGCACCCTGGCCAGTGGTATCTTCCCTTTGAGATGTGCTGCCTTGCTATACTGCACAGCCCAACCAGTTGGACTCTGTCTTTGATTACAGGCTACTGTGTCCTTTTAGCTCAAAGAGCTGCTCCCCTGGGTAGGAAGCATTGAGATTGCAATTTAAGGCAACGGACATTCAATGGTTGTTTTTGTTGAAAGGCCTTTGCTCTGATCAGAGCCTAGAACTTCATATTTTATTTATTTATTGTTTAATATTTTATTATTTTCATTTTATATGTATGAGTGTATTACTCTCACATTTATAAGTGTACCTGTGTCATGAAATGCTCATGGAGGTCAGAAGAGGGCGTTGGATCCCTTGGAACTGGAGTTACAGATGGTTGTTAGCCATTGTGTGGGTGCTGGAATTGATCCCAAGTCCTCTGCACTAGCAGCCAGTGCTCTTAACTGCCAAATCATCTCTCCAGTCCCAGAAATTACTATTGTAGAAAAGAGAAGAAACCATGAATTTCAAGTACAAATTTGATACTATTATGATCTTAATCATCCTCTTTAAATGGCACATAGGTCTCTTTGTAGCTTCCATGTTAGACTAGAATCCCCACTATGAAAATAAGAGCTTTTCCAGTCTCTTCACAACTACTGGCCTGTGTATCCAAGGGTTCTATAGCTGTGGATTTACTGTGAGTAGAAATATTTTTATTTTTTCTGTATCACTGGCAGTGAAACCCCAGGCCTTGTCAAGGCATGGGAGGCAGGTGCTCTGCCACTAAGGTGTTTATTTGTTTTTGTTTTGTTTTTTTGAGGCAGGGTCTCTCGTACCCAAGGCTGGCCTGAGACATCCTCCTGCCTCCACCTCTCAGGTGTTAGGATGACAGGCAAGTATAAACACCAGGGTTATGTGGTGCTAGGACTGAACCCAGGACTTGTGTATGTAGACAAGCATTCTACCAACTGAGAAAAATCCCCAGCCCAAAGTATATTTTATTTGCTCTGCACCAAACACATATACACTATGCTATCGCTGTTCCCTGATGGACAGAGCATACAGCTCCTTCCCTGACATCGTATTAAGTGTCACAGGCCATGTAGAGACATGTGAAACGCACAATGAATGGCATGGCGTAGGCTGTACATGAATACTCTGCTGTTTTCTGAACACTGAGCATCTATGACTTCAGTGTCCTCTGGGGAGAGGATCCTGGAACCATTGCCTGAGGGAGGACTGTAATGATCCTGTCATCTGTTCTCTCACAGCCTTTTGTGTAATTGGTTCAGTTAGGTTCATTTGTCTTAGTTTGCTTATGGTTTTTAGAATTTTCCCCTGTGTTGATGTCTTTTTCGAATATACAAACCATGTATAGGCACTAAAAAAGAGTGTCAAAAGATATGTTTAGACAAATCTTATTTGCACTTCTCTCCTTCTATCATCCACTCCCCTTTCTTTTGTTTGCTTTGCTTTTTTTGAGACAAGGTCTTGCAGTGTAGCCCTGTCTGGCCTGGAACCAACTCTGCAGCCTAGGGTAGGCTGGCTTCAAACTTGCAGTGATCCTCCTGTCTCAGATCCTAAGTGCTGTGACTGAAGGTGTATACCACCACACCAAATTCTCCTTTTTCTAGAGGGCATTGCTTATATTTTATTTTATTTTATTTTATTTTATTTTTTAATTTATTTTTTGGTCTTTTCGAGACAGGCTCTCCCTGTAGCCCCAGCTGTCCTGGAACGCACTCTGTAGACCAGGCTGGCCTTGAACTCACAAAGATCTGCCTGGAGGGCATTGCTTTTAATCATTTCATTGATTTCTCTTTTTTAGATTAAAAAAATGTTAATTAATTTAGTCTTTTTGAGACAGGGTCTTCCTGTAGCTGCCTGGTACTCACTATTTAGACCAGGCTGGCCTTGAACTCACAGAGATCCACTTGTGACTGCTTGAGTGCTGGAATTAAAGGCATGCATTACTATGCCTGGCTTAATTAATTAATTAAATATTTTATCTATTATTTTAATTTTTTTTATGTGTATGAGTATATTGCCTGCATGTGTATAAGTGTACCTGTGTTGTGCAATTCCCACAGAGTCAGAAGAAGGCATTGGATCTCTTGGAACTGGAGTTCTGGAGGGTTCTTAGCCACCATGTGGGTGCTGGGAATCAAACCTAGGTCGTCTGCAAGAGCAGCCAGTGCTCTTAACTGCTGAGCCATCTTTCCAGCCCCCATTTATTTTATATGTATCAGTGTTGTGCCTGCATATGTGTAAGTGCACCTGCACATGCAGTGCCTATGGAAACCAGGAGAGGGCATTGGATCCCCTAGAACTGGAGTTTCAGACAATGGATGCTGGGGACCAAACTCAGGTCTGCAAGAGCAGCCGGTGCTCTTAACTACTGAGTCATCTCTTCAACCCCTTGTTGATTTCTTTTACAAATAAGTATACGTGTGTATATGTGTACTTCCGTGTGGGTGTGTATATGTCCTCACAAGGAGGACACACACTTTCTGTGCTGGCTACTTGTCTGCTCTATTCCATCACTGACGCTCCACAGTCAGCCTCAGGAGTTCCCCTTATTCCTATCGGCATATGAACTCCTTGTGCTGAAATTCAGGCTCATGGCCTTCAGGGGCCTTGTGGCAACTGAGACAGGGTAGTGATGGGTCCTTTTGAGACCTATTCCTTGTCCTATCTGGGTCTTATGTTGGCCTCTTTTATGGATGAGAACATTGAGACCTGGCCCTGAGGAGGGCAGGAACTGTGGCCAGGAAAGGGACTGGTACCCAGGCCAAGACATAAGTTTTCTAGTGCCTTACCCCAAGTGGTGGCCTTTGCAGTGTCTTAGTTTATGAGGGTCTCTGTCTCATGGGTCGCCTCTAAAGCCCAAGTGGTCTCACCCTCAGCTGTGGGGGCAACTCTCCTCTGCATTGCTAGAAACAGAATAATATACAACCTTGTCTCATTAAATCCAAAGGAAGAAGGGCTGCAGGGATAGTTTCCTGTAGCAAGCTTGCTTAGTATGTGTGAGGTTCCATCCCAACACTGAAAAATAGACAAAACAAGATCAAACCCAAAAGAATGAAAAAGGTGGGTGTCATCATGGCAGGGTGGGCTTGCGAAAGTCGACAAAGGACAAATGATAGGAAGGACATGTGACTAGGGTTGATTGGGGCCCAGTGGGTATTGTTGGCCACTGTAGGCCCTGCCACATGGGCCTGTGAGACCCTGTATGCAGCCTCTGTGTAAAGAGAACTAAAAGACCTGAGCATTGGAGCATGGGCTAGGCACACAGCTTGGAAAGCTGATTTCACCTCAGCCTGTCCAGTGTCCAGTGAGCCATTAGATATCCTTCCTTGTAAGAGACCCAGAAGGGAAACATGGTTTTTGTTTTCATGGAATCAGGCAAGTCTGGCTTGGTGTGGGGGACAGTATAGCAAGGACAGATAGACAGATGCCTACAGTACCACCCCATCTTCAAGGGAAGGCTGGTTTCTTCTGATTCTGAAGTTAGGGTCATGCTGTTGAGGGGAATAGAAGGCTTTGGAGCCTGACCCCCCAGAAACTGATATCAGGGTTCAAATGCATCAGCAGGCACCTGCTTCTTGCCCATGTACCAGAAAACAGCACCTGAGAGGGATACCATCCTCAGTGAGTGGCATCCCCTAGATACTTCTTTTTTTTTTTTTTTTTGGTCTTTTCGAGACAGGGTCTCCCTGTAGCCCCAGCTGTCCTGGAACTCACTCTGTAGACCAGGCTGGCCTTGAACTCACAAAGATCCGCCTGCCTCTGCCTCCTGAGTGCTAGGATTAAAGGTGTGCACCACCACACCTGACCCCTAGATACTTTTTTTTTTTTAATTTTTATTTATTTTTGTATGTGTATGAATGTACTGTCTGCATGTAGATCTGTGCACCCGTGTCGTGCAAACGCCATGGAGGTCAGAAGAGGGTGTCAGATTCCCCTGGAGCTGGAGGTCTCCTGGAATTGGAGTTACAGATGGTTCTTAGCCGCCATGTGGTTGCTGGGGATCGAACCCGGGTCCTCTGCAAGAGCAGTCGGTGCTCTTAACTACTAGGCCATCTCTCCAGCCCCCCTACATACTTCTTTGTGCTGCTTGGTACACAGCTTTGTTGACCCTACAAGGTCAGTAATCACCATAGTTACTGCAGGAGCGTTGATAAGCCTTCCCCCTCAGGGCCAGAGAAAGTTCCTGTTCTGTCACTGATGGGCTGTTATTCTGCCCCTCCTCTGCAGTCAGGCCACTCTGTAGCTTCTGTGCTTCCCATTCGCCACTGGCTGTTCTGAGTATTTGTTTATTTATTTGTTTATTTATTCTTTTTGAAATAGAGTCTTGCTGTGTTTTTTTTTCAGGCTGGCCTTGAATGCCTATGTTCAATCAATCATCTTACCTTTAACAACTCTCATATAGCTGGGGCTACAGTCCAGCCACGGAACCCTGCTCTGGATTATTGATTGATTGATCTAATTTATTGTACAAGGGATCAAACCGAGGGCTTTGTGTATTCTTGGTCTGACAATGAGCTTCATCCTCATCCCTTGATTTTTTGAGACCAAGCTAGCCTTGAACTTATCCTCCTGCCTCAGCCTTCCAAGTGCTGAGGTTTCATATGTGTGCCACTATATCTGTTTGAAATGTTTTAAATAAAAGCAACCTATGTCAAAACTGCTAAAGTGGATCTTTCAGCATTCTCTGTCTTTCTTTAAGGGCGAGTTCCAGAAACCAGAAATCTGAGTCTGGAGAAGGCTGGAGTCAATACCAACCCCAAGAATCAGAAGATTCTCGTGGATGCTCAGGAGACCACCTCTGTCCCCCACATCTATGCCATTGGAGATGTTGCCGAGGTGTGCCCTGTATTTGTCTGGCTGGTCCCAGAGGCTGGGACCCCTGGTTCTTTGCTCCTACTTACCTACTGCTTTTGGACCTTGAGATGAACATGGTGTAGACTCTGCTATCCGATGGGAAAGAGAGGTGTCTTTTCTCAATCCCAGAGTGCCAATCACAGAGCCAAACCTCAAGGACTGGTCAGGTGCATTCTGGGATGGATTAGACACTAGACTCTCTTTCAAATGCTTTGCTTTTTTATGAGGGTTGGTGTGGGACAGCTTAAAAACTGGCTATATGCAGAGTTAGATGTTGTTGGACATGACCTTGGCTTGGTCCTGTCCCTATAGAAGTTGAGGGCCAGTCCCAGTTCAGGCTCATCTGGCCCTGTCCTCCTCACCTTAGTTTCCCTTCTGAGCCAGAGTCAGTTTCAGTTCCATCACTGACTGGACTGTCCAGTCTTTCTGGGGTAAGGAGCTCACCCTGGGGAAGGTGGCAGGCTCTGCACCCTGGTCCTGGTCCCTGTTCCTGTGCTGTGGACATTTCTCTGCTTCTCTTCCATCCCTGGAGAGCAGAGGGCATAGCCCTTCCCTGGTGAGGCCATGGCTTGAGGAGAATCTAGTCACCACTCCTCTCCTTCATAGCCCCCTAGTAAAAGACCTACTTGGTCAGTCCTAGGGCACTGCATCCCTACAGCCTCAGGAGAAGTAGCTTGTACTAAGTTTCTTATGTATCACCCGGAAGGTGCTCTGGAGGCCCCTGCTCAGACATGCTGAGAGGTACTCCTGGAGACCCCAGGCCCTCTTTGCTCTGTGGTGAGACCTGCCACATCCTCCATGATTGTGTTTGCCCTGGGGCTGCTGTAACAAGTGGTTTATGCCACCACAAATCCAGGGGCTTAAGAGCAACAGAAGTCCCTTCTCTCACATTCAGGTGTCTGAAGTCAAATCTGAGTGTGGGCAGGCCTCTATTCCCTCAGAATTTCCAGGAGGCCACTTCCTGTCTCCTCCAGGCTGGGCCTGGGTGGTCCTCGGATCCCAGCTCTGTCCCTTCATCACTGACAGTCTTCTTTGGGTGCTTTGTGCCCTCCCTTATAGATTGTCCCTTGTCAGACTTACTTAAGACCTGTATAAATTCAGTGTGACCTTCATGACAACCTGTTTCCAAATAAACTCACATTCTAAGTTCTAGGTAGACATGACTTTGATTTTGGAGACACCAGTACTCGTACTCATGAGTTCTGAGCACCATTGGTTAGCAGGTTACCTTTGGAATACTGGGGACACTACAGGAACATGCCCCCTGTTGAGGGCATCATGGTAGGAGTCACAGTGACATAAGATAGTGAACCACTTCCCATATCAGGGTATGCTCATTGCCAGTGATAAGGAGAGATTGCCAATTGTTACCTAAGGGATCCAGCTGGTGTTCATACCTGGGATGGAGCAAAGCAGGCTGGCAAGGGCACCCGTGCCTTCAGGAATGTGCACATACTGTGCTGACTTGGCTCCCTTTGGAACCCATTTGAGGAAATGTAGGGCAGTGCCTGGGGGGAGCATGACCTAATATATGAGATCGGTTGGTCCTGAAGGGCCTAGGTAGCTGTAGCAATGTCAAGGGACTCTCTCTCTCTTTCTCTGTCTGTCTGTCTGTCTTTCTGTCTCTGGCATCCCTATTGGGCTTTGTAAATACCATGCTGGGCTTGGAAGAACTTGACACTTAACCTGGAACAGGACAGGAATATGATTGGGCAAGACTGCATTTCCCTTTCATTCCAAAGGCCACTCCTACTGGGCTCCTGGAGTCTTTGGTGAACCAGAGGGGTCCCTGTCACTGTGAAAAGGGCTTAGATATGAGCCAAGTGTCTACTGCTCAGATACCATAAGGCCCTCTGATGAAGCTCAGGAACATGTGATGTGATCATTCTATAGGGTCCCAGACACCCACTGCTTCCGGGGCAGTTCCAAAACTTCCCACCCAGAGGCCTGCAGGGAAAACTTGATGGGGCTTGCTGTCTGGCCCCTCAGAATCTGGGTTATGTCACCATCTAATTAAATGTTTTATATATTATTTTTATGTTAGGTTTATGAGTGTATATTGCCTGCATAAGAGGACCCATGTCATGCAGTGCCCAGAGAGGTCAGAAGAGGGCTTCAGATTCCCTTGGAACTGGAGTTATGGATGGTTGTTACACATTATGTGTGTGCTAGGAATTGAACCCAGGACCTCTGCAAGAGTAGCTTGTGCTCTTAACAGTGGAGCCATCTCTCCACCCCCCATGTCACCATCTAATCAAGGCCCAGACCACACAGCAGGTTATTGTGGTTGTTTAGCCTCTGCCTGTGGTTGATTTGGATATGTAGTCCTGACTGTAGGCTTCCATTCTGTTTTGCGGGCATTATACCCTAAGACAGCATATGTAGGGACTGGAGAGATGGCTCAGCAGTAAGGAGCAATGGCTGCTGTTCCCAGCACCCACATGGAGGTTAACAACCGTGGGTAAACCCAGTTTCAGAGGATCTGATGCCATCTTCTGGCCTCTGTGGCCATTGCATGCACATGGTGTACTTATAAACGTGCAGGCAAAACACTTTCACACATACAATAAAAATAAATATGTCAGGCATGGTGGTGCACACCTTTAATCCTAGCACTTGGGAGGCAGAGGCAGGCAGATCTCTGTGAATTCAAGGCCAGCCTGGTCTACAGAGTGAGCTCCAGGCCACCTGGGACTAAAAGGAGACCCTGTCTCAAAAAAAGAGCAAAAAATATTTACTACTAATAAAATAAAGTACATAATTTTTTTGTTGTTTTATTCTTTTTTTCTTTATTTGTTTATTATTTAAGGGATTCTACAATATAAGAGCACAGTTGTTTTCAGATCACATTGATGTTGCTCAGTTTGCCATACAATTAGGTAACTGGTGCTAGCATCCACAGATGAGGGATACCATTCATCGTTTGTTTTTCCGGGACTGTGTTACTTCACTCAGCATGATATCTTCTAGCTCCATCCATTTACCTGCAAAGTTCATGATGTCATCTTTCTTTACCGCTGCATAGAACTCCATTGTGTAGATGTACCA
>VZQC01005406.1:427421-616925 GCA_009823505.1 Rhizomys pruinosus | reverse complement strand
TTTTTTTGGTCTTTTTGAGACAGGGTCTCCCTGTAGCTCTGGCTGTTCTGGAACTCGCTTTGTAGACCAGGCTGACCTTGAATTTACAAAGATCCGCCTGCCTCTGCCTCTCAAGTGCTAGGATTAAAGGCGTGCGCCACCACGCCCGGCTCCACTTTTGTGTATTTTTAAATTTTTTACAATCTTTACTTGAGGTTTTTAGTTGTTCTATGTTATCTTCCAGGTCTGATATTCTTTGTTCTGCTTCCTCCATTCTACTTCTGAGGCTTTTCATTCCTTTCCTGTTGATTGCGTGTTTGATTTCCATTTTCATTTCGTCTTGTGAGTATTTCCACTTCCTTTTGGAGCTTCTCAATCTCTTCCTGTAGCTCTTTGCTTCGCTGGTTGGTTCCTTTTCTTTTTCAACATGGGATCTTTCCAGTGTTTCCACTTCCTTCCGGAGTTTGTCTTCTTGAGTTTTTCATTCTCTCTCCTTAGTTCTCTGACTTGTTCTTTATAGCCTTTGATTTCTTTGAGTATGTCCACAATTGTTCTTCTAATATCTTTGTCCTGGGCCATCCCCAAGGGGATCCCACTGTAGGAATTTTCCGCAGGGTTGGTAGAGTTTGGCATTGAATTATCCTGCACCTTTCCCATGTTGTCCCTTCTTTGTGTCCCTGGCATGTGGGTTTCTCTCAGTATTACAATGCGAATCCCAAATGCCTCTTCACTGTGTTGAAGGCTTGCTTTGCTTGCCTCCTTCAGATGCCTTCATTGTTTGTTTGATTGATGGATTTGTTTTTCTCCTTGCTTATGGAGTGTTGACTTGTTTAAGTTTTAGTCTTTCTATTGGACGTCTAACTCACTCTTCCCTTTCTGTTCTGAAGTTTCTCCAAAGAATCCACTTGGATACTCCCTTGGCAATTCCAGTTGGGGGCGGGGGTTACTCTATGCTTCAGGTGTTCCTGGGAAATCCCTGATCTAAGCTCTGTGCACTCAAGTCTCACAGTGGCAACAGGCCCACCTTTTATACCAGCTAGCAGGATGACTCCGCCCCCACAGTAACACAAAAGGACTGAATCAGATTAATCCGCCTGGCTGAAGGGCCCAGCTCCTACCTGTGCTTCAGGTGGTCCTGGGAAATCCACGATCTAAGCTCTGTGCACTCATAAGTACATAATTTTTAAAGAAAGATAGTACATTTGTTCTCTTAGAAGAGCATCCCATATATTTCTGCGCACACCAGGAAACCTTTGCACCCAACAAATGAAGTTCCCTCATCCCTACCAGTGTGCTGCTACCAGTCCCTAGGGCCCAGTACTGTGTTGCCACAATTATATGGCATACACAAAGGCCTTCTTTATTTTAAGAATTCAGTACATACCTGCGCATGGTGGTACCTGCCTTTAATCTCAGCACTCAGGAGGCAGATTCAGGTGGGTCTCCATCCAGTCTGGTTCAACATGGGAGTTCCAACCCAGCTGTGGCTACAGAGAGACCCTGTATCCAAAAAAAAAAAAAAAAAAAGTTGTCGAGAGATGACTCAGCAGTAGCAATTAAGAGCATTGGCTGCTCTTACAGAGGACCCAGGTTCAATTCCCAGCACTTACATGGCAGCTAACAACCATCCTTAACTCCAGTTCCAGGGGAATACGACAGCCTCTTGTGGCCTTCATGGGCATTCCATGACTTGGATGCACTTACTTGCAAACAATACACTCATGCACATAAAATAAAAATAATAAAGTATTTTTTAAAAGGAATTCGTTTTGAGCATTACAGAGTTAATACCCCTGCAGTCAGGTCAGGCCAGTGCTACATCTCAGGATGGAGTAAAGGCCATTGTTTAAAGAGATATGATGTGCTGTGGGATGTTTCCTGGGTTACTCAGGTCTGATGGAATGAACAGGCTTGAGGGTTGAGTTTATCTCTGCAGATCTCTAGTAATTTCTGGAATGCCAAACAGCATCTGCATTTCCTGCTGCAGGGGTGATTGGCAGTGGGGCCCAATCTGCTGCCTGCAGGAACACCAGAGGCAGGGCACACCCTGGGACAGAGGGTCTCCTGCAGAATGACACTGATTTGGGATTTGTCATGGGCTGTGACATGCATGTCATGCAGTGTATCAGGAGCACGTGGCATGCTTGGGGCCATGTGAAGCTGATTTCTATTCAGTGAGAACAGTGGACAGGATCTTTTTGGAGCTTTGTCATGGGATCAGCACTCTGAGATCATCAGTGTAACAGGGATTCAGTGAAACCCTGAGCAAGTGAGGGCATTGGGGCTGGGCTCAGTAGTTCATGTTCTCTTCCAGGGAAACGGGTCATAACAAATATGTGTTCCTAAAGCAGGGTAGAGGGAAGACAATGACAGTAAGCAAACATGCAGGGCCCTGGGACGACCACTATGGGAGACTCAACCTCAGTGCCTAAGCCTTTCTGTTCTTTGCAGCTGTGATAGTCTCCATATCCTTGAGGCTTATTGTACAGTGTTGGGAGTTTTTAGTGAGGAGTCATTTGTAGGAAGGTGATGGGTGGTGATGTGGGGTCTGCATAGGCTCCCTGGTGCATAGTGCTCATATGGTCTTCTCTCAGGGGCGGCCTGAGCTGACACCCACAGCGATCATGGCAGGAAAGCTCCTGGCCCAGCGGCTCTTTGGGAGATCCTCAGCTCTAATGGATTACAAGAATGTGAGTTCTTTAAAAGACCCAAATCCAGCCTATGTGCACCTGTGTGTTTGCATGTGCACAGGTATGTATGCGTGTACATGTGGGTGTGTGAATGTGAGTTCTGTGTGCACATGCATGGGCAGGGGCATTATAGTGTATATGGTTTGACTCCTGGGTCCAGCCCAAGAACAATGAGTGGCATGCTCAGGTATGGCTGGGGCCATGGCCTGGGATTACTACTAAAGTGTCACACAGGAGACATTTTCAATTTGGAGGCCCCCAAAGGGCATACCTGATTCTAGACCTACTTTTTAGGTTCCCACCACTGTCTTCACACCACTGGAGTATGGCTGTGTAGGGCTGTCAGAGGAAGAGGCTGTGGCTGTCCATGGCCAGGAGCATGTGGAGGTAGGGGACTGCCAACACTGGGGCCTGGGAGGCCACTCCCCATAAAGAGATTCTTCTGGATAAGAAGTCCTGTAAATAGGGGTGTAGGTATTCCTATTTCTTGGGAGCTTCTCTTGGCAGGGCATGGTATGGGGGCCAAGGAGCAGCTTATATGGACATACAGGACAGGAGCGTTGGAGGGCAGCTCCAGAAACAAAGCTGGATGCCTCTGGCAGCTTCACCATGTGGCCAGCCTTCTCTTCTCTGGTTCTGCTCAGAGGTCACCTGCTACCCTGGATTGAGTCACTAAAGCAGAGCCTCTTGCTATTTTTTTCTGAGTCCTGGCAGCCTCCAGCCCCATCCCTAGCTGTGCTGTAGGAACTAGAGGCACCATTGAGGTCCCTACTTAGTACCACCAGAATATCAGAGCGCCCGGTGCAAGTCCCACTACAGCATGCATAGAATTTATACCAGAAGGCCTCAGGGTCCCATGCCACTCTGTGGGCCTTTCCCTACCTCTCAGGGACATGAGTCTCCTTGAACATGAATGGTTTGTCCAGGGTGTCCTCTGAGTTGTTGTCTACTCTATCGTATCTCCATCCCTCCTACCTCCATCTTCCTGGGACTCACCTGAGGTCTCCAGCAGCAGGACTCTCTACTTCCCCATCCCGAACTATAGCCTTTCCCCAAGATCTAGTCCTTAAAGGCCTAGTGGCCCAGGCTAGGACCTTCACCTAGCCTGGGCCACTAGGCCTTTAAGAAGGAAAGGGGTTTTCATCAGACCAGGCTGCTTTGGGGGGTCTACTGTGTCAGGCTGGCCATGGACCCTTGGGTGCCCCAGAGTGGGTCCAGGTAGTCTGAAGGAAGCCAGAGACTCTGAAAGCTGGCAGTGGCGAAAACTGGAGGACTTTGGTGTTTTCTTCTTCCTGCTGCAGCAGCAGCTCGCAGGCGGCAGAGAAACCAGACCCATGTGGCCCGGGTCATCAGGCTGTAGGCTCTTCCCACTCTGCACACCCAGGCCCCTCCATCACAGCACCAGGCCTGACAGGCCTGCTTTCCTGGCACTTTATTTGCTATTTTTGTTTGATTCATCATAAGTATACGGGGACATATGTTCATGGCATTTTATAATGTTGTTTTATGTTTCACGATGTTGAATGGCCAAATATTCTTGTTTGTTTTCTTTTCAGTTCTGTCTTGCTTAGAACAATATTCTCTGAAGCTCTACTAATTAATAATGGCTGTGTAGCACATGTGGGAGCCCTGGTCATTTTTTATATGGCTGCAGCCCCAAACACAGGCCAAGCCCTTCATGGGTGCTGAAAGCCCATGTCCCACAGTTCCAGTGTGGCTGTGGTCTCCCGTGCTCGTCAGCCACCCTGCTCCAGCCCCCACCTAGCTGAATTCAGGCCAAGCCAGCACCGGAGTGTCTCAAAGAGGCCAGGAAGCTGCCTGAGAGCCCATTCCTGCTTGCGTTGGTGGGATAATACCCCAACCCCCACAAGACACTGCCTAAAGTCTCCTTGTCCAGTCTGTAGTGGTCATGGAGAGGCCTATATCCACTCAACATCTGCCTCTTGGGGGTGCCCTAGTGCCATGTTGTATCCTGACTCCGTGTTGTATCCTGGCCAGTGGCACCCCAGCAGCCTGATGCCCACTTCTCCTGTTGTAATTCAGTGGGGTCTAGCTGAAGCCTACATGGCTATGGGTAAAGATACCTGTGAGAGTAAAGCACACTTTCTGCAACCAGATGAACTGCTTCCATGTCCCAGGCTATACCGTTAGGTCATATGAGTGCTCTGGATCCCTACAAACCTTCCCTTCTCTATACCCTTCTGTTGAAGCCATGACTATGGAACTGGCTTGGGTATGATCAGTGATTCAAGTACTGCTGTCGTCACCCAGGTTTACCATGCATATTATAAGCCACTGGAGTTCACAGTGGCTGAACGGGATGCATCCCAGTGCTACATAAAGGTGAGTGCCCTTGAGGACCCAGGGCTGGGATACCTGGGGCTGAGAGAAAAAGAGGGAAAGAGGCAGGGACTGTGGGGGCGTGCTTTGTGTCCACAGTGTGGAGCAGCAGTATATAGTTGCTTTCTTTGTTGTGTCAAAGTACCTTACCTGCAAAAGCAGTTTAAGGAAGGGTTTATTTTCATCATGGTTTGTGCAGCCCATCATGATAAGGGAAGCATGGCTGCAGGAGCTTGAAGTACCTGGTTATGTTATGTCCACAATCAGGAAGCAGAGAGAGATGAATGCTGTTTCTCAGCTTGCTTTCTCCTTTCTATGCAATCTGGACCCAGCCCATAGCTCTGCTCGCAGAGTGGGTCTTTGTACCACATTTAACCCAGTGTACACACTCCTTACAGACATGCCTAGAACTTTGTCTCCTACGGGATTCTAGTTCTCATCAAGTTGATAGTATTAACTATCACAGATGGAAACCTCTGAGGGCTGTGGACATGGGATGCAGGTGGTCTGCTGTGGCTGGGTGGGTCCCCTGTGGCTAGGTGATTGTTCAAACACTGTGCTTTCAGATGGTGTGCTTGAAGGAGCCCCCACAGCTGGTGCTGGGCCTGCATTTCCTTGGCCCCCATGCTGGAGAAGTTACACAAGGATTTGCTCTGGGGATCAAGTAAGTCTGGTAGAATGCAGGCCATCTTGTGTTGTAGCTGGTTCCCCTCTGCATGCTGGCAGCATCATAGTGGACACTGCTGGGTCCACTGGGAGACCTGTCTGCAGCAGGCATCCTCCACCTCCCTCATCATGGCAGGCTCAGCAGAAGAGGTTTCTGTAACTGAAGATATTTTCTTTTTTTTTTTTTTTTGGTTTTTGTCTTTTTTTGAGGAACCGGTTCTCCCTTTAGTCCCAGCTGTCCGGAACCCACTACGTAGACCCAGGCTGGCCTTGGAACTCACAAGGATCCACCTGCCTTTGCCCCTAGTGACTGGGACTAAAGCCTGATGCGCACTACACCCATGAAAAGCAAAACTCTTTTTTTTTAAATTTTAATGTTTTTTTTAATATGTTTATGAATGTTTTGCCTGCATTGTACGTGTAAGTGTCTGTCTATGCATGCAGTGCCCACAGAGGCCGATAGAGGGGCATGAGATTCCCTGGAATTGGGGGGTTCTAGATTGGTTTGTTAGCCACAATATGGGTGTGGTGGGCAACTGACACTTGGGTCCTTCTCTGTTAGGAGCAGCCCAGTGCTTTTAAACTGCTAAGAGCCATTTCTCTCAGCCCTAAAATCTCTTCCTTGCCTCTCTGCGCGCTCGCTCTGTCTCCTCTCTTCCTCGTCTCTCGCCGTATATATATGTATATATATAGATATTTTATATATTATAATTTAATATATGAAGATATTAATGTTATATTAATATATTAATAATTATATATATTATATAATATAAATATTAATTATAGATTATATATATTTTCGAGATATATTATTATAATATATTATAATATTATAATATAAATTATCTATAGATAGAGTGAGTATGAAGAGATATATAGATATAATTATAGTACTAGAGAAAGCATGGATATTAAATAGAGAAGAGATTCGTTATTAGAGTAGAGATAATTATTAGGATAGTAATGAATAAATTAAAAAAATATAAGATACATAATAATAATATAGTAATTATAGTAATTATAGTTTTTCTTAGTGTTTGTTTGATAACTGTTCTTTTTTTTTAAATAAAATAATATATATATATAAAATATATATAATTATATATATAATTATCTATATAATTATATTATAATATATATAATTAACATCTAAATATATATCATAAATATAATCTATTTATATATAATATATATATTTATAACTAAAATTTTTTTTTTGTCTTTTCAAGACAGGATCTCCCTGTAGCCCCAGCTGTCCTGGAACTCACTCTGTAGACCAGGCTGGCCTTGAACTCACAAAGATCTGCCTGCCTCTGCCTCCCAAGTGCTAAGATTAAAGGCGTGCACCACCATGCCCGGATCTCTCTCTCTCTCTATTTTTTAAAGATTTGCCAGGCATGATGGTAAATGCCTTTAATCCCAGCACACAGGAAGCAGAGGCAGGCAGATCTCTGTGAGTTAAAGGCCAGCCTGGTCCACAAATCTAGTTCCAGGCCAGCTGGGACTACAGAGAGACCTTGTCTCAAAAAAGACTAAAAAAAAAAAAGATTTATTATTTTTATTATGTGTATGTGTGCATGTATCTGTGTGAGTTCATGTGCACAGAATCATACAGGTGACCATGGAGAGTTAGAGTCATAGGCAGTTATGAGCCACCTAATGTGGATGCTGGGAACCAAATGATGGTCCTCTACAAGAGCTCTTAACCACTGAACCATCTTTCCAGTGCCAAATTAGCTGTTTTCTAAAAGATTTATTTATTGTTATTTTATGTGTATGACTGTTTTGCCTGCCTGTATGTGTGTGCACACATGCATGCATTACCTGTGGAGGTCAGAAGAGAGTATTGGGACTACTAGAACTGGAATTACAGCCAGTTGTGAGCCATCATGTGGGTGCTGGGACCTGAACCATATTCCTCTACAAGAGTAAGTAGCAAGTGCTCTTAACTGCTGAGACATCTCTCCAGCCCTGAATTGTCTTTTTGTATTCTGTGGTTTTTCTTTTGTAGTTAATTATGCTATAATTATCAGTTATTGAGTTATAAGAGCTCTTTGCATATTAAGGTAGTCAATAGTATATAAAGAGGCTGCCACCTTTTAAAATACTTTCAAAACTTTTTTTTTGGTCTTTTCAAGACAGGGTCTCCCTGTAGCCCCAGCTGTCCTGGAACTCACTCTGTAGACCAGGCTGGCCTTGAACTCACAAAGATCCACCTGCCTCTGCCTCCCAAGTGCTAGGATTAAAGGCGTGCACCACACCCAGCTCAAAACTTTATTTTTATTTTACATGTATGAGTGTTATATCTGCATGTATGTAAGTGCACCTATGTGCAGTGCCTCTGGAGACCAGAAAAGGGCGTCATATCCCCTGGAACTGGAATTACAGATGGTTGTTTTACCCTTTTTTTTTTTTTTTTTTTGGTATTTTTGAGATAGGGTCTCCCTTTTAGTACCAGGTGTCCTGGAGCTCACTTTGTAGACCAGGTTGGCCTGGAACCCACAGAGATCCACCTACCTCTGCCTCCCGAGTGCTGGGATTAAAGGTGTGCACCACCATGCCCAGCACAGATGGTTGTTAACTGCCGTGTGGTGCTGCAGTTTGAACCTGGGTCTTCTGCAAGAGCAGCCAGTGCTCTTAACTGCTGAGCCATCTCTCCAGCCTCTAAAAGACTTTTTCAGAAGTTGTTCTGAAAACTGATTTGTCTGGTTAACAAAATGTGGATGTAGGACAAATGGATTTGTGTTTGTGGAATTGGGCTAGGACTTAGCCTCAGGAACCTCTCAGGCCAAGCTAGTGTTAAGATGCACTACTTACCATCATTCACACAGGGTCACCTGTGACTACTCTCCTTGCATCCCTGACAGACATCCCCCTGGGCTCCAGCAGGACCCTCTAGAGAACTGCACAGGTCCTAGTTGGTGGTTGCCCTGACTGAATTTCCAGGTGATAGCCCTGCTACAGATTGGGGACCACCAACTAACATGTTCCGGTCGGGTAGGCCAAGGTGGGCCTGAGACTTGCCATCCTGAGGGCCCAGAGTGAGTTTTCTAGGATCTGGCCTAGACCCTCTATCTCACTGACAGAGCTCTTTAACACACTGGCCCTATTCCTCTGCTCAAACCCTCTTCCTGCCCTTCCCTGTCCCCAGACCACAGAACCCCAAGACCTAGCTCTCAGCTACATTCATATGCCCCCACTGGGGACCCAGCTGTCCACATAGTGCCTCCTTACCCACTTTTCCCATTTCATCCCATCTCTGGTTCCTCCAGAGTTCTGTCTCCAGCACCATCAACATATATGCATGCATGCATGCACACATGCATGCGTGCACACTCATGCCTAGAGGCACGCACTTACACCTTAGCCTGGGGCCCAGACATGTGGCCACTCTTGGCAGCCCTTTCCTAGGACACTCAAGACCTGGGTGCTGCTCAGAATCCCTGAGGACTGTGGAAATGCAGGGTCAACCTCACTCATCTTGGCCATGTAGAAAAGCCCCATGTTTAAGTGTTATTAACACACCAGAGAACCAGGGGGTGGAGAGATGACTCAGTGGTTAAGAGCACTGACTGCTCTTGCAGAGGACCTGGGTTTGATTCCTAGCACCCACATGGCGTGGTGGCATACGCCTTTAATCCCAGCACTGGGGAGGCAGAGCCAGGCAGATCTCTGTGAGTAAGGCCAGCCTGGTCTACAGAGCAAGCTCCAGGCTAGCTGGGACTAAAGGGAGACCCTGTCTCAAAAACAAAAAACAAAAAACAAACCACCAGAGAACCTTTTGGGTCGGTAAGGAGTACACAGCTTGAAGCTGTACAGCACTACATGGCTTGAAGCTGTACAGCACAGTGATTTTTCCAGTGTCTGCCTGCAGGTGGAGACACTGAGGTTTGAGCATGTTGGTGAAATGCTGAGATTGATGTATCGAACGTGGGCAGGTCTTGGAATGGACCTGTCCACTAAGGTGTTCTTGACTGTATTTGAAATGCACACCCTGCTGTTCAAATTGAATTTACCCACCAGATACTTCAGCACACAGGTATATAGATCTAAGGAAAGCTGCCCGTTTCAGACTTGGCAAGAAATAGATGCTGTTGTCACCTGTTCCCCACAGGGTGTCCATAGGTGCTGTGTCCCCACGGAGACAAATGGTACTTACTGATCATATTCTTTATACAGGTCAGGAGTGCCCAGAGCAGTCATTACTCTGTAGACCTTTAGCAGCTCAACTGGGGCACCTATGTGGGGGTCAGGGTTCAGAGGCCAGGAGGTAGGCAGTGGAGGCTGCCCTTGTAGGGCCAGTGGCTAGGCTAGGCCAGATTGCTTCCCTTTATGTGCTTACTCTAGATAGGCATGGTGCCACCCACAGAGCAGCCAGCTTCCTGCCTTGTACTTGGGTGCTTGAGTGTTAATTTGAGAAATCTCCATGTTTGAGATTTCTGAGTTGAAGAGCTGACCAGGCGGGAGGCTGGGTGGTTGCCGGCTGTGTTGTAAGTGTACTAGTGCAGGCTTGGGTGCACAGTCTCTGCCACTCTTTGACAGTGACAAAGGGAGGTCTTGAGGAAAGGGCAGGCCAGACTGGAGAGCAGGACCAAGCAACCCAGGGAGAGACTAGATAGGAGGTGGTCTGAAGTGGGTAGCCACTTTACCATTGTGAGAAGCGGGTATTTGCTGGGAAGTAGACAGGACAGTCCAGCCCAGATGTGGCAGATGCTCTCACTGCAGCTGCAATAAGGAGACCCCGTACCTTCTGACACCTCTCCAAGGTCAGGGTGATGTGGATACACCTCTCCACGCCAGTCACTTGCTGTTCTCCACCCCATGCGTGTAGATGCGGGGCCTCCTACGCACAGATAGTGCAGACAGTGGGCATCCACCCCACCTGCTCCGAGGAGGTGGTCAAGCTGCACATCTCCAAGCGCTCAGGCCGGGACCCTACTGTGACTGGTTGCTGAGGTTAAGCCACCATCCCTGCCAGACTGAGGATACACATTGTGCCATCACCCATTAGGAGGCTCCTTGAACACCTGGACCAGGTAAGCAGGCTTGGGAGTGGAGCGCATAGCTAGGGGGCATGGGAGCCACTGGCATTGGCATGATGTCAGGTGTGCATGGTGAAGCTACCTTGAACAGGTGAGCTTTGCTCTGTATCGGGCCATGGTAACTCAGAAACTGGACCAAGAGAGAAGGCCATCAAGAATTCAGCACCCAAAGGACACTCTGAGATCCCTGTCTGTGAAGCTGTTGCTGTTCCCCATGCAAGTAAAGCCATCTGAAGGGTATTGAAAAGCTAGTCTCCTGGGCAGTCTCAAGTGCTGTTCCCTATCCAGTGCTAGGAGCTGCCCTCCCGTCCTGCCCTTACAGAATGACAACCAGTGCTGGCTCATTTCCCTCTTGCCCAGAAGGTGGAGATGCTGCTTTGTGCATAGCCATGGACCCACTGCACATGCGATTCAGCTATAGCTTTGCAGAGCCGCACTGGCCAAGTGGGCAGGGCAGCCCAAGTCTCAGGGCTTTGCTGGTCATTGTAATCTTTTAAGGAAGAAGACAGTAGTCAGGGCCTCTGGCCCTGCCATGCCACCTCTCAGTCTGACACAGCATCATCTAGAAGCCCCAGTAGGATGGGTCCTTGAGTCTATGTAGACTTATCTCATCCTGAGATGTCCCTCTTGGCTATCAGTCATTCTTGGGCTGGGCCCTTTTGGACTGCTCTCCCTGCTGCAGTTGAAGTAGAGGCTGTAGAAAGAGCTCTTCACGCCCCCTCAAGATGCCATGTGAGAGCAGGTTTGAGGATCTGAAAGCAGCTCCAGTGACTGTGAGTCTCTGAGGGCCTCACCTAGGCACTGTGGCACTCACTCCACTATGGCTCCACAGAGTCAGGGCTGCCTTTAACACAGGCCCCCTAAAGAAGCTCTTATCAGGGCTGGAGAAATGGCCTAGCGGTTAAGAGCGCCGACTGCTCTTGCAGAGGACCAGGGTTCGACCCCCAGCACCCACATGGCAGCTGAGAACTGTCTGAAACTCCAATTCCAGGAGAACTCCAGTTCCAGGGGAATCCGACGCCCTCTTCTGACCTCCACGGCATTGCATGACACGGGTGCACAGACTTGCGTGCAGACAGTACATTCATACACATACATAAATAAATAAAATTAATTAAAAATTTAAGCTCTTATCAGAATATTTCACCTCTTAGGCTGTTTTGTTAAGAGCCCACTACACGTTTTTATCATTTCAAAATATTTTGTAGCGCTGCAGCGCCCTCTCTGATCTACTGACCTGGGAGCAAGGGGGTGCTTATTTCCAGTCCATCCCCCAGAGATCTCTTATGTGTAGTTGTAGGTGGCATGGCCAGGTAAATGTGACAATTGACTTATGCTAACTACACCCATCATTGGCAGGACTGAAAGGCCTTGGAGCCTCCCTTGGAGATTCCAGGAGATATCTATGAAGCACTGTGTGTCTGGAAAGATGGCCATGTGTCCTGCAGGGATGGCCCCAGGGAGCAGTCAGCTCACACCCATACCCGGATGCCCTCTTTAACCCGGCCAGCCTTCCCAGGTATCCAGTGCCAGATGATGATGGCCTGGGCAGAAACCCACATGTGAGCCGCCCACGTCTGAACCCCCTGGCATTTCTGGAGTTACTGCCAATAAAGAGGGTATTTTCCTAAAGTGTGTTCTACTTGTGGTATCCTGGGGACTGCCAGGATATAGGATATGTGGTATCCTGGGGACTGCCAGGATACAGCAGGAGCTGGCTGTCCCACCAGCCCCTTCAAATAAGAGTGACTTCCAAGCAAGGTCTGCTGGCACCAGGAGCGTGATCTGTGGAGCCATCTGGAACATACCGAGCACTGAGCATCTGAGTTCTGGATTTTCCAGCAGCTACTGGGAGGGGTGATCCTGACCCCTGACCTTTCTGATCTTCCCATCATCCTCAGCTTCCCTTGAGCTCCTGGCTCAGGTCTGAAGACCCCTTCCTAGGGATCTCTCCTGGACCTTCTGCCCAGATCACCCCTGAGGTCTCTGTGTGCCATCTTGAAGCAATGGCAGCTTAACTCCCAGCAAGCAGGGGTCATGGGGCAAGAGGAAGGGATGTGGCAGGGTTGTTTGAGGCTTTCTGTTCCTGAATGGAGCATTGGTTGGTTGGCTACCTGTTAGGTTTCTGTTGTGGCTCTCCAAGTCAGTTTTTGGGCTGCATTTCTGCTAATCCTCCACATTGAAGCTTGAAGGGCCTGGGAGCTCCTGTCAGTCACTGCAGGGAGAGACAGCATGACAGTGAGGGGCAGGGCTCTGATTGTGCTGAGGCTTTAGCAGCAGCTAATCTCATGTCTTCCTTAAGAAAACATCACTTAGTCTGCTGGCCCGCCCCCCGGGAACCCTGGATGGGACCCTGCTTGTCAGCCAACAAAGGAATGTGTTTGCACCTTAATGGGCCTTCCGAGCCTGGCTCGCAGTGGAAGTGTGTGCTCTCAGACGCCCAATTAAGACGCCAAGTGCTGGGCTGGGCCTGGCCCTCCTGACAAGTGCAGAGCCAGATCAGCCGTGTCCCATTTAATGCAAGGCTGGTGGCGCGCCCCAGCCTGCAAGGATCCTGGGGGGGTGGGGGCAGGAGAAGTTCCTCTTGCTTGAGGTTTTGTCTGCCTTGGAGGCAAAAGAGGTCAACACCTGCTGCCTGGGGCCAGGGGAGTGGGGGCCTTCTGGGGCCTGGCCAGGCTTATCCCTTAGATAGCAGAGCCCTGGGGGCAGATCACACTGGAAATGGCCTTAGTGTTTGGAGATGATAGAAAGATGCAGCAAGCAAAGGCCCTTAGCACACACTAAGCAGCACTGAGGAGAGTGCTGAGCTCCTGTCCACACAGTCAGCCAGTGCCACCCATAGAACCATATCTCCACACTCCCCTCCAGGTGGCTTGCTTTTACATCCCTCTTCCCAGAACATATTTTATATCAGCCCATCTGTCCCTGGAATCTCTGCTCTTACCCTGTGCCACTCTCTAGGAGGGCGCAAACACCCACTACCCTCCTTCCCATGGCCTCTGCGTTCCTGGGAAATGGTGAGCAGGGGTCTGGCCATCTCACAAGCAGCAAGCGTACGGAAAAGTCTGCTAGAGGGATCGGCTACTACCCAAGTGGGTCAGTGCAACAGTACACTGGTCTGGCCATGGGGCCCAGGGACAGGTTCAGTTCAGAGGGTCCAGAACAGCGCAGGCAGACTGCTCTGGTGAGACCCTGGCCCAGAGCCTCCACCCAGGCTTCCGTGGAATCAAGACCAGGAGGACCCCAAAAGGACAGTTTGCACAGACCAATAGCTGCCCTGTGCTATGGTGCTCAAGGCAGGACCAGGACCCATAAGCTGTATCAGCAATGGCTTCTGCCTGAGTGCCCTGCTTGGCTGCAGGAGCACTGCATGACCAGCCCTCCCTGGGCCAGAAAATGCAAGGAAGACCAGGAGTGCCCCAGGGCCAGGTGCTCCCCAACCCAGGGCCAGGTGCTCCCTGGGGCTGCCTCTTTGCCTTTGCATGTTTTTATGGTGCAATGAAAATTTGATTTTAATTCCTCAGATTGTTCCATGTAACCTGCAATTACCCTCGGTGATGTCTTACACACCTCTCCTTGTGGGTCTGGATTGCGTAAGGACAAGGGAAGGAGAGAAGTGGGTAGAAGCTCCCTCCTGCCTCAGTCCCCTCCCACTTCCCCAGCACCCTGCCCACTTACACCATCCCCACTCTGCTGTCATGAGACCCCCATGCGGTGGGCACAGAGAGGATGTCAGGCAGTCTTGAGGGTGCCGCAGTGGAGGGCAGAGCCCAGCAAGGCCTCTGAGGGAGGCCTACGGCTAATAGCTGGGGATATAAAGGGGGCCATCAGCTCTTGGGGTACTGAGTTGATGAGACTGCAGCCCCCATCACTCCAAACATCACAGAACCCTGTGGGGACTCCTAGTTCCACTCAGGAGGCAGCAGAGGGCACGTGCTTTCAATTGGCTTTGCCTGCAGTTGAAGTGATTTCTATCCTGGCCACGTACCTTTGCTGGCCAGTGAAGCTGCCCATGAGAAACACGGTGTGAGCTTGCCCCTGAGGTCGACAGGCTTATTCTTCAGTGTCTTGGCACATAGATGACCCTTAACAGGCGGTCACCCCAGTCTTGGTGCCCAGGCAACCCCCAGGAGGTACCACCAGTGTCTGGGGGCCCTGGCCCACTCGCTAGTCCAGTGTACACTCAGGAGACAAGCCTAAGCCCCACCTAGCACTGCTGTACATAGCTGCTTGGAGCTGTGGGCATGCCAGAACCTGAACAAGGACATCCTGAGACATCTGGCCAGTGTGCCTGTCAGGAGGCTGTGCCCTTGAAGAGACCCAGGTCTACAAGGCTGTCACTATTCATCAGGCTCAGGGTCCCCATCTCCATCAGAAGCCTCCTCTGCATGGAACACGGTTGTGTACACTGGACTGTCTGTCTGCTCCTGCCTGCCTCAGCTCACTCTCTGTTCCTTGGGATGCCACTTCCCCTGCACCCACCATCTTAGTTAGCCCACTTACTTTGTTCCACTCAGGATACACAGTGGGTGGGGGGTTGGACAGGGAGTGTGTGCAGATCACCAGCACGCATGGTGAGCATTCCCATTCAACTGTGCCTGGTACCTAAGGCCAGTAGGTGAACACTGAATTCTGAGAAGTGAGCTGTGGATGCCCAACTGCTTTGGAAGCATCTTTGAACCAAGTCTCCCATGCTGATGACCTGAGCCAGGCTTGACTCCTTGGGACCAGCCCCAACCTCAGCCTTAGCCCCGAAGGAAGATGTGCTTTTCTGGCTGTCCACTTACTACTGAACATAGAAGCCTCAGCCCAGAACAAACTCTGGTGGAGATTAGAACAGGGTCAGGGATGAGATGCAATCCCCTCCCCATACCAGGTGTCCTGCTCTAGCAGGGCGGGCCATGGCAGATGGCCTGTCATCAAGAACTCCGCCAGCCTTCAGCCCCACATTGCCAGTGGGGGCTGCCCATTTACTTAGGCCCTAGCCCTTATTCCTGCTTCACAGGAAAGTGTCTGACTGGACTTGACTCTGCTTCTCAGGCTTCTGTGGAACTCAGGCAACACCCCCAAGCCTGCCCTGATGGGCCCCCCAGTTCAAAGATCTCTCTCTCTCTGAGGACCATAGTCTGAGCATAAGTCTTCCAGTTTGGGGCCGCTAACATCATGTCTTCCCTCCCCATCCCCAGAAGGTGCTGTTACCAGTGAAGCCAGCAAAACCAGAACCTGCAGGGCTTCATTTTCTGTCCTGGGCTCAGGCTGGATGCTACACAGCTTTGGAAGCTAACCTAGGTGTTTCCTGTGTCTGACAGAGCCACAGATAAATAAAAAAACAGCTACATACTGGTGCCTGCTCCTGCAGGAGGGGCTGTCAGCCCCAGGCCCTGCTTGCCTCTTTTTTTTTTTTTTTTTTTTTTTTTTTTTTGTCTTTTTGAGACAGGGTCTCCCTGTAGCTCTGGCTGACCTGGAATCAATCTGTAGACCAGGCTGGCCTCTGAACTCACAGAGAATTCCGCGTGCCTCTGCCTCCAAGCGCTAGATTAAAGGTTGCGCACGGCACGGACGCCCGGTCCCATTTAATTTATTTTCTGTATGTGTTGGAATGTACTGTCTGCATGCAAATGTTTGGTGCCCCTGGTCATGCAAAGTGCCGTGGAAGGTCAGAAGAGGGTCTCAGATTCCCCTGGAACTGGGTTCCTCCTGGAATTGGCAGCTCCAGACGGTTCTCAAGCGCCATGTGGTGTTGGGGATCGACCCGGTCCTCTGTTAAAGCAGTCGCGCTCTTAGTCGCTTAGGCACTCTCTCCGCCCCCGCTGCTCGTAAACCCAGGCTGAGGGCCTTGCTGGTGCATTGCTGGGCTTCCAGGTGAGTTGGGGGCCTCTCCAAAATGTTGCAGATACTTCCTCAATCCTGTTACAGCCAGGCCACAGGGCCCAGCTGTTCAGCAACCGTCTTAGATAGGGTGGGGAAGAAAGAAGAGCTGCCCGAAGTGAGCAGCAGGCTAGAAGGGCTTGTCTAACCACTACCTAAAATGTTCAGAATGGGAAATAACTGGACAGAAGAGTCTTCAACAAGGAGTGCCAAGAGACTGCTAGGGAACTAGAAGAGATAGCAATAGGACCACGCTCTGGGAGACAGAGCAATTAGACCTCATAGCAGGCTGGCTGACCTGAACGCTCCCTGGGCTTCACCTATAGCATCAGGTGGCAGGGTCACCTCCAAAGCCCAGAACATGACTGGGTCATTGCTCCTATTTCCAGAACCCACTGTGATAGGGTGAACGTTTGCCAAGGGCTGAAGATAGTGACGAACGTGAGTTTCCACTGGTGCCATGGACCCTGAGGAACAAAACTGTAGTCATGCCTCTCCACCAACCAAAAGCTGAGGGTGTGGTCACCTGCACCTGCCCATGCAGTGTCATGTCAAATTCATGCCTGCCATCGCCCAACTGGTGTGCCCCAAGTCCACTAAATGTCCAAGCTTGATGCTGTCCCCTCTAGGGCTGGAGAAACTCTGGGAGGAGGAGGAATCAGGAGACACCCCCTGTTTTTTTTAGACAGACTCTCACTGGTACCCCAGCCTGCCATGGAACTTACTAATGTAGACCAGGTTGCCTCTATCTTGGTGATCTACCTTTCTCTGCCTCCTGAGTGATTCCATTTAAAGGTGTGTGCTATCATGCCAAACCCAGATTATTACTTCTTGATCCTTGTGACCCTGACAGTGAATCTGCCATGGTCTTCAGAAGGGCCTGGCAGCTGCAGGCCTGGCACTTTCCTGCAGAGACACCCAGACAGAGCATCCCTGTGGCCAGGTCCTGGCTTCTGCTGTCTTCCCTTGTTGTCCCTAACCCTTTATAGCTCCCCACGAGTTCTCATGTTTCTGGTCCTGGGCCAACTGGAGTTTTCAGGAGCCCTAAATGCTCTGGTCCCCAGCCAAGCACTGTGGCTATACGGGCAGTGAGGTGCCCTCCATGTCTCCCGGTGGCCTCGCAAAGCATCCTAGACCTGAGCCTGCCTAACCCCAGCCCTGCTGCGGTTTATGGTACTCAGGTTACCCTAATCCTGAAACCCAAGCTGGGGTCCCAGGAGCCTTCCCAGCACCATCTGAGGTGCATATGGGGCCTTACCAGTAGGCAGCAAGAGGATTCCCTTCACAGGCTGTCTGTGTTCAGAGCTGGCCTGGATCCACCTTGGGTGGGCAGGGTGCTAGACACCCATAGAGTGTGAAATCTACCCCGATAGACTCGAAGCGATCGTCCCAGGGACCTCGCCCTCAGCTGTCTGGCTGGGCTGGCATAGGCCTTTTTGGGGAGAAAAACTCAAAGCTAGGGACAAGGCAAAGGGGACGGTCAAGGCGGCTGAGCTCAAGCCTGACCTCTGGTATTTCATGGGACAGTAATTGGGCCTTGTAGTTCCATAAAATTAAATTTTTCTCTCCCAATAAAATTAGACCTTTGGGGCTTAAAACCAATGATCAGATAACACCAAATGCTTGGGAACAAAGTAGGACCATAAACCAGATATAGTGTGACCTTATTACACAGCAACTGGGGGTCGGGAGCCAGATGGGCACAGCTCTCTGCCTAGCAGTCAGCTACTGACCCCAGGGCTCCCGGGGCGGCCTTGTAATGGTTGTGGCCAGTGTGTGAGCACTCTGACATGGGCAGGCACAGCCCACTGTCTCCTCTGTTCAGTTGTATTAGAGAGGCACACAGGCCAGGCTCACGGAGGACACCTTTGTCTAGCATTTTCACCTAACTTCTCCTGAAGCAGAAAAAATTAGCCCCTGACACACACAGGTCAAGATGTGTGACTGTCTCAGTGTCGGATGTGTTTTCTTCAGGGCCCCTGCTAGATGAGTGAGAAGACCATTTCCTGTCCCTCCCCACCCCCGACAAAGAGTCCCATGTGGGGTGAGATTGCAAAGCCGGACCATAGGCATGCATGCCCTCCTGCCCCACCTCTGAGGCCTCAGCACCAGGTCCCAGCCTGCAGGAGAGGGTGGATGGGAGGCAAGACCTTCACAAGCTTCAATGGCTCGTTGTTCTGCCTGTGGTGGCTGGAAGTGGGCTGGCCCATTATAATAATAGAATCCTAACACTCAGCCAGTGGTTGTGTTTCCGTAGCTTGGGGAATATTTAATTCTCAGTCTCTGGGAGGGAAGCAGGGTGTAAATGGAGTTTGTTGTTCCCGCCAGCCCGTTCTTTGAGAGGCCAAGTCTCCCATCCCATACTTTCCTCTCTTAGAAGGTGTTGGAGCTGTCAACTCCCCAGTGCCCAGGCATGCCAGGGTGGGAAACTGCACCAGGAGGCCCAGACACAGTGGGAGTGAGTCCTGCTATCACCAGCTTAGACAGGCTTTTACTCTGCCACACCCAACTCTCGAAGGGCTGCTCTGAGGACCAGATGCCTGCTACCACAGGGGTACCCAGGGGGTCGGAGTGTCCTCTGCTGCGGCTCTTCTCCTACAGCACACAGTCACCTTATCTAAGTCTTTTCTGTTTTGTTGTTTTGAACAAGCAGTGTACTAGTGTAGCCCTGGCTGGTCTAGAGCTCGCTCAGGTACACTTGCCTTCAGAGTGTGGAGCCGCCACAACTAGCTTTGTCTGGTCTTTCAGAGCCTATGCTGTTGTCACTCACAGACTGGGCTGATCCTCTCCCTTGATGGATTCCCCCCCACCCCTGCCCCATTCAGTGCAGGGTCTCCCCTCCTGAAAGCAGACACCTAGCAGGAGGGCTATCTGCTCAAGGTTCCCACAGAATGGTCATCCTGTTATATTAAAAGGTGTTATTATCTCTTATCCAAAGGGGGCCTTCTTCTTATCTTTGTTCCCAGCATGGGACCAGCACATATGAAGTGTTTTGAGGTCTGGCTGCTAACTTCATGAGACTGAGACTAGCCTCTGGGAATCCATAGTAGGATCCCTTTCTCAAAATAAAAGTGCAGTCATGTGATGTGGTTAACCTTTAATCCCAAGTCCTGTCTCAGGAAGCAGAGGCAGGTAGATCTCTATCAGTGGAGACCAGCTTGGTCACACAATAACTTGTGGCTAGGACGTAGGGATATCCTGTCCATAAAAAATAACTTTTTTGTCTTTTGAGACAGGTTTCCCTGTAGCCCTAGCTGTCTGGAACTCAACTATGTAGACAGAGCTGGCCTTGAACTCACAGAGATGCTGCCTGCCTGCCTCTCCAGTGCTGGGATTAAAGACGTGCGCCAACCAATAGACCAAATAATAATAATATATATAACTTTTTAAAAATTAAAAGATAAAACATTTTTTTTTTTTTTTTTGTCTTTTTGAGACAGGGTCTCCCTGTAGCTCTGGCTGTCCTGGAACTCACTCTGTAGACCAGGCTGGCCTCGAACTCACAGAGATCCGCGTGCCTCTGCCTCCCAAGCGCTAGGATTAAAGGTGCGCACCACGACGCCCGGCATTTATTTATTTCTGTATGTGTATGAATGTACTGTCTGCATGCAAGTTTGTGCACCCGTGTCATGCAATGCCGTGGAGGTCAGAAGAGGGTCTCAGATTCCCCTGGAACTGGAGTTCTCCTGGAATTGGAGCTCCAGACGGTTCTCAGCCGCCATGTGGGTGTTGGGGATCGAACCCGGGTCCTCTGTAAGAGCAGTCGGCGCTCTTAACCGCTAGGCCATCTCTCCAGCCCCCCGCTTGCCTCGTAAACCCAGGCTGAGGGCCTTGCTGGTGCATTGCTGGGCTTCCAGGTGAGTTGGGGGCCTCTCCAAAATGTTGCAGATACTTCCTCAATCCTGTTACAGCCAGGCCACAGGGCCCAGCTGTTCAGCAACCGTCTTAGATAGGGTGGGGAAGAAAGAAGAGCTGCCCGAAGTGAGCAGCAGGCTAGAAGGGCTTGTCTAACCACTACCTAAAATGTTCAGAATGGGAAATAACTGGACAGAAGAGTCTTCAACAAGGAGTGCCAAGAGACTGCTAGGGAACTAGAAGAGATAGCAATAGGACCACGCTCTGGGAGACAGAGCAATTAGACCTCATAGCAGGCTGGCTGACCTGAACGCTCCCTGGGCTTCACCTATAGCATCAGGTGGCAGGGTCACCTCCAAAGCCCAGAACATGACTGGGTCATTGCTCCTTTTTCCAGAACCCACTGTGATAGGGTGAACGTTTGCCAAGGGCTGAAGATAGTGACGAACGTGAGTTTCCACTGGTGCCATGGACCCTGAGGAACAAAACTGTAGTCATGCCTCTCCACCAACCAAAAGCTGAGGGTGTGGTCACCTGCACCTGCCCATGCAGTGTCATGTCAAATTCATGCCTGCCATCGCCCAACTGGTGTGCCCCAAGTCCACTAAATGTCCAAGCTTGATGCTGTCCCCTCTAGGGCTGGAGAAACTCTGGGAGGAGGAGGATCAGGAGACACCCCCTGTTTTTTTAGACAGACTCTCCTGGTAGCCCCAGCTGCCCTAGAACTTACTATGTAGACCAGGTTGGCCTCTATCTTGGTGATCTACCTTTCTCTGCCTCCTGAGTGATTCAATTAAAGGTGTGTGCCATCATGCCCAACCCAGATATTACTTCTTGATCCTTGTGACCCTGACAGTGAATCTGCCATGGTCTTCAGAAGGGCCTGGCAGCTGCAGGCCTGGCACTTTCCTGCAGAGACACCCAGACAGAGCATCCCTGTGGCCAGGTCCTGGCTTCTGCTGTCTTCCCTTGTTGTCCCTAACCCTTTATAGCTCCCCACGAGTTCTCATGTTTCTGGTCCTGCCACTGGAGTTTTTCAGGAGCCCTAAATGCTCTGGTCCCCAGCCAAGCACCTGTGGCTATACGGGCAGTGAGGTGCCCTCCATGTCTCCCGGTGGCCTCGCAAAGCATCCTAGACCTGAGCCTGCCTAACCCCAGCCCTGCTGCGGTTTATGGTACTCAGGTTACCCTAATCCTGAAACCCAAGCTGGGGTCCCAGGAGCCTTCCCAGCACCATCTGAGGTGCATATGGGGCCTTACCAGTAGGCAGCAAGAGGATTCCCTTCACAGGCTGTCTGTGTTCAGAGCTGGCCTGGATCCACCTGGGATGGGGCAGGGTGCTAGACACCCATAGGATGGAAATCTAACCCTGATAGACTCAAGCGATCTCCAGGGACCTCAGCCCCTCAGCTGTCTGGCTGGGCTGGCCATGGCCTCATTTTGGGGAGAAAACTCAAAGCTAGGGACAAGGCAAAGGGGACGGTCAAGGCGGCTGAGCTCAAGCCTGACCTCTGGTATTTCATGGGACAGTAATTGGGCCTTGTAGTTCCATAAAATTAAATTTTTCTCTCCCAATAAAATTAGACCTTTGGGGCTTAAAACCAATGATCAGATAACACCAAATGCTTGGGAACAAAGTAGGACCATAAACCAGATATAGTGTGACCTTATTACACAGCAACTGGGGGTCGGGAGCCAGATGGGCACAGCTCTCTGCCTAGCAGTCAGCTACTGACCCCAGGGCTCCCGGGGCGGCCTTGTAATGGTTGTGGCCAGTGTGTGAGCACTCTGACATGGGCAGGCACAGCCCACTGTCTCCTCTGTTCAGTTGTATTAGAGAGGCACACAGGCCAGGCTCACGGAGGACACCTTTGTCTAGCATTTTCACCTAACTTCTCCTGAAGCAGAAAAAATTAGCCCCTGACACACACAGGTCAAGATGTGTGACTGTCTCAGTGTCGGATGTGTTTTCTTCAGGGCCCCTGCTAGATGAGTGAGAAGACCATTTCCTGTCCCTCCCCACCCCCGACAAAGAGTCCCTGTGGGGTGAGATTGCAAAGCCGGGACCATAGGCATGCCTGCCCTCCTGCCCCACCTCTGAGGCCTCAGCACCAGGTCCCAGCCTGCAGGAGAGGGTGGATGGGAGGCAAGACCTTCACAAGCTTCAATGGCTCGTTGTTCTGCCTGTGGTGGCTGGAAGTGGGCTGGCCCATTATAATAATAGAATCCTAACACTCAGCCAGTGGTTGTGTTTCCGTAGCTTGGGGAATATTTAATTCTCAGTCTCTGGGAGGGAAGCAGGGTGTAAATGGAGTTTGTTGTTCCCGCCAGCCCGTTCTTTGAGAGGCCAAGTCTCCCATCCCATACTTTCCTCTCTTAGAAGGTGTTGGAGCTGTCAACTCCCCAGTGCCCAGGCATGCCAGGGTGGGAAACTGCACCAGGAGGCCCAGACACAGTGGGAGTGAGTCCTGCTATCACCAGCTTAGACAGGCTTTTACTCTGCCACACCCAACTCTCGAAGGGCTGCTCTGAGGACCAGATGCCTGCTACCACAGGGGTACCCAGGGGGTCGGAGTGTCCTCTGCTGCGGCTCTTCTCCTACAGCACACAGTCACCTTATCTAGTCTTTCTGTTTTGTTGTTTTGACACAGTGTCAGTGTAGCCCTGGCTGGTCTAGAGCTCGCTCAGGTACACTTGCCTTCAGAGTGTGGAGCCGCCACAACTAGCTTTGTCTGGTCTTTCAGAGCCTATGCTGTTGTCACTGCACAGAGCTGGGCCTGATCCTCTGCCTTGATGGATTCCCCCCCACCCCTGCCCCATTCAGTGCAGGGTCTCCCCTCCTGAAAGCAGACACCTAGCAGGAGGGCTATCTGCTCAAGGTTCCCACAGAATGGTCATCCTGTTATATTAAAAGGTGTTATTATCTCTTATCCAAAGGGGGCCTTCTTCTTATCTTTGTTCCCAGCATGGGACCAGCACATATGAAGTGTTTTGAGGTCTGGCTGCTAACTTCATGAGACTGAGACTAGCCTGGGATACATAGTGAGATCCTTTCTCAAAAATAAAAGTGCCAGTCATGGTGATGTGTACACCTTTAATCCCACCTGTCTCAGGAAGCAGAGGCAGGTAGATCTCTATGCAGTGGAGACCAGCTTGGTCCACACAATAACTTGTGGGCTAGGACTAGGGATATCCTGTCAAAAAATAAACTTTTTTTGGTCTTTTTGAGACAGGGTTTCCCTGTAGCCCTAGCTGTCCTGGAACTCACTATGTAGACCAGGCTGGCCTTGAACTCACAGAGATCTGCCTGCCTCTGCCTCTCCAGTGCTGGGATTAAAGACGTGCGCCACCAAATCCAGCCAAAATAATAATAATAAATAATAATAAACATTTTTTAAAAATTAAAAAGATAAAACACCAAACCAAAAGCAGACATCATTTATTTCACAGTGTCCATGGAGCCTTCTTGCGCAAGATCTGTAGCTGTATAATCCCATGGTTTATATATGTGGCTTAGGTTTGACCCAGCTTCATTCTGCTCACATCCTGGGATCTGATGTACCTGGGCCACTTACCATGTAAGATGAGCAGATAGATCTTCCATAGACTTCTTGCTAGGTACCCAGTGTGTCCTAACCCCAGATGTAGCCACATGCAGAGGTACTGGTCTGGGTCATGACTGAGTAGCTTATACCAGGATAAACTTTTTCATAGATAACAGGAACCAACTTTAGATAAAATATGAAAGGAAACTGCTTGATATCCCTAGTGGTCAACCCAAACCAGCCAGAAAGCAATGGGACTCCAGCTTCTGAGGCTACGGAAAACTGATGCCTTAGGAAAAAAAGTCATGATCTTGCACTAAGGATTGGCCTTAGGCTAAGGGCAAGATGACAACATCTATCCAAACAACAAAACCAAGCCTCCTAAATTCACAACATAAGGCCAGCTTCCAACAAGCCAGTGTTCTCAAAAGATGATGACAGGATCCAGAACCTATAAACTGTCAGTCCCATGTCCAGGATGCAGTAGTCATTACTATACCTGAATTCTGCAAGGTAGCAGGCCTCTTCCTTCAGGAGAAGGTACGTGAGAAGCAGGTGCCACCGGGTGGCATTTGCAGCACTGCATGTGGGCTGTGTCCTCGTGCTCCAGCCCTTGCTCTTTCCTTTCCCTGATGTTCTTACTTCGATGCATTCTGTAGGTAGGTAGTTTTACATAAATGACTCATGTTTAGGGAAAAAGAAAAAAACACCCTTAAATTTTGTTTCAACTCCTCTTGCAGATAAAAACAAAGAAGATGGCAGATGTAGATGGCAGAAATGACTCAGGCATAATTGATGCATGTCTGCAACTAGGGAAGCAGAGGCCAGAGAGTCAGCTTAAGTCCCAGGCTAGCCTGAGCTACATACTGAGACCCTGTCTCCAAAACTGACAACAAAACTTGCCAGATGTACAAAGCAATGTCAAAGTGTGATTATAAAGGGGCAAAATCAACGACTAGAAACCAGCCTGAAGATAATTTAGATACTGGAATTAAAATTTACTACTTTTTTTGTTTGTTTTTTTGAGATCGGATCTCCCTGTAGCCACAACTGGTCTGGAACTCACTATGTAGATTAGGCTGGCCCCAGTCTCACAAAGCTTTTCCTGCCTCTGCTTCCTGAGTGCTGGGACTACAGGTGCATGCCACCACTCCAGGCTGGAATTGAAATTTAAAACAGCTGTTAAATCTAGGCTTGCAGGTGCATGCCTGTGATCCCAGCCCTCATAACATGAAGATTCAAGAGTTTCATGCCATCTTTGGCTATATAGCAAGCTCGAGGCCAGCCTGGGCTATATGAGACCTTATCTCACTCATATAAAAAAAACTAAAAGAAAATAAATAAATAAATAAAAATGTTAAAAAAGACAAGAAAACAAAACAAAAAAGCCAAAAAATAATAAAAGAAAATATAGGACACCTATATCAAACCTTTTCTATCCCAAATGTAAATTGAAATAAAGGAAGAAATTATATAGCCTGAAAGTATTAATGTGTCTATTCAGGAAACAGAGGCTCCTTATATATCCATTGCATGTGATTTAATTAAAGAAACAAAGCTCTCTACTGAANAGAAAAATAAAATGAATCATAGACTGAGAACTCTAGCTAGATGTTAGAACATTTACTTAGCATGCATAAAATCCTAGGTTTGATTTTCAGTACCACAAAAATAAGTAAATAAATACAATAGAGGAAATAAAATGGAATACTAAAATGTATTATTAAGACCAAAAGAAGGGACACTCCAAGTTTCTATGTCATATAATTTCCCTTTAGCCTGAAGAATTTCTTGTTTATTTCTTTTAGGGTTTTTGTTTTGTTTTGTTTTGTTGTCTTTTTGAGACAGGGTCACCCTATAGCCCCAGCTGTCCTGGAACTCACTCTGTAGACCTGGCTGGCATTGAACTCACAAAGATCCAAAGATCCGCCTGCCTCTGCCTCCTCTGCTAGGATTAAAGGCATGTACCACCACGCCTGGCATCTTTCAGGTTTTTATTTTTTTTATTTTATTTATTTCTGTATGTGTATTTCTGTATGTGTATGTGCATGCAAGTCTGTGCACCCGTGTCGTGCAATGCCACGGAGGTCAGAAGAGGGTCTCAGATTCCCCTGGAGCTGGAGTTCTCCTGGAATTGGAGTTTCAGACGGTTCTCGGCCGCCATGTGGGTGCTGGGGATCGAACCCGGGTCCTCTGCAAGAGCAGTCAGTGCTCTTAACCGCTAGGCCATCTCTCCAGCCCCATCTTTAAGGTTTTAGAAGTTCTTATGGGGCTGGAGAGATGGCCTAGCGGTTAAGAGCACCGGCTGCTCTTGCGGAGGACCCGGGTTCGATCCCCAGCACCCACATGATGGCTGAGAACCGTCTTTAACTCCGGTTCCAGGGGAATCCACTCCCTCTTCTTTTTTTTGTCTTTTTGAGACAGGGTCTCCCTGTAGTCCACTCCCTCTTCTGACCTCCATGGCGTTGCATGACACGGGTGTGCAAACCTACATGCAGATGGGACATTCATACACGTAAAAATTAAAAATTAAAAAAAAAATTTTTAAGTTCTTTATTGAATTTTGTGAATTTCATATAATATATTTTGGTCATATTTATGCCCCCCTCCCCTTTCTGTAACCCTGTTATACTGCCCACACATTTCATGTACTCTGTTATATATATTTTAAGGCCTGTTAAGTCAGGCCTCCAGTAGGAGAGTGTCAAATCTAAGACCAATCACAGCAATAGTTATAAAGATGGAAAGATTAAATTCTCCTGGGAAACAAAACAGATGCTTGACTGACAAGAGCAAAATGAAACTATATGTTGTCTATAAGAGACAACTTCGGGGCTGGAGAGATGGCCTAGCGGTTAAGAGCGTCAACTGCTCTTGTGGAGGACCTGGGTTTGATCCCCAGCACCCACATGGCAGCTGAGAACTGTCTGTAACTCCAATTCCAGGAGAACTCCAGTTCCAGGGGAATTCGACACCCTCTTCTGACCTCCCTGGCATTGCACTACACGGGTGAACAAACCTACATGCAGACAGTACATTCATACAAATTAAATAAGTAAATAAAATTTCAAGACAATTTGTCCAAAAAAAAAGACAACTTCATGGGCCAGGCATGTATGGTAGCACACATCTTTAGTCCCAGCAGGCAGGCAGATCTCTGTGAGATTGAAGCCAGTCTGATTTACATAGTGAGTTCCAGGCCAGCTGGGGCTACAGGGAGACCCTGACGCAAAAATAAAATAAAATAATTGTCGCACGCAGCAGTCTCGCCGGCAAGAACTTCACGCGGACAACAGGATTCTTCTGCAGCAAACTTTATTGTGTACAACTCTCTTGTGAGAAGGACCCCGAAGTGGGGCAGAAGCACTGCTTATATAGCAGTCTAGAGGGCTTGTGCATGCTCTGGATTGGTGCACCATCCGATGCCTCATTTGCATACCAAAAGCGTGGGCTCGAACATCCTGTGGTTAATGAGCATCCTGTTTATGTTACAAGGAGGAAGTAAGGAGGGGAAGGGCAGGATGAAGATAAGCCTGGAATGTCCTGTGGGCTGGAACATCCTGAGGCTTATCTTATGTGGAGGAAGTAAAGTGAAACTAGCCTTCCTTGCTCGATGGGCGGGGGTGAGTTCACGAAACTCAAGCACAGGCTTTCTTTAATGAAGCAGGCTACCAACAAATAATAACATAAATAAGCAATAGCAACAGAGAGAGACAGACACAGGCTTTTACACATAAAGACGTATCCAGGTTCAAAGAAAACAGATGGGAAGATACCCAAAATCTGTGCTGGATAGCTTTAGTGTCAACTTGACACACCTGGGTTGAGGGAGACTCGATTGGGGAATTGGGCTCCATTGGATTGGCCTGTGGCCACATCTGTGGAGTATTGTCTTCATGGTCAAGCAGTGTGGGAGGGCCCAGCCCACAATGAGTGGTGCCACCCAGGGCAGGTTGTTATGTACTGTATAAGAAGGCAGGCTGGGCATGAGCCAGAGGAGCAAGCCAGTAAACAGCATTCCTCCATAGCTTGTGCTTCAGCTCCTGCTTCCAGGTTCCTGCCCTAAGTTCCTGCCTTGGGCTCCCTAAGTGATGAACTGTGACCTAGGAGATGTAAGCTGAATAAACCCTTTCCTCCCCAAGTTGGTGTTGGTCAGAGTGTTTTCTCACAGCAATGGAAGACAAACTAGAACATAAATTGGTACCAGAAGTGGGGTATTGCTGTGACAGAGTTGACCTTGGTGTTTTTGGGAAGGATAGTGGAGGTGTTTGGAACTTTGGGCTGGGAAGATCATTGAATGCCTAAAGATTGTTGCTGTGGAGCTTGGAGCAGTTTTGCTGAAGGATTTGTAGAAGATGGAGGCCTGGCTTGTGAAGTAGAGATCATCAGGACTGTTTAATCTGTGGGTTCTGGTCAGCTGGGGCTGAAGAATCAGCTGTAAGAACAAGAGACCAGAACCTGAAGGGAAATCTTTGTTGTACTGGGACAATTGATGCTGGTTAGCTGGGGCTGAAAAATCAGCTGTAAGTAACAAGAGACCAGCATCACTGAGGTGAAATCTTCTGGGGAGAATATCTTCAAGGTCAGCACACAGAAGCTGTGACCCAGAAAGGGCCTGAGCCTCCATCTCGAGCCAGAAGCCGGACTTGGTAACGTGTAAGAGTCTCCTATATGGTTCCGGTGTTGAAATTTGAGGGGGTCACAGAGAGCAGCCGAGGCTTGGCACTGTGAGAGGTCAGGAAAGACCATTGGTGGAAGTGCACCTCGGTTGCTGTGAAGACCCCAGGATTGCAGGGGTCATGGAGAGAAGCTGAGGCTTTGCACCAGGAGAGGTCAGAAGAGACCATTGGTGAAGGTGCTGCCTCAGTTTCAGTAGCGACCCCAGCTTTTTGGAGATGCCGGTACCCTGGGACGACCACCAAGAGCAGCGGTAGGTGTAGAATGGAGTCGGCCTGGGCCTGCGAGATGAGTGTGCCACGGACGGCAGAGTCGGAGAGGGGGAGCTGCCGAGACCCTTTGGAGCCCAGAAGATCGTGAGTGAATCCCAGGTGTCCAGCCTTGAGCTACTTTGCTGGACTTAGGTTTTGTTTGAGTGTGCCTGATTCTTCCCTTTGAAATAAGACAGTACTTGTTTTGGATTTTACAGCAGCCCACAGTTAAGAGACTTTTAATAGACTGTGAACTTTTAAGTGTTTGGACATTTTAAGGACTGTGGGGCTTTTAAGGTTGTACTGTCTTAGGTTGTGATTAATGTTAACATCATACTTTGGGGATAAGAACTGGAAAGGTGGTGGTTTAATAGTGATGTGTTTTGTGTGTCAAGTTGACAAGGGGTCAATTGTGCTGGATAGCTTTAGTGTCAACTTGACACACCTGGGTTGAGGGAGCCTCAATTGGGGAATTGGCTCCATTGGATTGGCCTGTGGCCACATCTGTGGAGTATTGTCTTGATGGTCGAGCAGTGTGGGAGGGCCCAGCCCACAATGAGTGGTGCCACCCTGGGCAGGTTGTTGTGTACCGTATAAGAAGGCAGGCTGGGCATGAGCCAGGGGAGCAAGCCAGTGAACAGCATTCCTCCATGGCCTGTGCTTCAGCTCTTGCCTCCAGGTTCCTGCCCTGAGTTCCTGCCTTGGGCTCCCTAAGTGATGAACTGTGACCCAGGAGATGTAAGCTGAATAAACCCTTTCCTCCCCAAGTTGGTGTCAGAGTGTTTTGTCACAGCAATGGAAAGACAAACTAGGACAGAAATTGGTACCAGACGAGTGGGGTATTGCTGTGACAGACCTGACCTTGGTGTTTTGGGGAAGGATTGTGGAGGCGTTTGGAACTTTGGGCTGGGAAGATCATTGAATGCCTAAAGATTGTTGCTGTGGAGCTTGGAGCAGTTTTGCTGAAGGAGTTGTAGAAGATGGAGGCCTGGCTTGTGAAGTTTCTAGTTTCAAAGGGGAGCAGAGATCATCAGGACTGTGTAATCTGTGGGTTCTGGTCAGCTGGGGCTGAAGAATCAGCTGTAAGTAACAAGAGACCAGAACCTGAAGTGAAATCTTTGTTGTACTGGGACAATTGATGCTGGTTAGCTGGGGCTGAAAAATCAGCTGTAAGTAACAAGAGACCAGCATCACTGTGGTGAAATCTTCTGGGAAGAATTTCTTCAGGGTCAGCACACAGAAGCTGTGTTCCAGAAGGGGCCTGAGCCTCCATCTCAAGCCAGAAGCAGGACTTGGTAGTGTGTAAGAGTCTCCTATATGGTTCTGGTGTTGAAATTTGAGGGGGTCACAGAGAGCAGCTGAGGCTTGGCACTGTGAGAAGTCAGGAAAGACCATTGGTGGAAGTGCACCTCAGTTGCAGTGAAGACCCCAGGATTGCAGGGGTCATGGAGAGAAGCTGAGGCTTTGCACCAGGAGAGGTCAGAAGAGACAATTGGTGAAGGTGCTGCCTCAGTTTCAGTGGCAACACCAGCTTTTTGGAGATGCCAGGACCATGGGACAACCACCAAGAGCAGCAGCAGGTGTGAAATGGAGTCAGCCTGGGCCTGCGAGATGAGCTGTGTGTGCCACGGACGGCAGAGTTAGAGAGGGGGAGCTGCCGAAACCCTTTGAGCCCAGAAGATTGGGAGTGAATCCCAGGTGTCCAGCCTTGAGCTACTTTGCTGGACTTAGGTTTCGTTTGAGAGTGCCTGATTCTTCCCTTTGAAATAAGACAGTACTTGTTTTGGATTTTACAGCAGCCCACAGTTAAGAGACTTTTAATAGACTGAACTTTTAAGCGTTTGGACATTTTAAGAACTGTGGGGCTTTTAAGGTTGTACTGTCTTAGGTTGTGATTAATGTTAACATCATACTTTGGGGATAAGAACTGAAAAGGTGGTGGTTTAATAGTAATTTTTTTTTTTTTGGTCTTTTCGAGACGGGGTCTCCCTGTAGCCCCAGCTGTCCTGGAACTCACTCTGTAGACGAGGCTGGCCTTGAACTCACAAAGATCTACCTGCCTCTGCCTCCCAAGTGCTAGGATTAAAGGCGTGCACCACCACTCCTGGCTAGTGATGTGTTTTGTGTGTCAAGTTGACAAGGGGTCAATTCTGCTGGATAGCTTTAGTGTCAACTTGACACACCTAGGTTGAGGGAGCCTTAATTGGGGAATTGGCTCCATTGGATTGGCCTGTGGCCACATCTGTGGAGTATTGTCTTGATGGCCAAGCAGTGTGGAAGGGCCCAGCCCACAATGAGTGGTGCCACCCTGGGCAGGTTGTTGTGTACCGTATAAGAAGGCAAGCTGGGCATGAGCCAGGGGAGCAAGCCAGTAAACAGCATTTCTCCATGGCCTGTGCTTCAGCTCCTGCCTCCAGGTTCCTGCCCTGAGTTCCTGCCTTGGGCTCCCTGAGTGATGAACCGTGACCCAGGAGATGTAAGCTGAATAAACCCTTTCCTCCCCAAGTTGGTGTCGGTCAGAGTGTTTTGTCACAGCAATGGAAGACAATCTAGAACACAATCCAAAAAGACAGCACTGGAAAGCTGATATGGCTATGTCAACATCAAACCATGCAGAGGAGGAGTTTTACCAACAACAAGGAGGGGCACCCTGTGATGCTGAGGGGAACATAACAGCTAACCCTAATAGCACAACTGCACATTTTAAATGAAATAGAGAAGTCCACAATTGTAGAGATTTCAGGATCTTTCTCAGAAACTGATACACAAGTAAAATACATTAAAAGTTCTTGAAAATACTATTGATCGGTCTCAAAAACTACTGTAAAATGATACCTGAGTGTACAGAGCTTAGATCGGGGATTTCTCAGGACCACCTGAAGCACAGGTAAGAGCCGGGCACTTCAGCCAGGCAGATTGTTGGATAATTCTATCACTGGGTTGTTAGATAATTGTATCATTGATTTGTTGGATAATTGAATCATTGTCTTGTGTGGCTGTGGGGGCGGAGTCGCCCTGCTAGCTGGTATAAAAGGTGGGCCTGGGGGCTGGAGAGATGGCCTAGTGGTTAAGAGCGCCGACTGCTCTTGCAGAGGAACTGGATTCGACCCCCAGCACCCACATGGCGGCCGAGAACCGTCTGAAACTCCAATTCCAGGAGAACTCCAGTTCCAGGGGAATCCGACGCCCGCTTCTGACCTCCGCGGCATTGCATGACACGGGTGCACAGACCTGCATGCAGACAGTACATTCATACACATACAGAAATAAATAAAATTAATAAAAAAAATTAAAAAAAAAAAGGTGGGCCTGTTGCCACTGTGAGACTCGAGTGCACAGAGCTTAGATCAGAGATTTCCCAGGACCACCTGAAGCACAGAATACTCGGGCCTAAGGGAGGCATATCCCCCTTCCCACTGGAATTGTTGAGGGAGTGTCCAAGTGCAACCACTGGCTGGCTGGAAGCAGAGTGGGCACAGTGCTCAGCAGAGTACCGACTGGGTGGTTCCCTATCCGATTTTTTGGAGAACCTTCAGAATAGAAAGGGAAGAGTGAATTAGACTTCCAATATATAAACAAAATTGAAAGCCTGAAACCTAGACAAGTCTGCACTCCATACACAAGGAGAAAAAATAAAAATGAAGGCATCTGAAGTGGGGAGGAAGAGGCAGGCGGATCTCTGTGAGATCAAGGCCAGCCTGGTCTACAGAGCAAGCTCCAGGCCAGCTGGGACTAAAGGGAAACCCTGTCTCAAAAATACCAAAAATAAAATAGAGACACTCCAAAAGGAAGTGGAAATACTAAAGAAATAACAGGATGACATGAAAAAGGAAATAGAACACTCATCCAATCAAGAGGAAAGGAATGGAAAAAGCCTCAGAAGTAGAATGGAGGAAGCAGAACAATGAATATCAGACCTGGAAGATAACACAGAACTAAAAAGCACAAGTAAAGATTATGAAAAATTTAAAAATACACAAAATTGGAACAACCAGGAAATGTGGGACACTATGAAAAGATCAAACCTTTGCATCATAGGAATAGAGGAAGGAGAAGAATATCAAGAGAATGGTATTGATCAGATCTTCAACAGAAAAATAGATGAAAATTTCCCCAAACTAAAAAAAGACAAACCCATACAAATACAAGAAGCACACAGAACTCCAAATAGACAAGATCAGAAAAGAAACTCCCCAAGCCATATCATAGTTAAAATGCTAGATGCCTAAAACAAAGACAAAATTCTGAAAGCCACAAGAGAAAAACAACAAGTTACATGTAAGGGGAAACCTATCAGAATTACAACTGATTTCTCAGTGCAAACTATGAAAGCAAGAAGAACATGGAGCAAAGCATTCCCAGGGTTAAAGGACTGTAAATGCCAACCCAGGTCACTATACCCAGCAAAAATGTCAATTATAGTTGAAGGAGAGAGAATAATCTTCCATGACATAAACAAGATGATAGAATACATGTCCAGAAAACCAACCCTTCAGAAAATACTTGAAGCGAAGCAATTCAAAGAACAGAAGAAAGGAGCAACTACCCCCAGGCACCTAGAAAGAGAAATTAATAAAAGCATAACTGCAGAAGAAGAAACCTAGACAAAAAGTGCAAATGGATAATAAGGTGAAAGGAAGCAACACACATCTTTCAATTATAACCTTAAATATTAATGGACTAAACTCCCCAATCACAAGACATAGCTGGGAGATTGGATTAGGAAACAGAACCCATCTATATGCTGTCTACAAGAAATGCATCTTACTTTCAAGGATAGGCAGTACCTTAAAGTGAAAGGATAGAAAAAATATTCCAAGGAAATGGTACCAAAAAGAAAGCAGGTATTGCTATTTTAATATCAGACAAAATAGACTTCAGAGTAAAAGAAATCAGAAGAGACAAAGAAGGCCATTACATTTTTATCAAAGGGAACAATTGACCATGAAGATTTCACAATCATGAATATATATACACCAAACTCTGGTGCACCAAACTTTATAAAGACAATTCTCCAGGACCACAAGGCACAGATTAACCCCAGTACACTCATAGTAGGGGACTTCATTACCCCACTGAGCCCTTTGGACAGGTCAACCAGACAAAGAATAAACAAGAGACATCTGAATTGATATGATACACCAAATGGACCTCACAGACATCTACTGAATATTCCACCCTAATACCAGAGAATACACTTTCTGTTCAGCACCCCATGGAACAGTCTCCAAAATCATCCACATACTGGGACACAGAAGAAACCTACACAAATACAAAAAGATTGAAATAATTTCATGCATTCTGTCAGACCATGTATTAGTCAGGGTTCTCTAAAGAAACAGAAGCAACAGGATGAATATATAACTATATACAATTTATTGATTTGCTCACGTGACGGAGCTCAACAGTAGCGCCGAACTGGAGAGGCCGGGAATCCAGGGAACTGCTCAGTCCACAAGGCTGGATGTCTCAGTAGTCCCAGTCTAGTGCTGAAGGCCCGAATGGATTCCAGGAGATCTGCCAGTCTCTCAGTCTACATTGGAATCTGAAGAGGCTGTTCTATGATAAGTGAAGGAATGCCACGGCAGCAAGAGGAACTCACCAGATGAGAGAAGCAAAGCTGCAGGAGGAAAAAGGGACCAGATCGCCGCTGCCGGCCTTAATAATTGCCTGCCGGCAGGGGAAGGAACAACAAACCACATTTGGGATGGGCCATCCGGGGTTGAGGTGGTCCAATCAGAAGACCCCTTTTATTTGTTCCTGGTAGTCCAGTCAAGGTTGACACCCAGGATTAACCATCAGGCAATCCACCCAGGCACACAGAATGGTGCCAACTTGACACCCAATAATGCCTCTGCTTAAGATGTCCAATTGCAAACGAATGGCAGGGTTCATATTCAACCACCTACAAACATGGTAGATAAGTATCTCATCTGCAAGATGAGATTATTATATCTTAGAGTAGGTGTAATGTCCTTGAGAAGACCTTAGTCCTTCAGAATCTAACAACATAAATATGACAACACTTAACACATAACCAAGGAACTCAGTTATTGCACATTCAAAAAGGGAACAACACAAGTATCCATCTTTAATATACATACATATATTTTTTTTTTTTTTTTTTTTTTTCTTTCTTTTTTTTAATATACATACATACATATAATGAGAACAAGCACATTCTAAACCAAATAGGAAAAAACAAAAGTAAGAATGATAAATATAAATCCACAGATGTTTCTGCAACTGTTCCCGTGGCTTCAGCTGATATATATGACTACCTTCTTCTACTACCCATTCTGTATTTCCTCTATCATCAGCAAGCACCTCTGTATGTCTTGGCTCTTTCCCTGGAAGAATGACCCATAACTTCATCCCTGAAAGCTCTGGGCCATTTAATGTCTGAGCCTTGTTTGGGTTGTTAATGGAGTTTCCCAATTGACACTTAATATAGGACATGAAAGTGCAAAGACCAGAAGAAGGCGCCCTGAACACAATCGCCGGCCTTCCAGAACATAATCTTCCTTGCCCCCATTGTGGAGAAAAAGTCCAATTTCCCGTGGTAGTCTGGATCAATCAGTCCTCCTCCTACTGTTATTTTTTCCTTAGCCTGTTGGCTTACAGGCAATAGAAGCCCGAAGTAGCCAGGGGGAAGTCCCTTGAGCTTCGAAGCAGGGTGTAATGGAAAAAACGGTGGAGTGCTGTAGTCTCCGTGGGGGCAAAAGCACTCCCCCCTTGGAGCCAAAACATCTAGAACAGCAGGAACGGGGCAGAGAAAGTCGTGGGAGGGGTTACATGAAAGCAAAAATGTTATACCTACTGGGGGTCACTAGGTTGTTATAGTGAAGTGAATGCGATCCCACTAATAGATGCCAACACCCTTGGTTCACTGGACCCGTGAATTAGGCTATGATGAAAAACAGAAACCATATAGTGGACGCTGATTCAAAGCATATACTGCTTGTTGGAGAACCTTGCCCCAACCGTTCAGGGTATTGTTACCTAATTTGCGCTGTAACTGTGTCTTCACAAGGCCATTTGTATCGCAATCGTGTCTATGAAAAGGAAGGTAACCAGAGGCCAGGAGTACATAAATGCTTCAATGGGGGTGGGGTGAAGGGAGAGGGAAATGGGTAAAAGAACCAAATGGATTAAGGACCAAGTAGACCATGAAAGGCACAACAGTCCGCACTTCTTTGGCTGTGAAATGCGTTCCCTGGTTAGAAGCAGTGCTGTGAGGAATACTGTGACTTTGGATAAGGCATTCTGTAAAGTCCCTGGATGGTAGTTTTGGCAGAAGCATTTACGTGCAGGAAAGGCAAATACATAACCAGAATGAGTATCTTTTCCTGTAAGGACAAAACACCGTCCCCTCCATGATGGAAGTTGTCCAATGTAGTCAACCTGCCGCCAAGTTGCTGGCTGGTCACCCCGGGGGAATAGCACCATATGGGGAATAGCACCATATCATGGGTTCAATGTTGGTCTCTGCTGTGGCAAATCTGGCACTCGGCCGCAACATATGTGGGAGCCAGAGGTCAAGCCTTAGTGAGTGTGGAGTCGCATGGGGCTGTTCCGATCCCATGATAAGCCTGCGCACTCTGCACACGCAAGAGTGACCACGAATTTGTTCATGGGGGCCACCATTGAGACAACAACGAGGATAAGAAAGGGGGGGGGGCCATGGAGAAAGAGGCTGACTATCCACAGAATGATGGTCAAAAAATCGGGAAGGCTACTTGATATTAAACTCAAATACGCTCTGCTGAGAAATCACCGGGAGTTTTGATGAGCAGGTTTTGAGGCATGAGAAACACAAAAAGAATATCAGATAGGATCACATCCTTTTGGACCATTCAGAAGAGGCTCTAACATAATCCACAAATAACGCTTACTATACTTCGTTCCCCAAAAAAGGTATTTGGGGGTCTTTCTCACCAATTGTTCCAGTCAGGTGGGGCTCAAACATTCCCCCAGGATCCCGCTGACCATCCAGCCAAACACCTTGGCCTCCAGCCACATGGAATCAAAAGTATAAAGTGAACCTCGGGCCATTTCTGGGGGGAAAAAGGTCCTGCGCAGAGCAAAAATGGCCGAAAACCGGTGCACTGCGCAAAGTTCTGCCCACTGTGAAGACTTTTCCCTTCACCAGTGAATCCTTTAGGTGATTGAAATTCAGAAATTGGTTGTAATGCTGCAGCTGTCCAGTTCTGGGTGGTGCCTGCATAGCTTGCAGGACCATCAGTAAACCAGGCCCAGTCTTCTCTTCCCTCAGTCAACTGATCATAGGGCAAACCCATGAAGCCATAGGTACATGCTTAAGCCCAGGAAACATTGTAACAGGAGTGGGAACCATAGCATTTGGGCAACTTCTTCAATGTAGCTTGCTGTGCCCCTCAGCCTGTGCCCGGGCCCCGTCCCGTATGTACCACTTCCAATTGACAATGGACTGTTGCTGAGCACATCCTACTTTATGGTCTGGTGGGTCAGATGACACCCAGCTCATGATGAGCATCTCATGTGGCATGGTGACTTGGTGGCCCATTGTCCAATGTTCAGTTTCCACTAAGGCTTAGTAGCAGGCTAAGAGCTGTTTTTCAAAAGGAGAATAGTTGTTGCAGATGAAAGTGGAGGAGAGAAGGAGAGGGAGGAAAAAAAGGGAAAGTCGTGGGGGGAGAGAGAGGGGAGGGGGGACGAAAGGAAGGGGAAGGGAGGGAAGGGGAGGGGGGGGAAGGGGGGGGAAGAGGAAAGGGAAATAAGCCTTGCTCAAAAATCCCAAGGGCCTCCAATGTGATTCCCCTATGGGAGCCTTCCACAGACTCCAGACAGCATCTCTTTCTGCCACTGATACCTCAAGCACCAGTGGGTCTGCTGGAAATCATATGGCCCAGCTGGGCAGAGCAGCCTCACTGCAGCTGGACCTGTTTAAGAGCCTTTTCCTGTTCCAAAGCCCCACTCAAAGTTTGCTCCTTACGAGTCACGTGATATATGGGTCGTAGTAACACACCCCGATGAGGAATGTGCTGCCTCCAAAATCCAAAAAGACCCACCAAACATTATGCGTCTTTCTTGGTGGAAGGAGGGGCCAGGTGCAACAACTTATTCTTTACCTTAGAAGGAATGTCTCTGCATGCTTCCACACCACTGAACTCCTAGAAACTTCAACCGAGGTAGATGGCCCTTGAAATTTAATTGGATTTATTTCCCATCCTCCTCATGCGCATATGTTTTATCAACAAGTCTAGACTAGCTTCTCCCTCCTGTTCACTGGGTCCAATCAACATAACATCATCAATATAGGTGACCAGTGTGATATTTGTGGAAGAGTCAGGCGATCAAGATCCCTTCTAACTAAGTTTATGGCAAAACGCTGGAGAGTTAACATACCCCTGAAGTAAGACAGTAAAGGTATAATTTTGGCCTTGCCAGCTGAAAGCAAATTGCTTCTGGTGGTCCTTATGAAACGGTATTGAGAGGAAAGCATTGCCAGATCAATAGCGGCATACCAGGTACCAGGAGACATATTTATCTGCTCGAGTAAGGACACCACATCTGGTACAGCTGCTGCAATTTGTGTCACTACTTGGTTGAGTTTTCGATATTCAACTGTCATTCTCCATGAGCCATCTGTCTTTGCACAGCCAAATTGGAGAGTTAAATGGAGATGTGGTAGGAATCACCACCCCTGCATCTTTCAATTCCTTGATAGTGGCATTAATCCCTGCAAGTCCTCCAGGATACGATACTGTTGTTGGTTCACTATTTCCCTGGTAGAGGCACACCAATGGTTTCCATTTTGGCCTTTCCAACCATAATATCCCTTACTCCACAGGTCAGGGAACCAATGTGGTGATTCTTCCAATTTCTAATTATATTATCCCAATTATAACATTTCTGGACTGGGGAAGATAACCGCAGGGATGCGTTCTTGGGACCCCACTGTGCCCACTGTGAGTTGGACTTCCGCCAAAACTCCATTTATCACTACCTCCATAGGGCCCCTACTTTAACCGGAGGGCCACAATGCTTTTTTAGGAGGGTCTCTCCCTGGGAGGGATCAGTGTCAACTCCGAACCAGTATCCAATAGGCCTCGAAGAGTCTGATTATTTCCTTCTCCATTGTACAGTTACCCTAGTAAAAGTCCCTCAGGTCCCGCTGGGGAAGGACATGAGGAAAGCAAACACCATAACTCTTTGATTTTATGACAAGGGCCCTTCTCATTGGACTTGGCCAACCTTCAATTCAAGGGGTTTCTGGGTCTGTAACTGTGTCTTCAAGTCTGGAAACTGGTTAACTGGGGAGGATTCGCTACTCCTAAAATCAAATGTTTACTTTCCTGATCATTTTTGTTCTAAAGAGCTTTTCTGCGATACAGATCAAATAAAACTTAGTAGGCTTCTTATGTGTTTGGTTCCTGGGAACGCCATGATTAATTAGCCAGTTCCAAAGATCATTTCGGGTCATGCCATTATAGATATTGTTTTGCCTTTGCCACTCGTTATGATAATTATGATAACTACTCTCATCTTGCCTTCTGCAATTTAGTGCTGCCACCTGACACCTACCCTGAGGTCCTGTTAACCCTATTACGTGTACATTTAATTTATGCACGCGAGCCACAACTTCTCTAACTGTAAGAACTGGCATAAGAAATAGAGCAAAAACAAAGCTCTTCAATTTTCTTGGTGTCTCTCTCTCAGTATTTCCATCTTATAAATTCAGTGAATGGCATGTCCTCTGGGTCCCTCATATTGTGGAAGGGTGGTTTTTTACACTTCGAATCCACTCGAGCATGCCCATCTGCTGACCCTCACAATCCCTTCATCATTACTAAGCCAAGGAATATCAGCCATCTCTAACTCGCTGTTAGAAGGCCATGTTTTAATAAATACATCAGCCAACTGTAAGGTTATGGCGCGCTCCCCCGGAATGAAAAGCCACGAGGTCTGAGTTCTTCAGAGCAAAGTTTAATTCAGAGTAGCCGGGGCTAGACTAAGGGGAGAGGTAGAGCCAAGCACAGAATGGCGTCTGTCTTGGGAATTTAAGGAGAAGGTGGGAGTAGGATTCAGTGAGAGTGGGGTTGGTCAGAATCTGGAAATCTGGGTGAGGGGCGAAGGGTAGGGGCGAGGTGGAAGATTCCTGAGTAATCAGGGATGGCCTGCTTTTAGCATAACCAAAGGCCAAGCCTGGTAGAGCAGGTTTTTCGACCTCCAGTCTTAGGTGTCCCTGCATTCAGATGTGCTTCTGGAGCTCACACCCTAATATTCCAGCATTTTGTTCCTATAGGGAAAAAGGGCAGAGATCGTCTTCTGTAGCTACTTCAGAGCTGGACTAGGAAAGTCTGGGGGAACAGCTGTCAGCCTGGAGTTTTCCCCATTTTTGGCTGCTTGAGGGTGCTCGCCCCAGTGGGTTTGGTCCAGATTGAGAGTGGCCAGTACATAGTGGAAGTTTTCTCTGCAACTGAAAGGACAAGCTGGTTGAGCCTTACATGAGTATACCAGTGCAGGGACTTCACAGTTCCAACAAGGGATTACTGGTTATTAGCAATTGGAGGGTCCCTGTTTAGGGTCTCCAGAGGGAGAGGACTTGTACCCTGTTTTGAGAAATTGGAAAAAGTTTTTAGTACACAGAGCTCTAGAAGAGGGCCAACTGATAATAATAACCTATTTCATTTTCTCTTCTTTAGATTAAAGTCTCCTGTTGGGGTGTTTTAAAACCACACAGGTTGCTCAGATAAATGAAGTTTGTTTTGGGTGTTAAGGTCAGTTGAGGTTCCTGTCCTTAGGGTCACTTAGGATTTTGCAACCTGCTCTCGTCTCTTCCCCAGTTCCATCTATGTGAGGACATGGTCAGGCCTTGCTTGACCAGAGCTTCTCCTTGAAGCATGAGGAGTCTCTCCTCTATATGGACTTTTCCTCCTTTGACTGGACACTGTCAGAATGAAGCCCTTTTAAGTGAATCTCCAAAACCACCCTGGCCCAAGATGACTGGTGACTCACTGCCACAGGACAAGCACAAAGTTGCGGATGCAGGACCCTAGGACTCAAGTCGACCTCAGAGGGTGTGGGCCAAAATATTGTCCCATCAAATCCCTCTTTGCCAAATCAGATTGGAGACTTAAGTGTGTTGCTAAACCTCCAAGAGGAATGTTTGAATTAATTTGGTACATTACCATACAACTCCTAAGTTAAGCTTGAACATTGACTAAGCCTGTTAAGAAATTCTTATTGCTGTGGCAAAAATATTCTGACTAATAATAAAAGGTCATGATAGGAGCCTGGTGGTAATAACTGCAGCACAGGCTAGGAAAGGATGCTGGCTTGTATTCAGCCTATTGTATACAATATAGAAATATCCTGCCAAGAATGGCATTGCCACAATGGGCACAGGCCGGTCCAATTAAGGCAATTATTGAAGTTTCTCAGCTCAGGTGTAATCAGGTTGACATTAAATCTATGTAGTAAGTCCTACAACTTGTTTTTTTTTTAAGGTCTATGAAGGTCATTCAAGTAATCAAAGTACAATGATTTAAAGACTATACTTTCAGAGATCATTTCTATAGTATGTTACTAGAAAAGTTTCTCTGACTGTGTAGAGGACCAGAAACCATGAGGAGGAGTCGTAGTGCTCCTTCCTGAGTGTGAAGTCGGCTCTAGGTGTTGCTTTGCTGCAACTGCCTTTTGCCATTGATGATCTTTCTGCTCTTCCTTTGGGAGAGTAAGAGGGAGAGAATGCAGTCCTGAGAGGTAAAAAAAAAAAAAAAAAAAAAAAAAAAAAGTACAAATGATTTAAACCATGCAAAGCAAAAAGTTTCTAACAACATAGGCCATGAAACAACCCAAGATAAGAAAAGGAAGGGGTTAAAAGTTACCTTCTCAAATGAAGGCCATGTCACTCACTTGTCCCCCAGATTTGAATCATAAGCTTGAAAAGGAAAAGGGAGGGGCCATTGTCACATACCAGCAGAATGCAGCTAATACTTAGGGCTCACCCAAACTGTTACATTTGGTCTGTCCATGTGGTCACCAGAAGCAAAACCTAAGTTTTCCCAAAGATATTAAAAGTAACATGTGCAAAAGTATAACAGATATATAAAAAAATTTAGTATGTATAGGTAACTAAATGTCTGTTTTCACTGCAGGCGTAAATAGGGAAAATAGTACCTGGAAGGTGGAACACAATTTCTTGTATGTGTCATAATTACATTATAGAGTTTTTAAAAGTGAACAGTACTTCAGGCATACACTCAATAAATAAGGTTTCTAATAAATACATTTGGCGATGACAATTTGTAAAGGGTGTGTTAAGCAAAGGCACATGCATTGTAATCACACAATAGAACTTAATATGTTTATCAATGTCTACACACACATATGCAACACATTCCTTAAAGAGATTTTATCCTAGCATTTGTATTGAACATCATATGAATTGGAAAAACACCTTTAGAAATAACATTATTTAAAAACATGCAACTCTGATTAACTGTGCTGCCAAGGCTAAGATAACATCTTGCACCTTTGGTTCTAAAAACTAGGATCTTATTGAAATACTTTAATGAGTGATGGGAAACAGAATTATATATAAGAATTAAAGAACTGACAATATACAGGTACTTAGGCTGTTTTTATTGGCGGGAAGCGGATTTGCAGGGGAAGCAAGGTGTCACTGTCAAGTACCAGAGTAAATGAAATGAAATAAATAAAAAAAAAAAAAGTGGTCTCTGGTCAGAAGGACTGTGGCATAGCACAGGAGAGAGAAAAAAAAATGTTAGTGAACCCAATAAGGGTCAAAAAATCAGGTCCTCAGACATCTGGAAACAAGAAAAAAAAAAAAAAAAAAAAAACTGGAAAGAGAACAAATAAAAGAACAAAAAAAAAAAAAAAAAAAAAAAAAAAAAAAAAAAAAAAAAAAAAAAAAAAAACAGTGTAGAAACCTAGGAACCCGGGTTTCAAATCAGGCCGTTGAAAAAAAATTTAAGAGGCATGGCCAAAAGTAAACTTAATTTCTTTCCTGTTTGTGCGGGGCAACATGGAATAAACAGAGTTTGAAGTGGCTACTTTGTTTTGACAAAAAAACACAGAANGAGCCTTTTTCCAAAAGCTGGGTGCGGACGTGTAGTAAAAGTCACCAGCCTTTCTCAAGAGCTGGGTGCGAACATGCAGTAAAAGTCACCAGATACTCCAGCCTGATGTCTCAACTCAGTGATCTTGCAAGAACAGACCCTCCTCTGACGCCAGACCCTGTTTCACCCACCCCCTCCCCATTTCTTGCCTTCTGCAAAATAAATACAACGGCTTATGCTCAATAAATTAGACTTTGACAACCTTGCAAAGTCTCGTTCTTTTCTCTCGCTTATCTGCAGGTTTTGGGGTTCCCTCGGGTACCCAACGTTACATGACCCGTAGACAGGGTCACCCCCCCCCAGCTGTCAAGAAGACAGAATGGACAACTAGCAGATGACTAGAGCCTGGCAGCATTCCTGGCACTGGCAGATGATATATTTTCTCCCCCTCTGTCTTCCACCACCTCTACCCACCCCCCTCGTTCTTTCCTTCTTTCAACACCTTCAAACCTGAGTAGTTTTTTTCTAAATGCAGATTTGTTTTTGACATCCACCCTAACTCACAGCCTTTCCTTGTTCTTTGGTCACCTTCAGATAAAAAGATTTTTTTTAAGAAAAGAAAGGATCTCCCACATCCATCACAAACATATGCCTTCTCTTCTAGACCTTCAGACAGCCATGCAACCCTTGTCCAGTCTGCCTAGGCCCTCTCAGCCACACCTCCCGAGGTTCCCTTCTACTCCTTCATGTGTCCTCCCTAAGGAAGGAATCCCCATGTGTCCCAGAACCTGCCCAGCTCTAAATTTTTTATACTCTGTATTTTGATCACCACTTTCTTACCTTGTCTTCTTATAAGCTCTATGAAGTCTACCTTCAGTTCACATACTTACCCCCAGCACCCAGTGAAGGATGTATAAAAGAGCAGGTACTAAATATCCGAAGGATAAACAGACGCAAAGGTAGATGGACAGGCGGATATCCTTCCCTCGTATCTAAATGCCTGCTAAGTAATTCTGCCTAGGTCTGCTGTTGTCATTCCCCAGTCAAACTGCCAAATTAAGTCATTTCTCAATATTCAACTCCAGCCTTGGGTCTATGAACACTATCTTAAGTCACCAATAATCACCAGGCTTGGACACTGTCTCCTACCATCCCGTCTGACCCCAAACATGTTCCAAACTGGTAAATATCTTCCTCACAATTTCTGAGTCAAACTCAGGCCCTCCCTTTTGAGGCTAGTCACTATCTGGTCCTGGCTTTGCTTCTCCAACAACATGGTCCTAATAGGTCAACAGCTGCCACACAGTCCGTTCCCAGTCTTTCCTCCACCCCTTCCCCACCTGATGGAGTTCTCTTTTCCCAAGCCAAGTCCCCCCACTCAGATGCACCTCCTGCACACTGCTTGCCACTCCTCTTCTGCGGGTCCCCGGGAGTCTAGCCATGTTTCCAGGCCACCTCGACTCAGCCATATCTTGTCCCATTCTTGCCCTTTTGGCTTCCCCCTCCCCTCCTAATATTTTCTTCCCAGTGAGAATGTGGCCGATAGATTTCAGGACCTTCGTGTGGTGTATCTGCATGGTACTGATACCCCTCACAGTGTTGGTCCACAGTGCTTATAAAGTTGTTATGGACCATACAGAGTTTAGGATAGCTAATTATGAGCCTGGCATCACACGACAATCTTTACCTCTATTTTCTCCTTTGATTTTTATTTCTGTCCTACCACAAGAACTGCAACACCCATCTACCACCAGAAAATAAAAAGAGACTCCAAACTGCTGCTTGCACAGTGAGAGCGAGGTCTAAGGTACAGGACCAGAAAGCCTACCCTGCTCCCTTATGCTGGCTGACATCTGGTCTATGCTCTTAAGAAGCTTTATATGCTTTCTCAGATCAAAATGTTTTACAGGTTCAGTTGTCCATCCTGACAGCCCATAATATTGGAATGAGCTTCTTTCTTCTGCATAAAGCCAAGTCATCCTCAACTAGGTAATCTCTGTGGAGTGTACCGGGCACCATGAACTTAGCTTCATGCCACTTTGCTCCAGGAAAGGCAGCTGTCCCCCCCCCCCCCAGGCATGTCCACGGGGGCCCTGCCACAATCCCACTGTCCTCAGGCTGCTCATGAGCAGAATTCTTTCTGTTTTCATTCCTATAAGCATTCCAAGTACTTCAAACAGTGACTAGTAATGGGGGCTGGGGGGTAATTAGTAGTTGAATTCAAGAAAGTGTAAATGAAAGCAAAGAGGCACCAAAGCTCCCTCAGGTCTATCACCAAACAAACAGTGGGTACCTCCCGGGAATGACAGGAGACAGGACACAGTCTAAGTAGTTACAGGTTAGAAGAGACTCCTTAGTCATTAAAGACAGGGGTGGCATTACTGTATCAATAATGAAGAAGAAGGTGACTGGAGGTCTATATTAGATCTCTAAGTGCCACAAGGTAGACACATAATGGTGCTTTTGTGACTTCAAACTCTTTGTTTCCTGGCTCTGACGGGAAAAAGACAGGGATCAAGGGGGTGCCTGGTCACTGGGAGCTCAGGCCTGAGGAAGGGAACCTGTGCTCTGTGTCTACATTCTCAGCAGGGGTTTGTACTCCTGACTCAGGGCTCCTGCAGATCAGCCTTCAGAAAAGCAGCCTCAAGGTCTGGTCTGCCCTACCATCACTGGCACTGCAAGAGGCCATGCTCCTAGCTCACAGTACTGAGCTCACAGTACCTGGAGCAGTAATTATTTTGGTAGTCTCTGCATTAAAACCCCATATCCTCTTACCTACAGGCTTCATAGATAAGGGGGGAAAACAGATGGAGAAGGACTAAGAACAGATGTTTTACATAAGCCTGCATCCCATCCATCCCAGCTGCCCTCAATGCACTCTCAAGAAAAAGAAAATAGAGGCCAACTAAGCGTAAACACCAACTTGGTTCCCACATTAACATTTCCCAAGGTCAAAAAAGCCATTCAAATCTCCCTTTGGGTCTATAGGAGATAACCATCGCCAGCCACTTACCTTGCTTTACAGCCTCCCTCCAGTCTAATTTCTTCCTCTCTGCCCCTTTATTTGCTGGGGAAGCTACACACTGATACCTTACTGAATAAAGCTTGTGTATATCCATCAGAGCCAATAGAAATGAAACTAGAGATAAAGGTGAGCAAAAATGCCAAGGCAGACTTTTGACCAAATGCAACAAGATTAAGGTGATATTTTTAAAATGAAACAGTAACTTAAACTTTGAATTACTGCCTGATTTTACTGCTTAGAGATGAAAGACCCTTTAGTACTGAAGGAAAAAACCATATAACTCAAAGAGGATTTTTTTTTCTTGATATCACCCCTGTGAAAAACACATTTAAGTAATAAAATGCTCTTGCAGGAGTCCATTCTCTGATGATGGAGTTGAGGTGTGAAACCTGGGAAGGCAGAAAAAGGCTGTTATTTTTCCCTTTCTTTTGATTACAGTTTTTCTCCAATGGGTCTGACTTCATACCTTCCAGAAGCTCAGGAAAGCTGACCCAGCCAGACCAGCTGCCAAGAGGCTTGCCCTGGTGACCACTTGCCCTGTGACCAAAGTGGACTGCCAACGGTTCTCATTGCTCATCCCAAGGCCAGAAATGTCTTAAGGCCTACCTTCATGTGGAGCCCTCCATACTTGGTTACTACAGTTTCTTTTAAGCTATAACTATGGTCCAATGACCCTGAGGTGGACGTAGTTGGCATAAGCAAACTGAAAAGGCCGGGTAGGTTGTGGGCAGCTGGTGTTGGAATGTACAGTTCCAAACAATTTCTTGGGATGCACAGAAAGAAGAAGGTCTGAAACTTGCACACGTAGGAGAGACTGCTTGCAGGAAGCTTAGTCTTTGGATAAGATGCTGATTCTATGCAGCTGACTGGGAAATGTTAAGGAGACCTATCCATGGGCCAAGCATTCGGTACAGCTCTGGATAGGAGGGAACAGTGGTCAGGGACAAGATGCCGCCATGGGAAGGCCTGCTGAAGACTGCAGGAAATGGTGAGCTTAGGTAAGAACACATAACACGCATGTTGATTCTAAGAAAACGAGACAGGAAAGATGCAGTTCATACAGCTTCTGAGGGCTCATCAGTCTTCGATTTCCCTCACGACCATGTGCAATTGGATGTGGAACAGCCAAGGAAGGCCTCAGAGCCTGGGCAGTGCTTCAGACTGCCAAGGTCTGAGCAACGGGAGAAGCTTCAAAGCTCCAGGCACTCATTAGGCATTCAGTCCTCAGCTCCAAGCTTCTCTGTACTTCTCCCTTCCTCTGATTTCAAAGTTAGGAAGTTCAGACTGCCCCCTAACTCCTGCCGCTCCCCCACTCCTCCTGCCCCCAACTCCTGCCAGCCCCCTCCTGCTGCCCCCCGACTACTGCCGCCCCCACCAGGTCTCCACTTGCATATTTTGACGTCAATCCTGAACTTAGCTAATCAAGCCCAAATTCATTAATGAAAGGCAACTGTGATCTCCAGGAAGCTAGCTGCTCTCCTTCTAATATAATTTGTGTTTCATACAGATGAATGATTTTTCAAACATGATAACACTACGCTCTGAGGGAGGGTAGCTTGTGAATGAAGGGGAGAAACTGTGTTGTGCAGCCTGTGCTGTAATAGGTGTGCTTTCATTTTGGGAAAATCTGTGCCATAGACAATGTGGCAACTCCATCATGTCATTGCCACACATAATTAAGCTCATCAATTATTTCCTTCCCTGTGTTGCCTTAGGAAGATGTCAATGTGGGCCTCACAGGGAAGCAATATATCAGCTACTCAAATCGTCATGTGCTGGATTCTGGATTCTTAGAACAGCAGAGGGGTCAGACCTTATGCTGAAGCTCTAGAATATACCAACCTGGGTTCAAATATTCCCTGTCTCTAGTCCTTCTAACTCTGGGGAATTTATTTAGCCCTCCTGTACCTGAGTAAAATAAAAATAACTGCTTCAGTGGCTGATGTACATCAGTGATACAGCTAGTGTTTGTTGAGCACTCACTGTGCGCCAGGCAGTGGAAAGGGGCAAAGGTAAAAGCACTTTCCTGTGTTATACTCACAGGAAAGGAACAGCGGTATTAGAAAAAGACCAACATTGAATAAAACCATACATACACACACACATACACACACACACACACGCCTCTCAGGACAACCTTGCTCAATCTAGGCTTCCAGCAGCTGCTCGGGTTCCATATCTGTAAGTAGATGCTACCTTGGAATCGTAAGAGTTGGCCATGAAGATGATTAAGACCCAGATCAGTGTGTGGCTCAGGCTGAATGTGCATCCCCTCCCTCTGCTCTATCCTCTCACCACCAGGAAGACTCAGGAAGCCACAACTGCTTTGCTGCCTCTATTCCACTTCTAAGAAGGTGCCAAGGTGTCTGAGTTATTTCGTTGGTTATTGACAAAGACACCATTATTCCATCCCCAAGAGGTTGCCGCCTGTGCTTTCTGCTAGAGAACAGTAGCATGGAGTACCAGGACTCAGATCAGAAGCCACACCAGGATTCAGGGCACAAGGCTGGGGCAGTGCAACCCCACCCAGAGCTCCCCATTCAGTCCTGGGGCCACAGCGCAGCTAACATTTCCTCCCTTGGAGATCTAATGTTCCTGTGGGTAGAGTTGCTATCTCCCCCTACATACCAGTGTTAGATGTGTTGACAGGGCACAGCATGTATCTGAGAGGGGAAGGTGGTAGGGGACATTAAGAAGCCATGATGAGAGAGAGAGGGAGAGAGAGAGGAGAGAGAGAGAGAGAGAGAGAGAGAGAGAGAGAGAGAGAGAGAGAAAATAATCTGTGAATTCTCCCACACAAAGTCTGTCAGGAACAGAGAAGAGAAATTAATGCTGCATTAAAGACTATAGAAGAAAACCATAGCACAGGGCCCTAAAAATAATGGAGGAGGAGGAGGAGGAAGAGGAGGAGAAGGAGGAGGAGGAGGAGGAGGAGGAGGAGAGCAGGAAAGGAGGGAGGGAGGGAAGGAAAGAAATGTATTGGATTCTTTAGTCTCCACCAAAAGTTCTTCTAAACTGCCCAATGACCAGTTCACAAGCTCCACCTCTGGGTTCTCACTTGAATATTCCCTAAGGAACAAAGGGCTCTCCTCAGGGTCTGCCACCTGCAGAAGGTAAGGGATTATTCAAAGCAGGACATTTCCCATAATCTCACACTTTCCGGGCACTACAATTATAATAGGAGCAAAGCAAAGAAACATAATGTCAAAAGAATGAAACATTCACTCCCTAGAGGACTGAAGTATGTGATTCAACTCTCCTCCTGGGGGAGTTAGGTCATCCCTGAGGGCATGGGTTCATTGTTTACTCTGGAAATGGGTAAAATTATTTTCTAAGAGTAGATCACAGACTGCTAGAACTTGAATAGGATTCGTTTTCCAAGGTTCTACGCTCTGTGGAATGACCATACATAAAGCATTAAATCCTCTACCATCTGGGCATGGGTCAGTTGATCATCCGCCCATTCTTGCTGAGCACCTGCCTTGCTCCTGCTGTTTCGAGGCCCTGACGCTACTGTAGAGAACATGGCTAGGCAAATCTCACTCCAGCCCTCCTGAGTTTATATTTTAGTGGGCATGTTTCATAGCAAGCCAAGACGGCAGCAAAGAAATACCTAACTTCTAACCGTGCCTCATTCTCAGTAAATATCTTCCCCTTTACACCATGGTTGGGTGCAGCAAGTAGCTTCTAGGATGGCTGGAGAAACCCACTCAAGAAACTCACTATTTGCCCAAAGTCACCAGGATGAGATCTTGTTGGTAGCTTGCTTCATTAAAGAAAGCCTGTGCTAGAGTTTTGTGAACTCACCCCCACCCATCGAGCAAGGAAGGCTAGTTTCACTTTACTTCCTCCACGTAAGATAAGCCTCAGGATGTTCCAGCCCACAGGACATTCCAGGCTTATCTTCATCCTGCCCTTCCCCTCCTTACTTCCTCCTCGTAAGATAAACAGGATGCTCATTAATCACAGGATGTTCGAGCTCACGCTTTTGGTATGCAAATGAGGCATTGGATGGTGCACCAATCCAGAGCATGCACGAGCCCTCTAGACTGCTATATAAGCAGTGCTTCTGCCCCATTTTGGGGTCCTTCTCACAAGAGAGCTGTACACAATAAAGTTTGCTGCAGAAGAATCCTATTGTCCGCGTGAAGTTCTTGCTGGCGAGACTGCTGCGCGCGGCAAGATCTGACCAATGTTTTCTGAATCTTAGTTAAATCTCTCTATGGCAAGTGATGCATTTCCTCAGGTGCTATGGACGTCCTAGTAGATTTTGTTGGAATCTAGGCAATATGGAAGCACCAGAATCTGCTTCCATATTGAAGAGAAAGATGAAAGATGTAGGGCACAAACTTCTTTTTTTTTTTCACATAAATTTATTTATATTTATTTTTAACAAATCTAGACCCGTGTTCCCACTCATTCCCCCACCCCGCCAGAGCTCATGCATTCTGCCAAACATGCTTTCCATCTCTTAGTCTTTCTCAATATTTTCCATGGGGACGTTGACTGTTTTGAGCAGAAGTTCACTGTTTCAGTCAGTTCTTTGATGCAGTATTTTCTGTTGTTGTTTCCAAAATGCGTTATGCCCAACTGCTTTGGACAAAAGCTCAGGGGGCCCTACACAAGAAATACTTACAATTGGGTAATTGGCACTAGCATCCACAGATGAGGGATACCATTCGTCGTTTGTTTTTCTGGGACTGTGTTACTTCACTCAGCATGATGTCCTCTAGCTCCAGCCATTTTCCTGCAAAGCTCGTGATGTCGTCTTTCTTTACTGCTGCATAGAACTCCATTGTGTAGATGTACCACATTTTCTCTATCCACTCGTCAGTTGAGGGGCATTTAGGTTGGTTCCAGCTCCTTGCTATTGTGAAGAGAGCTGCAATAAACATGGCCGTGCATGTATCTCTGTGGTGGCGTAAGTCTTGAGGGTACATGCCCAGGAGTGGTATGGCTGGGTCGGGTGGCAAGTTCATTCCAAGTCTTCCAAGTGTTCTCCACACTGCTTTCCATAGTGGCTGTACGAGTTTACATTCCCACCAGCAGTGGATGAGTATTCCCCTTTCCCCACAACCTCTCCAGCACTTGGTATCATTTGTTTTCTTGATCCTAGCCAGTCTTATTGGAGTAAGATGATATCTTAAAGTGGTTTTCATTTGCATTTCCTTAATGATTAGTGATGTTGAGCAGTTCTTGAGGTGTTTCTCAGACATCTCTAATTCCTCGCTTGTGAAGTCTCTGTTCAGTTCTTTGCTCCATCTATTGAGCGGGTCATTTGTTTTCTTCTTTCTTTGTTTTTTGAGTAGTTTATATATTCTGGAAATCAATGCTTTGTCAGATGTATCTGCAGTGAAGGTTTCCTCCCACTCTGTGGGATTTCTCGTCACTTCGTTGATTGTTTCTTTTGATGTACAGAAGCTTTTGAGTTTGATGAGGTCCCATTTGTCAATTGTCAACCTTAATTCTTGTGCAGCTGCTGTCTGATTTAGGAAGTCTTTTCCTACGCCTATGTCTTGTAGTCTGCTGCCAACTTTTTCTTCTATCATCTTCAGAGTTTGGGGTTTCACGTTGAGGTCTTTAATCCATCTGGAGTTGACTTTTGTACAGGGTGACTTTTGTACCCTCCCATCTGATAAACTGCAGATACTAAAAGTGAGGTCACTTGTGTAGCTACATCTAAAGGGCTTTGGGTGTGAGGTGGGGCTGCACAAACTCAGATATTGCTCCAACTCTCTGAGCCCCAGTGTCCTACTGTGGAAGAGGCACAGTACCCCTGACATTGGGCTAAGTTATAAGAATAGGAATGTGATGTCAGATTCTATCTGCTGTGGCATGTATTAACACTATGACATGTATTAACACTACGGTATGTATTAACACCATGGCATGTATTAACACTATGGCACGTATTAACACCATGGCATGTATTAACACTACAGCATGTATTAATACCATGGCATGTATTAACACCATGGCATGTATTAACACTACATGTATTAACACTATGGCATGTATTAACACCATGGCATGTATTAACACCATGACATGTATTAACACTATGGCACGTATTAACACCATGGCATGTATTAACACTACAGCATGTATTAACACCAGGGCATGTATTAACACCATGGCATGTATTAACACCATGGCATGTATTAACACTACATGTATTAACACCATGACATGTATTAACACTACGGCATGTATTAACACCATGGCATGTATTAACACTATGGTACGTATTAACACCATGGCATGTATTAACACTACGGCATATATTAACACCATGGCATGTATTAACACTATGGCATGTATTAACACTACGGCATATATTAACACCATGGCATGTATTAACATGACAGCATGTATTATTCAGTTCACTCCAAGAGCTTTTTCCTCAAGATTGATCACTCTCAAAATCTTGCATTCTTGGGTAGGATGGGCTGGGGACTTCCCTATGAAGCAGAGCTCATGTCATCCCTTCCATGGACTGGGGTGCTGTGTGTGCTGTGCCTAGCCAAGGGCCAGGGGAGCAATGTGACTGTTCTGCCACAGAGGTTAGAGTTGGTAGTCCAGCAACAGCATCTTCCAAGGAGATCTGAAGGTAATTTCCCAAGACTCTTGGTGGAGACAGCACAAGGAGGTTCAGAAAGGTGGTTGGGAAACAGGTGTGGAGGGGCGCAAGCCAGGGGAAAGAACTTGGACAGCCTTCTTCAAGAAACGCCTATGGCCTAGCGGTTAAGAGCGCCGACCGCTCTTGCAGAGGACCCAGGTTCGATCCCCAGCACCCACATGGCGGCCGAGAGCCGTCTGAAACTCCAATTCCAGGAGAACTCCAGTTCCAGGGGAGACTGACACCCTCTTCTGACCTCCGCGGCGTTGCACGTCACGAGTGCACAGACTTGCATGCAGACAATACATTCATACACATAAGGAAATAACTAAAAATTAAAAAAAAAGAAAGAAACGCCTACCCAAGGATCCATCAGTGGGCTGCCCTAACCATATGCTTTGTTCTGAGTTCACTGATCTCCAACAGCATCCACCGCTCCTCCTGTGCACAGTGCTTGGGTGGTAGTTGGAAGACTTGACTTCTAGTCTCTGACTAGACAATAACCCAACTTCTAGGGACTCAGATTCAATAGTTGTAAAGACTGAGTGAGGAGAAACAGGAGTCTTTAGGCAGTTTAGGTTAGAAGCCCCCTGCCCGCCCCCCACAAAGTAACCAGTTTCTCAGCTAAGAGCTGGAAGTTTTCTTGAATCTGCTGGTACTCTTCTCATTACCTCCTATTGGAACTACTTAATCCAAAGATGCCTCTGGTTTCACCATAGCTAGAAGGTGGGGATGTCAATAAGAGAGACTGGGGTTGTTCCCCCTTATTTCTTTTTGCCCCCTCTGAACTAACACCCTGTTCCTGGGAGACCTGCTGAGGATGTGACCAGAACCTCAAGGAACCTGGACACCTGGAATGAGAGCTAGACTGAGCAGCTCGTCTCCCTCCTCCTCTCCTCTCCTTCTCCACTGAAGTCTTATTAATGCTGGGGCAGTGAGGCCCAATGTTACTCCTCTCCCGGGACACCCTCTTGCTGTTTGTGAGCTCTACCTTCTTTCTCCTAAGCTCCCCATAATAAAATGCTTCTTTCTGAAACCCTCCCTTTGTGGTCTGTTAATTTCATTCTTTGAATTTATAAGATAAGAGCTCAAAAGCCTGTGGCTTGAGGAGGATTTGGTGGCCGCTGAGTTTCATGGACCCTCGTCTCCTAAGCTAAGCACAATAGAGCCAAGAAAGGCTCCGTCACTTTCAAAGACACCTTGATACTCTCATATCATGAGGACCATAGAAATGAAGGGAGCTCTAGTCTTATCCCCAACACAAGTATACTGTCTTGGTTCCTGTCACAGCCAGTGGTCAAAGCCAGTTTCAGCTACCTGTCCTCAGTAAGCCAATTGAAAGAGTCAAATTAATAGTTGAAAGCAGAAAAAAGGAGATTTATTCAGTGTGGCCACATTGGGAAGAGAGACAAAGAAGCCCAGTAATGCCCTTCCCGACGCCCCTCAGCTCATCTTCCAGGCCCCTAAATAGAAGCCAAGAGAGGGGCATAACTAAGTCCAGTAAAGTTCAGTCCCCTGCCTACCACGGGCTCAGCTCTATGTCTTTCCTACAAAGTCAGTCTTTCCTGCAAAGTCATTTGACAAGTTATAAATCGTTCTCCTCTGAATGCCCCTAGAGCTTCAGCCATTTTTCTTCTCCAGCAGGATAATGGTGGAGAAATGCTAATTTCTTGGGGTTCACTCTTTCAATTGTCTGATAGCCAGAGAGGGGGAATATAAGTGTCTCTTTAGAATATATTTGGCCCTGCTAGACAGGCTGGTTACACCTTACTCAGACAATGCAACATCTTGTCTCCAAGACAGATCCAGGTCCCTCTGTAGAAGAGGTTACAGCTTCTCTTCGTGTAAAACCATCCTTGCTGCCCTGTACTTTTCCAGTCCCACTGGTGACTACTAACCCCACTGGTGTTATCAATGGGACTTGAATACATGTTCTTCATTTACTGAGCAATCTCTCACAGACTTGTAAGATGAGAAGTGTCTGTTACCCTATGAGTTTGTTTCTGCTTCGGGATATAAATGACCTGATCAGCATGTTCTGAAGCTTTTCTAAAGAAAGATAAAAAGAGCAATGTCTAAGGTTGTCAAATCTATCCACCTCTTCCCAATCCTGCCCCTCATCTCACCCAACACCACACTCCCCACTTTGGATGTCCTTAAGCTTGTCATGAGAATCCCCCTTGTTTTGTGGACAGTGTATTTTGATAAACACAGAGAAATGTGGCTAAGTCCCCACCCTCAAAGACATTTCAAGATCAGGAGATAGAGTAACAAATATATTATACTGGCCACAAATACTATGAGGGCTGAGAGATGGGAGAGAAGTGTTCCAGGTAGCCAGCTACAAGACTTGGGACAAGATTCTGAAGGACTGGTGAAAGTAAGGCCCGAGGGAGACCAGGAACACAGGTAGCAGTTAGAAAAGAGCCAAGAGCCGGAACTGGTGCCTGCTTTTCCTGTGAGATTGGCATCAAAAGGAGAGGCATAACTGCAGTGCTAGGAGAGAAGCCAAGGAAGGGCACCCTGTTCCTATGGCAAAGAGAAGGAGCTGGAGAACAAAGAATTCCCAAACAAGAAGCAAGCACAGAAATGCAGGCACAAGCGAGATGGAGAGTGTTTGTGGGGCTGCCTTCGTGAATTCCCATCATTCTCTGTGGTCCTACCTATGTGTGTTAGGAATGAAAATTCCCCAAAAGAAGCTTCAACTGAGCCTTCTACAAATCTGATTAACTGATTAAAATGTCAATAATCGTGGAGCATTTGGAATGTTGCAAGGCCAGAGTCAAATGATCTTGGACGATCCTTAGCACTGCTACTATAGTGTGATGTCAGAGGGCCTTCTGGCCAGTATCCTGAGGGCTGTGGGACCCCGTCCAGATCGCCTTTGGACCTAGAACTTGAGAATGTTGCAACTTCTTTTCATCTGCCTCAGTGATCCAGCTTAGCCACACCTGCTCACGGATGGAGATACCAAGAAAGTCAGAGGATAATTTTTCAAGCTACATAAACCAGATGAGACTTTAAGAAGATACTTGAGGCTGAGAGATGGCTCAGTGGTTAAGAGCACTGGCTGCTTTTGGAGAGGAGTGAGGTTCAGTTTCCAGTACCCATGTGGAAGCTAACAACCAGTAACTCCATTTCGAGGGGGTCTGATGCCTTCTTCTGGCCTCTGTAGCCATTGTACACATGTGGTGCACTTATACACATGTAGGCAAGACACATATAAAATAAATAATAAATAATTGAAAAAGAAGACACTGCCCACTAAAACTGGATGCCCATTGTGTTAGTCCATTATCTATTGCTATAATAAAATATCTGCAGCTGGATACTACATAATAAAAAGTTTACTTATTTAACAGTTTGGAAGACTGTACATCTAAGACCAGGCTATCTATCTACTTGATCTCTGGGGTGGAGGGACATCCCTGGCTACATCACCACACAACAGAGAAACAGAAGGGGAAATAGCTGTGTACAGAAGGGCTCAAGCATGTGAGGAGTTCTCACTTCATAACGACTCAGTCTGTGAGACCAGGATTAATTTCTTCTGAAGGTTATGTTTTGATGACCTGATTATCATGGATTTGGTTCTACTTCTTCAACATTCCATGGCTTCACACACACCACAATGGGGACTAAGCTTCTCCCACATTAACCTATAGGAAACTCAAATAATATCCAAACTGTAGCATTTTTATCCATAAACCTGGAGGTGTCTCTGTGTTATGGTTTGGTATGAAATGCTCCCTGAAAAGGCTTATTACCTGAAGAATTGGTCCTAATGCAGTGTTCAGAAGTAGGATTTTGGGAAAGTAAATGAGTCATCAGGGCCCTGAACTAATTAACCCATTAGTCCACGGATAGATCTATTGATGGGTTCATAATTAAGTGGATTCCTTGAGAGGCTGTAGACTCTAGAAGATGTCATCTAATCAGAGGAAGGGGTCATTGGCAGCCTGTCTTTCTTGTCTCTGGCCTCTTTTCCTGTCTCCCTCTACTCTCTGGATGATATAAAGTTAGCAGCTTTCTATGTTACATGTTCCTGTCACCATGATGTTTTGATTCATGTCAATAAAAAAACATAGCTCTGACCTTAAAGTAGATAAGAGGGACAGGTTATTCTAGAGCCAAATATCAGTAAGCCTGACCTGGGTACATAGATTTAGGTCACACGGAATTCCATGTTCCAACATGGAAGTAGTTTCTTAAAGTTTTCAGAGTAAGAGAACAAGGAAAGTCACAAATAAAGGCACTTTCCAAATATGCTGGAGGAAACATTAGGTAGACAGTTACATCAGGGCAAAGCAATTTCAGCTATATCTGTATCTATATCTATAGATACAGCTGACACTATCTAATGGCACTCAGACACTATCTAATGGCACTCAGCTTCTTGGTTAGTGGAAGCTAGGGTTTTGTTAAGTTAATATAGCCCAAAGGCTTTTTATTTGTTAAGTCAAGATATTAGGTCAGACATACAGAGGGGCAAGAAATGGCTATTTAGGGGCTAAAGATAGCCCAAGATAAATTGTAATTAGGCTTTGGGCTTGTAACAGTCAACCCTTCCACAATCACTAAAGTTCTAATGAGTTGACCAGCCTTGCAGAAGATTTGGTTTGAAGACACAGGTTTTTCCCCCAAGAGCTTTCTTTCCTTCCTCCTCACTCTAAGCACATATGGCATGGCCAACTCAAGCCTTCCTCCCTTCAGTTGTGCATCTCAGATTTCTTACACAAATGAAAAACTTCCTCACACAATGATGTTCTTAGAATACAAAATATAACCATCCTATATCCATAGCTGTCCCTAAATCTTTAACTCATTCTAGATTACTTAACAGTACAAGTTTGAAGTCTCATCTGTGAGTTTCAAGGAAAAGTCCAGCTATAAGCCAGTCAAATCATAAACAAGTTATGTGCTTCCAGGACCCTACAGCACAGGGTAAAATATTTACAAGGTTTACATCCTAAAGGCAGGAATAGGCAAATAAGAAGGGATGAATCATGGCTCTCAGCAAGATAGACTCCCAGGACGGCTACAGTAGCCCCCCAAAGCTTTAGGCAATGTCACAGCCTACATGGCTGCTCTCTGGGGCTGGCTTTGCAAGCCAGCGCCTATAGTTTTTCAAGCCTAGCATTAGATGCTGACCACCTTCGTGGGGTCTAAAGAGTGGTCATCCCACCCTCTTGCTTCCAGTGCTAATAGCATTCTAATGGGCAGTCTCTGAAGTGCTACATCCATCCCGGAGTAGGCCTCCTTGGCCTGGCACCACGGGCTTTCCTTTGAAGTCCTGGTGGAAGCAGTCATAACCACATAGCTCTTGCATTTTGCATGCCTGCAGAATCAACACCATGTGATTCCCAAGCTCTGCTGCTTGCTGCCTTAAGAGCAATGCCATGAGCCCTGGTTGGGCTACCTTGAACTCTGGCTGGAGCAGGCATAAAACATGAAGCAGATTCCTGATGCAGAGCTGGGCAGGCAGCCTGTAAAGAGAAACTTGGGCGTGTTCCCTGAAACCACCGTGCCCAAGGCCTCTGGGCCTGAGATGGCAGTTTGTAAGATGCCTTTGAGGCCTTTTTGGCATTGTTCTGTGGCAAACCATTTGGCTTCTCTCTGTCTATGCTCATCTGTACTCGGTATGAAAGTGTTTGTGACTTTTTTCCCATGTTCCTCCCCAGGTCAGGATGTGAATTGGCCAAATTTTATATTCTTTTCCTTCTGATTATAAATTCTATCTTTAGATTATATCATTGCTCTGAATCCTACCATATCCAGTTACAAATATACAAAAAACTCTTCCTATATTCTCACTGTTCATCCGGATTCTTTATAGTGGTATAGTAAGGATGACCATTGGCCCAGTTTTCTAAAGACTATCCTGTATTCCCATCATGGACCTCCTTAACATTTTGGTCACAATCATTTTTCTCATCAGTAAGGAATTTTGGTTCCTTCCTAGTCACTTTCTCTCCCGAGCCTTCAGCAGAATTATCCATAATGTTCCATTTGCAGTATTCTAGGTATTTTCTTATCAGTGCCTCCAAACTATTCCAGATCCTGCCCTTGCTCAGGTCAATATAGCTTCTACTTTTCCAAATATTGGGGGTATCAGGAAGTACTTCACCTTCTCAATACCAATTTTCCTATTATGACCAATTCCTGTTGTTATAAAAATACCCTAGGTTTGGTACTTCATAATAATAATAAAAAAAGTTTATTTAGCTCACAGTTTGGGGAGCTGAAGTTCAAGGTCAGCTACCTGCACTGTCCCAGGCCTCACCTCTTAAAGCATGTGAGCCTTTGGGGGACATCTTCAGACCATATCCAAAGCATCCATGGTGCCCCTAAAATACTAATATCCCATGGATGCATCGCATGATACTGAAAGGAAAAAGACACCAAATCTGTGGTTTTTTTTTTTTAAGCTTCTAAATGTGCTTTGTGTAGCCCTGGGTTAAAGAGCTTTATGGCCCTAAAAGATAGTTTCGCAGTTTGACTTGACATCATAAAGAAACTACTTAGTGCATCAAAAAGAAACTACTTAGTGCAATTCAACTAGCAGATGAGCCAGGATCAAGGCAGAGGTCATGGCAGACCCAGCTTTCCACTCCCCCAAATAAAAAGGTGGGTATGAACACAGGAATGTAATACCCAAGACTGGGCAGCTTTGCCCTCTGACTCTGTTGTGACGCTATAAAGGCACAGAACCAATTTGGAGATGTTCTGTCATTTAAAACAACAGATATGGAAACAGTATTTTCTCTAACAAAACTCACAAATCCAATACAAGCCAAGCTGCTAGTTTAAGGTTCTATTTCAATGAAGGAGGGTTGAGCTTGCCTCCGGAGAACAAATTACTTACTGTAAAATGGCAATTTGAAGTTCATCCTTTTGTCAACAAAATTGCTGTGCAATTTTTAAACTTCTTGCAGAGAAGTAATTAGCCAGCAGACATATCTCAAAGGCCCACAGCGCCTCTTTTCTTCTAGGTCTGTGAGAGAGAACTGCATATCTGGGCTGTGCCTGAAGCCATCCCGAAGCTTTCCTCCTTTTACAGATCACATCAGACCTGACACGCAAGTACAGAATGCTTAGGGAACACTTGACCTTCTGCTGCAGTGGTGATTCATGTCCCAGCAGCCAAAGGAAAGTGCAAGCAAAGACTGGAGCCCCTCCTGGAGGACAGGGACCAGGACTAGGCTTTCCCCATACTCCCAGCTAGAGAAGGCAGGCTTTCTGCTAGTTGCAGTTAATGAAAGGCAGAGCCCAGTGGAGTTCAATTGTTATGCAGGGTTTCATCATGAAAGTATGAAACACCTCTCAAACATTCCGTAGTCCCCAGGCTGAGACAGGAAAGGGGCTATGGCACATGGAGAATAGGCATATATTTTAAAGAAAAAATCTCTTTGTTCCCTTGGGCTTTTAAGCAAAGAGCTTTGACAAGACAAGCTGTTTCTCCTGAGACTGTCAGGCACCTCTACTCAGGAAGTGTTTTCTCTTTCTTATTCTACTGTCTGGCTCTGTTTCAGATTCCAGTCTAATCTCCTCCTGCCCAACTCCTTACATACTAATCCAGCTATGGAACTGAGCCCAAACCAGGAAACAGGCAGCAACGATGATAAAATAAAATAAAACACAAAAAACTGAGGCCCCAGGTCCTCTGTGTTTCTATTTTTCACTCAATGGCCAAGAGTCAAGCGGAGCTGTGGGACACTCAGGGACACAAGGGAGCTGGCTAAAAGAGGTACAGGGATATGTGACACAGGACCTGGTTTCTATGAGTGTGGGGACCCAACATTCAAACTCACCAGCTTGCCAGTCATTTCTTCCATCTTCCCAAAGACTAACTCTCCTATTGCATTCCACTCTTCCACCAGAATTGACTGAGCACCTGCTAGCTGTTAGGTGTGTGGGTGCTGGGGATTCCAGCCAACCTGCATCAAGCTGGGATGAAAAGACAACCCCATGTGTTATACTAAGCAAATAACAAACCTTCTCTAGAGATGAAGCCAAGACACAATTTCTTCATAGTACCAAGGCCAGACACATATGGGACCTGGGTCGTATGTCAAGAAAGAGGCCTGTGCTTACCTCTAACCTTCCTACACACATGTCTTTTGAGTAATTTTCCTGTGCCAGGCATTGTATGAGCTCTTGGGGATAATGCAGTAAATAAAAAATAATCAAACAGAATTAAATAATTTTACAAATAAAAAATTAAGCTATGGGGCTGGAGAGATGGTTCAGCGGTTGAGAGCACTGGCTGCTCTTGCAGAGGACCTGAGTTTGATTCTCAGAACCCACATGATGCTGACAATCACCCATAACTCCAGTTCTAGGGGCTCTGATGCCTTCTCTGGCCTCCGTGGACAGTGCACAGCACAGGAGCACTAATGTACATGCAGGGAATACACTTATGTGTACATATATACATATACACACATACACACACACACACACACACACACATATATATATATATCAGTGTTGGGACAGAGGTGAGGGGCGGGGGCAAGCCTTCAAACTCACACTGTAGTCTATAGGTAAAGATGATATGGCGGGGGCTGGAGAGATGGCTCAGAGGTGAAGAGCACTGGCTGCTCTTGCAGAGGACCCGGGTTCAATTCCCAGCACCCACATGGTGGCTAACAACCATCTGTAACTCCAATTCCAGGGGATCTGATGCCCTCTTCTGACCTCTGTGGGCATTGCCCATCAGGGGTGCACTTATATACATTTGGGCAATATGCGCATGCAGATAAAAATAAAAAATAATAAAATATTTTAGAAAAAGATGATATGGCTGGCTAGGCTTGGCTGAAGTAGAAAAGAGAAATATAAGGAGTCAAGATACTCCAGGGTACTTGACCTGAGTCACTAGGTAGAGTCATAGCAAACTGGGTAGAGAATCGCCTGGGTTAAGAGAATCAGGAGCTCTGTTTGTCACATTAACTGAGAGGTGCCAGCAAGTATCCAAGTGAATGACTCTGCCATTACATACATGCACCAAGGTATTCCTGCATGTTGCAACTGAGTCATGAAAGCTAAGCCTTCATATACTGTAACCATTGCAGAAGACCAAGACTCTTTGGGTTCGGTTAGATCTTTTATGTCTGACTTAGGCAAGGAACAACCTTTACATGAATGCTAATGCTTCATCTGTTCACATGCACATAGAATCACGGATCCCAGGGTCATGAGGGTGGATTTGCTGATGGGAAGTCCCAGGCACAGCAGATGTGGCTCACAGCTAACTCCCTGTTCCTCACACTTCTCCCTTGAAAAATGGGCTGTACTGGCTAGGAGTGCACTAAAGTCAGCTGTGACACTCTAGTCTGACCATTGGCTAGTAATATCCTGAGTTGTTGAAAACCTTGTGAAAGAAAAAAGCCAGAGAAATTCAAAAACAATACAGTAATATTGTTTCGAGTGACTGAAATCGCAGGTCAAGAAAAATGACAGCTAAAGGGATAAAAATGTGGCTCTATGAAACATGCAATCATGGAAAGCTGTGAGCTGTGAAAACCAAGTAACCTCAGGAACCTTAACCCTTCCTCCACAGCTCTACTCAGTCCCAGCAGAGAAGAATCTGGGTGGGCAGTGGGCAGGCAGGAGTTAGAGGAAGCCTCCTTTGCCAAGGGAGTAAAACCATTCCAGGGGACTAGATTTGGGGTGATTGATGGCACTTGAGACATGTGACAGAAACCCTCTGCTTACAAGATATGGTGATGGGAATGGTATACATGGGAACCTCCCCAGAGGGTGGCCGTGCTCCACACATCCTCAGCCTCTCGTCTGCACTGATCCCTGAAATTTCTCAGTAATATAGTATACTCATTTTCCATGCACGGATTGTTCTCTTTCCAGGCAGCTATAATAAAACAATGACCATTGCCCAAGACCAAAATAAAAACAAAAACAAATAGGTTTCCATGACAACCATTTCTGAGTGAAGTACTTGGGAGATGGGGTCACACAGAGGCTGAGGCAACTGGAAGAGTTACAGTCTTCAGAACTGAGCCCTTCATCTCGTGGCACCCACACCTAAATTACCTACTCCAACTACTTGGGCAGGTCCAATAATGTGCTGAGAAAGAAAAAGGGGAGGAATCACACAGACATACCTCTAGTAGGTGTGTCTAAATAGTTTGCAGGTGACCCTAGGGAATAAATCAGAGCAACATACCTGAAACTAAGACTGCTAAACCACCACACACGATTATTTGTACTCATTTGACAAGATTAACAGACCCTCAGTCTGTAGTCATAGTTCTTGAAACTTTTTTATACATACATGTTCTGTCTCTGTCTCTCTGTCTGTCTGTCTCTCTCTCTCTCTCTCTCTCTCTCTCTCTCACACACACACACACACACACACACACACACACACACACACATTAACACTTTCTAGTTATTTCTAACCATCCTCATAGATGTTTCTCAACTCAAAGTGTCCTGTTACCAACTTTGGGAGTCAAGAGTGATGCTGTATTGTTAGGAGCCTGGCTCTTTCACCTTGAGTGAAGGGACTACAGGAATGTTACTGAGTCTTTTCCTCTTGTCTTCTTTCTTTGTAGTCTTTTCTTCCCCCCACCCCTGGACTAGCCAAAGAAGGGGCTTCATGCTAATGCCCATCTATGTCATAGGACCGGTGCCATAACTGTGCATTGGCATAGTAAGGCAGGTGACACATGGTAGGTACCAGATGGCTTGGTCAACACAGAGGATCGGAAGGAGTGTGGCTGGAGCTCAGGAGGTAAAGGCGGCCTGAGAGGGGTTTCTGGAACAGACCCTGGTCATGATGTTGTGAGGAGAGGGCTTCCTGGCTTACTTCCTGAGGAGGATTCCAAGGTGGAGGAGTCCCTCTGTCAGTGGTCTGCCCCCTTGCACATTTGATAAACAGGAGTAAACCCAGCACAGGGATGGTCAAACCAGCAACACAAACAGGCTGCTGCCCCAGGGATCTGTGAAGTTTGCTCAGTAACCTCAACAAAGTCCATATATCTCATTCTCATTTTCCAGTTCTGTAAAGTACAGCTAGCCCAGTCCACACTCTCAGCATCCTGCACACATGCTGAGCACATCAGAGGGACTCAGCAAGCATTTGACAACTGAGTGAATAATGGAGTGGGGATGAGGTGATGTCACAGTGAGACAGCAGGCAGACATTCCCACCTGCTGGGTGGGGTTTTACCCGCTTCCTATCATCTCACAAAATGGAGCAAGACAGTTCAAAATTCAGGTCCACTTCAGACAGGAACTCAACATACCTGAACTTGGGAAATGAATGATAACAAACCTGAGCAGCATTTCATGCCAACAGCTTGAGCATCTACCATGTTGCATGAGGGGCGTGAGATGAGCAAAGTATAATATCCTTACTGTAACTAATAAGTGCTATGGATTATGCTCTTAACAAAAGGTCCCTGCTGTTATCACCGCCACCACTTGCACTGTTCAGAGTCCTGAACAACTTCACCTATTTGGTGAGGAGGCAGAAACCGCTTCATGAAGAAAATCGAAAGAGAGGTAAAAGGGGAGCTAGTCGTGCCAAAGGGAATGAGCTACTACTTTAGGCTTATCTATGTGACTGTTGAGGTTCTAAGAAGTTAATATGTGCTAACTAATTCAGTTCTCACAAAGACCCTTAAACCTCATTTTGTAAAAGAGGAACCCGGGGCACAGAGAGGTTACTTAGGTTCCCAGACACATATCTAGCAAGACCGGCGTCAACTTAGGTCAATAGTATCAATTCCACCAGATAGTGTCAAGCTCTGAACCACGACTGACAGGCCAGCCTTCTGTCTGTCCCTCTACTGCCTTACTTGACTGACCTAATCACAATCTGTTTCCATGTCTGCATTCTCCAGATCCAGGGAGCAACCTGGCAACAGAACCAGTACCTGGCCGGGCGTGGTGGCACACGCCTTTAATCCTAGCACTCGGGAGGCAGAGGTAAGTGGATCTTTGTGAGTTCAAGGCCAGCCTGGTCTACATAGTGAGTTCCAGGCCAGGGAGACCATGTCTCAAAAAAAAAAAAAAAGAACCAGTACCTGGCGGGGCTTCAGCACACAATGAATGTGTTTGTGACTCTGGAGGGGCACCTTGGAAGAGAGACCCAAGGCAGGCCTCAGAGAAGCCTGTGGCCTTCCTACCTCCGAAGACTTGGAAGCCTGAGTGAATGGAGCTGGAACCCCTGGGAGTGATAAGGTCAAAGCAGTCACTTTCTACCATGTGGCCCTCAGGAAGGCCATCTACCTTGCTCCTCTGCCAAGTACAGAATGAATGACTTTGCCACGGCAGTAATGGTGGCCACCTCAAACTCACTGGTCAATGTCACTTGGGTCAAATACTGATTCTTTCCTCACAGACATTTAATTTGCATATATTTTATTTGCCATACATCCTTCATTATCCCCTCAGACCACTATCTCAGCAAGCCTTCTTGAAAGGCCTTTAGACCCACAGGGCTTGTAGGTCACCTCAGGAGACCTACTCTGCAACTCTAGCCACTTGCTGGGTAGCTCTTGTGCCTGATGTTCAGTTCTCCAGGAGATGGAGCAAAAGGTTAACAGCACCATGTAGATAGCAGGCTTCATGCCTAGAAGGAGGCTAAAACCCAAGGCATCCTTCAAGAGCTGTGTCTCCATGAAAGGGGAATCTAGAGTGATGGAGTGTTTACAGTAAGCATAGATTTTTGTATTATCTTCCAGTATTTCATGGGAAAAAATCTGGAAAATGGTTCTGCCATTACCCAGACTAGACAGAAGAGCAAAGTCGTTGATGGGGTTTCCAACAACTAAAATGAGAAACAGAAACGAATGGGCCAAGTGTAGGTGTGTCACCACTGGACACTCTACAGGTTTGCCATGAAAACTTTTAACTGTTTAAACAGTCATACTGATGTATAATTAATATAGAAAACTGTACATATTAAGGTTATATTTGAAAAAGCTTCGTAAGTATAAATACCCATATATGCATATAAACCCATATATGCATACAAACCCATATATGCATACAAATCCATATATGCATACAAACCCATGAACGTAATCCAGATGTTTAGTATCCCACCAGCCTTCAAAGTTTCTCCACACCTCTTTGAACTACCTCCTTCCTACCACTTTCCAACTATGTCTCCACACCACTGATTTACCCTATCAGTAAATATTAACTTTATTTTCTGAGTTTGTATCAATGCAATCTATATACACTATTTTTGCCTGCTTTTTCTTGGCATAATTATTTCAACACTCATTATGTTGTTATATCCATCAATAATTCATGCCTTTTTGTTTCTTGCTATTTTTGTTATATGGCACTCTGGTTTAAATGTGTCTACAAAATTTCCCATGTCAAAATCATATTTTACCAACATAATAATGTTGGGAAGTAAAATTTTATGTTAGCTTTCCATCACTGTGACAAAATACCTAAGAAAATTTTTAAAAAGGAGGAAATATTTGTTTGGGCACCTGTTTTAAGAGGTTCCTTCTACAGCTGGCTGGATCTATTGCTGTGGAATCATAGAGAATAATTAATCATAGTGTCTCATTTGAGAATGACCAAAAAGCAAAAAGACAGAAGAGGCGCTAGGATCCCAGTTGCCTTTTAAGAGCACATCCTCAGTAACCTCCTAAAGGTTCTGGAGTCTTTCAACAGCACCACCAGCTGAGGATTCGGCCCTTCAACACCCTTATCTCTGGGAGACATTCAGATCCAGACTAGGGGGAGGTGTTCAGGTGACGGAGAATGATCCTTCATGAATCAATTACTGTAGAGAAATCCAGCTCGAATTGCAGGATGGCTTTCCAGCTGGCATGCCTCAGGGCACCTTGTGGTCAAGGGTCTGGCCCCACCCCAGGAAGGAGCAAGCAATGTGGCCTAGGTGCATGATGCTGGGTGTGCAGTGGCAAGGAATTAGGGGACTTATGATTGGTCCTGGGAACTGACGTCGTTTAGTTTATAAAAGCAGGCCGTAGCAAGGAATGAACTTGAATTTCATAGTAACATCATCACGGAATTCCTGGCTGTTATTTTTATTAATTATTGCATGCATACAGGCTAAGGTAGGCCTGCATTTTGTTTGGGTGGCTAGTGGGTTGGAAAAAGGCTCCCCTTTGTGGGCCACCAATCTGGGTTGCTGGTGTTGTGAGTGGGTATTGGCTGAAGGGAGGTGATCAGCCATCAGCTTGAAATTCTTGTCCAGGCTCTGGGCAGGTGGAAAGTCATGGCCAAGAGTGGAGCACATGTCTTGTGAGTCCAGGCTAAGGGCCTGAGTTAGCAGTACCACTCAGGCTGGGCTACGGGAAGTAGCCAGCTGGCCTCTATGCCAAAGGGTCAGCTCCCCACAGTGTCGGGCACTGTGTTCCCATTCCCCTTAGCAGGGCCATGTGGTTCCTGTTCGGCATAAAAAGAACACTTCCTACAAATTACCACTGCCTTTCTTGAGGAATAGCCTAGCTATGGCAGGAGTTCTCCCTTCCTGTCCTGCTGACATCTGCTTCCCTTCTGAAGGCTGCCATGTTACAAAGTAGAACCAAGCTGGGCTTTGCAACCTCCAGAATTGTGATCCTAAGTAACAGAAAATGGGCTAACATGCAAACATGTAAAGGCAGCATATTGGTTTATTCATTTAGTTTATGGGTAGAGTGGCTGCTTACAGTATGGGGCTATTACAAATAACCCTGGTACACCCACTGTCCATTCTCTTGGGCATGCACTCCTGTGTCTCTTGGGTAAATACCTAGGAGTAGAATGGCTGGAAGAGCTGGTAGATTTTTCAAGAAATTTCCAGTTTTCTGAAGTTGTTACAGGGCTTCACACTGTCAGCAGCAGTGTGAGAAACTTCAGCACTTTCCTTCCCTGCCACTCAGGATGCTCACTCTTTCATCTCACGTGCCAGGCTATGATGCTATAGGAACATGTTTCTAATGTGTACTTCCTCAATGGCAGAGGACCATGAGCATTTTTTTATGTTTACTAACCACATACTTTCTTTGGTAAAATGTCTGCTCCAAGGTTTGGCCCATTTGGCAGAAGGGCTAGCTTATTTTTTTATTGAACTAAGAGAATTATTTATCAATTCTGGGAAAATCTTTCATCAGATATGTTTTTCTTGATCAGATATTGTCTCCTAGGCTGTGCCTTCTTTGCTCATTGACCTAATAGTGTCTTCCAAGAAGCACACTAAGGAAAAAAAGAAAACATGTTTAAAAAAAATGAATGAGCATGTTTTCATGTATTATAATCTAAAAAAATGCATAAGAAAAAGATACAAAGATTTTTAACCTATATTTTCTAAAAATATATATTTTAGGCTTTGTCTTTGACAAGTTAGGTCTGTGAGATATAGACCTTGATTATTTTACAAATTTGCCACTTTATTTTTATAGTATGTACACATTTTGATATAAGTTATAGATTTTTATTTTATATATTTGTATGTCACATATGATGATCACTCTAATATTCATCTTTAGTCTCTTCCCTCAAAAAGCAGACTTTTTATTTTAGGAAAATTCTGAATTTATGCCAAGGAAGAGAAGTTAGTAGTGTGTCTCTATAACTTCAGTAAAATGATATTCACAATTCTCTTTACTTTTTTTTTTTTTTTGAGACTGTCTCAAAAAGCTCTAGCTGTCCTGGAACTTCTTGTGTAGAACAGGCTGGGCTTGAACTCACAGAGATCTGCCTGCCTCTGCTGCCCAAGTGCTGGGATTAAAGGTGTGTGCCTGTAGCTCTGCACCTAGGGGTGGCTTGGGGCTCTTTTCCTCCATCCATGTTGGCATGGTAACTGGCATGTTTTTTGCAGATCATGTGCAGGTAACCATACTGTTGAGAGTCTGTAGTTGCAACATCCTGTTTGGGGGCATTTTCCTAGGTTCTCGGCTCTTTTTGCCCAGTATTCTACAGTATTCCCTGAGCCTTAGGTGTATGAGTTGTGTTGTAGATGTGGACCAACCACAACACTCTCATTTATCTATATTTTGATCTGCTATGTATCTCTCTACTTGTTGGTCAGGGATTACAAGAGATCCTTACAACAATACAAGCTATTGTCATTGCTTTCAGCTCCCTGCCAGAACATGAAGGCAAGATCATATTGCTGCAGACAGCACACACTTTGGTCACAGGCCATGGAAAAATCAAACTAGTACTAACCTGGAAGCCCTTTCTCTGAGGACTAGCCCTCCTAGTGTTGGAAGGCACTCTGAAACTGCAGAGAGAGAAAGGCCATCATCAACCCTACCTAACTGTACAGCTTGAGAACCATAATGATAATCAGACCAGGAAGAAATCCCCCATGGTGCAATACTTGTGCATGCATCTTGGGGCTAACCAAAAGCTGTCTAATTGGACTGAAAACCTGCAAAGTTAGCTGCTTGACACCATGAACCTATTATTACCATGTTCTTAAAATAATGACTTTTCAAATTGCTGGGGCTGGAGAGATGGCCTAGCGGTTAAGAGCACCTACTGCTCTTGCAGAGGACCCAGGTTCGATCCCCAGCACCCACATGGCGGCTGAGAACCGTCTGTAACTCCAATTCCAGGAGAACTCCAGTTCCAGGGGAATCCGACACCCTCTTCTGACCTCCGAGGCATTGCACGACACGGGTGCACAGACCTACATGCAGACAGTACGCTCATACACATACAAAAATAGACAAAAAATAAAAAAAAAAACAAATTGCTAAATTTAGGGTAAGGGGGTGGTATAGCAGTTTAGATGAGTGTTTTCTTTATTGAGATGTACCTTTAAAGGTTACATCTTTCATTTCTGGACATTTCAAATTAGTTTGACAGTTTTTGATGATGTATAATTCATTGTCTGTCATAAATTATCTTTTGTATATAAACATGTTGAGCATTTGAATTTTATATTCTGTATCTCAAAAACCATCACTCAATTTCTTGGGGTCTAATTTCACCCTTTGCTGTTTATCCCACCTGTCACTCGTGACTTACTTCCTTCTGTGCACTAAAGAATCATGAGCTGCCTTGCAGGTTACGGAGGGAATCCTGTGAGGCTTGAGCTGTGGATTCAATACTGGAGAGAGGATGTGTGCCTGCCTCTTCCAAGCACCCTGGTGCCTTCCCACTCAGAACCATTTGAAATCAATTTATCAGCTTCAAATCTCCAGCATCATGCAAAGAACTATCTACCCAGGCTGAAATCCAGATAGTGTGTGCCACAGGACAGTTTACTAGCCACTAACTGTTCTATTTCATGCCTCTGTCCTATGAATATTTTTAGATTTTTTTTCCTGTATCACATTTGCCCTTCCTGAGTGAATGTAACCTCTTTGTTATAGTTTTCAAAGTTTACCTTTTCTGTCTCCAGAACCCAAGCTGAGACTCACTAGTATTCCTGTGGTCCTGATTCACGATCAGGCAGAGTTGAAAAAACAAACCTCTAAACCACCCTTGAACTCAGGGTGAACAACACACTGATGATACTAAAATCATATTTATATGTGAGGGGAGCAATTTAATATTGATTTATTTATAATAGAATTTAAACCCACACCTTGCCATACTAAGTGCACATTACTACTGAGCAGAATTTCCAGCCAACTCCTCATTTTTAAAACTTAATTCATGGTGGGCCCTGGTGGTGCATGCCTATAATCCCAGTACTCGGGAGGCAGAGGCAGGTGGATCTCTGTGAGTTCAGCTTAATTTCCCACCTAGGAATGAGTCCCACCTAGGAATGAGTCCCACCTAGGACATAAGGAATTATCTCCAGTCTATATAAAGTAGTCCTGGTAAGTGTAGCTCTCCACCTCCCTATCCTGCATAGCAGTGGTCAATATACGATCTGAATATTGGTACTCTTCTCCTGGACCAAGATTTATCTTGAAATTTGCATCCATAATCATTCAAACTAATTTGTCTTGAAATTTGCATCTGTAATCATTCAAACTGATTTGTGCATTATAGCTAAGAGTTTCCTATCAGAGGGTTTTAAGTACCTCTAGCCTGTTACACAATTGGATAAGTACATATATACAGACAGATTCTGCAACACGATCAATGCTCTCCAAGAAGAAAGTGCCTAGTGGTAATGGAGTTTAGGAGAAAGAAATGGTCTCATTTGGCATAAAGGACAATAGGGGGGCTTTACTAAGCAGGTGGCACTTAGGTTGAGCCTTTATAGTTGAAATGCCAGGAGCATGGCTCCTCCTTTTCCTGAGAGGGTAGATGTGGGCAAAGGAGGATCAATCTGTTCTCTCCCATTATTGTGAATTAAAGTTTGGTTTTTTTTTGTCTTTTTGAGACAGAGTTCTCCTTTAGTCCCAGCTGGCCTGGAGCTCACTATGTAGACCAGGCTGGCCTTGAACTCACAGAGATCCACCTGCCTCTGCCTCCTGAGTGCTGGGATTATAGGCATGTGCCACCAGGCCCCACCATGAATTAAGTTTTTTTTTAAAAAAGCAGGAGTTGGTTGGAAATTCTGCTCAGTGGTAATGTGCACTTAGTATGGCAAGGTCGTGGGTTTAAATTCTTTCATAAATAAATCAATATTAAATTGCTATAATAAAAAGGTGCATCCTCTCTAGTTTACCTTACTGGTTCCCTGCAAGTCATTAACTGGGTAGTATGTTTCTTTGCTCTAAAGGGTCTCAATTGGCTGATCTAGACAACTTTCCATAGGAAAAGGTAAAACAATAGGAGAGATTCAGTAGATCCTGTTCACCACCAACTTTGGGATATCTCACCCTGACATTATTTCCCAGTCGCTCTACTGGAGAGGTGTTAGGGTTAACGGGGGGCATTAGAGAGAAAGCAAATGTGCCTTTGTAATGAGTTCCATCTGATCAGGGCCTCGGGTCCAATAGCACCTGCTTCTCGGCTGCTGCCAGTGCACAGCTTATCTTTTGGAGAGGGTCAGGTCCCAAGCAGTCCCCACTGGCTTTGGAGAAGAATTCAGGGAAGCTGTTCTTTAGGCTACAGGATCTCCCTAATGGCTGGAGTATGCTAGAGAAGCTGAGAAGAGCCATACTTGCCTAGAAGACATTTCTGTTTGGTGCAAGATTTTGAAGCTCGGGGCAGAGTGCTTGTTTAGCAGGCACAAAGTTCAGTTCTCTGTGTTGAAGAGAAAAACCCCAAATATCCCAATTTTTAACTGATTTCAGAAAGGGGCAAGAAAAAGTCTGCTTTAGCAAAAATGAGAGAATAATTAGAGTCATCACCTTCAATATTCAATTATGGAACAATTTAGTTGGTTTTAACCCAATTCCTGAACCCTCTCACATAATATACAGATCCTACTTCAGGGCTTAGGAAAGGAGCCGAATTCTCTGAGTATGAACTACATCTGAGGCTGAAATATTCTCTTGGAAAATGCTGAGAAAGAAACAGGACTGTACGCATTCAAGCAATACACCCAAAGGGAATATTTTGTTTGTTTCTTTTAAAGAAAAAGGCAAAACAATTTCATTATAGTTGGTTGTAATGATTTAATTAGACCTATTGTACTGTGCATTTTCATTCTGACCAGGGACCTTTCCATCTTCTGGAAGATTGGTAGGTAGAGATTGCATGTATCTGAAATTTTATTAAATCCTTAATTTCATCCCTTGATGAGAGGAGGCCAAGCATCTTTGTGCTCAGGTAACTGCTTTATCAAATGACTTAATTGTGTATTTAACAGAACTGACAGCAAGAAGGCTATTCTTCCTAATGTAATTTTAACGAAAGCACTAACTAATGACTTGGTATTCTACTCAGGGCATGTAAGAAGAAATGAAAATCTATTCTTCAAATCTTAAACGTATGTTTGCATACAAAACATAGAAATAAGTTGTAAAATAATTAGCTGAATTGCTTTCTTCTGCTCTCAGTCATGACTAATCTGCACACTGAGGAAGTCTGGGTAAGTCCCGTAGATATATATTTGTTATGGACGGTGTTTGAACATCTGTGCTTTCTGAAAATGTCACAATAACCATTTTGCCTGAAAGTTTATTCTTTCAAGAGCTAAAAAGACAGTGTTATCTTGATATGTCTGAAAAGAAATAAAAGCTGAGGAGAACTGAAGACCTGGAGACAAATGTGCCCCATGTTCTGAAAAAAGTCTTAAGGATTATAGGCCAAATGATTTCAAAGAATTCTGAAATAAACTAACACCAGATCTACTTTATTTTAGGGGAATTTTCTCTTTAATTAGACAATATTCACCATAAAAGACCTGTTTCAGGGCTGGAGAGATAGCCAAGCGGTTAAGAGCACCGACTGCTCTTGCAGAGGATCTGCAAGGATCTGGGTTCGATCCCCAGCACCCACATGGCGGCTGAGAACCGTCTGTAACTCCAATTCCAGGAGAACTCCAGTTCCAGGGGAAGCCAAGACCCTCTTCTGACCTCCGTGGCATTGCACAACACGGGTGCACAAACCTACATGCAGATAGTACATTCGTACACATACAAAAATAAATAAAATTAAAAATAAAAAAATATTTAAAAAAAAGACCTGTTTCTAGGGCTAAAGAGATGGCTCAGTGATTGTAAGCACTGGCTGCACTTGCAGAGGACCTAGGTTCAATTCCCAGTGCCCACATGGTGGCTAACAACCATTCTAGGGAAATCCAACGCCATATTCTGACTTCCACTGCATGACACTGATATACTCACACATACGTGGGCAATACACTCATACACATAGAATAAAAATAATAAATAAAATATTTAAAAAGTAAAATAAATAGGGGTTGGAGAGATGGCTCAGTGGTTAGGAGCCCCATCTGCATTTGCAGAGGACCCAGGTTTGACTGCCAGCATCCACACGGCGGCTAACACCTGTCAGTAACTCCAGTTCCAGGGGAATCTAATGATTTCTGAGGTGCGGGCATTGCGCGACACTGGTGCAATTATACACATGCAGGAAATATACTCATACACATAACATAAAAATAATAAATAAAAATAAAATAAATATACCCCTTGTGCTGGATAGCTTTAGTGTCAACTTGACACACCTGGGTTGAGGGGGCCTCAACTGGGAAATTGGCTCCATTGGACTGGCCTGTGGCCACGTCTGTGGGGCATTTTCTTGATTGTCGGGTGATATAGGAGGGCCCAGCCCACTGTGGGTGGTGTCACCCCTGGGCAGTGGTTCTGTACTGTATAAGAAAGCAGGTTGAGCATGGGCTGGAGAGCAAGCTAGTAAGCAGGGTTCCTCCATGGCTTCCAAGTTCCTGCCCTGAGTTCCTATGTTGGGTTCCCTAAGTAATGACCTGTGATCTATGACCCAGGAGATGTGAGCCAAATAAACCCTTTCCTCCCCAAGTTGGTATTGGTCAGAGTGTTTTGTCACAGCAGTTGAAAGGAAACTAGAACATCTCCTGAATAATTTTTTTAAGGACCTGTTTCTTCACCTCTTAGTCCCTATATGACTATCATTCCTAGGGACGCAGTGTGCTGGTGCTGGAGGGATGGCTCGGTGGTTAAGAATGCTTGATTGTGCATGTTTGGCAGAATGCATGAGCTCTGGTGGGGTGGGGGAATGGGGGGGGACACGGGTCTAGATTTGATAAAAAAATAAAAATAAATAAATAAATTTAAAAAAAAGAAAAAAAGAATGCTTGATTGCAAGCACCCACATAAAGGGCAAGCATAGCTTCATTTGCCTATAACCCCAACACTGAGGAGTGGAGATCAGCAGGTCCCAGGAGTTCGCTAGCCAGCCAACCTGGCTGAAGGGGCAAGCTTCAGGTTAGTGAGAGACTGTCTCAAAATGGTAGAGAACAACAGAGGAACACACCCAACATTTTTCTCTGACCTCCTCAAACATATACATGTATACATAGAATACACACACACACACACACACACACACACACACGAATACACAGTATGCCTTAAAATAGTCTTAGTGGCTCAAACTAATGTTACTTAGATCATGACTTCAAAAAGGCTAACATATTTGATATCTGAAAAGTTGACTGTGTACTTTTAAAATTTACTCTGTTTTCTCCGTTTCCTGTTACAACCACTCTTACTCTTGATCATAACGAAATGAGGTTCATGAGGCAATAGCAGGCCTCTCAGAACTTCATTAGCCTAGATATACTTGATTAAGGGAGAGGCTCATGATTCAAAATGAGCTAATTAGAATCCTTCCCTGAGACTCTTGCACAAAGAGAATGGTGAATTTCCTTGGAGTTTCTAGTGTGAAAACAAGTGAATTTGAGGCTTTCAAATTCCCTATCATTTGCAAAGGAAGAGAGTCTATTTGTGGAATGAAGCCAGAAAGAGACAGAAAGCAAGCTAGAAGACAGGACAAAATACACCATCACCCAGGAGGGATCCAGAGACTTCCTTCCTCCTTCTTCCAAGGCCTGGCTACTCCAGTGTACTTTCAAGTCTTATATACTAGAAATTTCCTTCTTGTGATTTAAGCTAAGTTTGAAGTGCATACTTCTGTCACTTACATTTAGAAGCATTTGATGATAAACCTGGGATTTATAGCTTTTCAGGAGGTCTTTAATTTGCAAAGTAAAAGCTGTGACCCTTGAGTCAGACTGGGGTTCAAGTGTCTGTTACACACCAACTGTGTTGACTTTCAAACAGTTTACAGCTTTTTCTCTCAGTTTTACTTTAGGACTAGAAATAGTATTTACCTCATAGATATGTTTTGAAAATTGGATGAAAAAATACAGGAAATAAAATACTCTCTGGCATGTAAGCACAGTGCCACAGTATTTGCGTATACTCAGCGAGTGAGTACTATGTTCTCAGCACTGCTCTTAGGTTCCTGTTTAAAACTTAACCATGGTTGTGGTGGCTGCTGGATGAACTCAGCATTCACTCTGTCCTTCCTTCAGTAATTTTCACATTTTGGATAGACACACAGCTACCTTGAATTAAAACTACATATCCCAACTTCTTTACTGCTTGTTGGAGTCTATGAGTAACTAATGGGTCAGTGAGGTACGAGCAAAGTGATGTGATTTTTGAGTGGGACCCACCATCCTTTCTCTTTTAACTGGACTGGCTGGCTGAGTACTGCAGCCCCACCACACACAGACAAAGCTCCATAATTCCAGTTACCGAGGATCATGGACCAGCAGTTGAAACGGTCCTGGTCAGCCGTGGTCTGGAGGCAGCACAGCAATCCAGGGTAGCTTCTGTCTCACCTGGGATTTGTCCCCCCAGCCAGAACCATACCGTCCCCAATACACAGTTATATTTTAAACATTGCTTGAAATCAAGCATTCTTAACCACTGAGCCATCTCTCCAGCACCAGCATACTGTATTCCTAGGAATGATAGTCATATAGGGACATACAAGGTGAAGAAACAGGTCCTTTAAAAAAAATGATTCATGAGGTGTATTAGTTTCCTTTCAACTGCTGTGACAAAACACTCTGACCAATACCAAGGCCTATAAAGGCTAAAAAGGGAGGATAACAAACAAACAACATAAAAACTAGGGCAAGAACTCAGCTTAAGCTAATAGTTGAAAGTTTTCCTATTATGAAAATGAGTTCTCATTACTAAATGATATTTGACTCCCCCAGACTAAAGATAGGAAATTCTAACTGAACATAGCCTAAGGGGACAAGACAAACTGGGACATCCACCACTGGGGATTTGTCCCCAATTCTCAAACTAATGTACAAAGCAAAATCACTTAGTGCTGGTTAGATGCCATCAAGGATTTCTCTAGAGTCACAAAGCCTCTACTGCTGGCCTTTTCCAAATGACAGAAAAATAATGCAATCTGTCTCCAGAACCATTTATCAGACTGTTGCTGTCTACCCACTGGGGACTCTCTTCTTCTGTTACCTGAGACCATACGTGGACAGAGTTGGGAACTGTCACATGTCGTCCCAGCTCTATCCAAAGGGGACTGGCCTAGCTGCCACCCTGCTCTCCTCCTCTTTCCTTCCTGTGGCCTCAGAGCAGGCAAGCCTTCCACTATTGGTTCTCAATTATATCATTTTCTTTTGAATCAACCACAAGGCCCTCCCCCTCCCCCACAACCATTTGCAAGTGAAGACTGTTCTCACCCCACAGGTTTGCAGGGAACAGAGCAACTCCACATATTTCCATATAGTGAAGGTCTCAACTACTGACAGGCAAAGTAGCACATGAGCCCCCGAGGGCCTGGCTGTAATCCTCCTAGGTCAGATGCCCTAGAAGCTGAGAAAACAGTGTGCCAGAAGCCATCTGGAGAAATCTCACAGATCCACACTCATAATGGTAGCTCCAACCCTCCAATTTTCCTGTTCTTAGCAAATATGGCCCACAGAGACTACACTTCCTAAGAACTTCAGATATGACCTTTACTTGGTAGCAATTGTTAGAAACTATCAAGATGCCTCAGCAAAGATAATCTAATCTGCAGTGACAATATGTTGGAAGAAATGCCAGCCCAGTAAAGCAAGTGTTCATGCCCTGCCTGCACACGTGCATTTCCTAACAGAAGGGAAACATTTTCTTCCATAGCATTTAACTCCACATCTCTCTTCTGTGTCTAGACATAAATGAGCCATTTGCTAATTGTTTAACAGCGATTAAGGAAGAAAATGTTGGGGGGAAAGGGAACAAGAGCAGATGGACGCTTGCCTGCTTGTTTGCTAATTATCAACAGCCAGGCAGGTGCTAGAGAATAGGGCTAACTCTTTGGTAACCCACAGCACTAAGAAAGCCCTCTTTGCAAAGGCAAGGTGCAGCTCCTGGCTGGGCAGGGAACCACCATGGCCCAGTCACATTAGCCAGGGTGACCAATGAGGTCCTAGGGAAGGGTGCCAACAGTGACCTTCCCACTAGGACCAGGGCAATAAGACCTCCCGTCCACCCTTCTGAGCTCCCAAGAGAAATGCTCTCCAGCATCGCTCTCCAGAAATGCTCTCATTTCCTGAAATAGTCTTTCTTTCCAGAAGAAAAAAACCAGACTAGCCCACCTGAATGAAGCTGGTAGCCAGCTAAACAAGCCAAAGCTGGCAGCCTGGACTTGGCCCCAGCCCCACCCTGTAAGTCTCCATCTAGCTACAAAAGTAACATCAGAGAAAGAAAAGATTTCCCAAATGTTGGGCTCCAAATGTGCTAGGCACAGCTGCTGACGGAAGGAGGGATTTCAAGACTAGGCGGGACTGAAATGTGGAAGTCAGGTTGTGGGCTCAGAACTGAAAGGAGTAAGTGTGTTCCAAGCTCCATTCGTCACCAAGATCAGCTGTATCCCTGGAGCCTCTTTAGGCTGTTTTCCAAACATATCAGAAATCACTATGCCATTCATGGACTTTCTCACGCACACCCAAGCACTAGCAGGTCCCTTTAATCACCTGCCTCCAACTCTATCCTACACACATCTACACCAAATCTTACAAATTAAAGCCCAACCCCCTTCATGTGGTTTTTAAGCTGCTAAATGTGGCCCCTGATTGATTACTTTTCTATAAATAACAAGTGGCTCTCTTATATCTTGGTGTAAAAGGAAGATGTGGAGTTAAGAATAGTTGTGAAAGAAAAGGTTTTCTGTTCTAAGTGTGTGTGTGTGAAGGCAGGGAGGGAACGTTTGCTTTACAGAGTTGGCATTTCTGTAGCTAGCTGACCTACATGCTGGCGGATGGCCCAGCCACACCAACACTGAACTTGCCTTTCAGAGTACCTTGCTGTCTTTCACTCTTCAAGCCCTTCATCTGTCTCACTGAATGAGCTGGTCTGATCCCATTCTTTTCAGTAGCTGATTCTTTTCAGCCTTAAGATCTTGACAGCATCATCACTTTCTCCAAGAAGACTGCTTATTTCTCCAAACTGGTGACCATGAGCCTGTTTCATGCTTCCCTTGCATCCTCAATATCCCTTATCTAAACAGCTACTATCTTATCCCAACTCTTACTATAATAAAATACCTGGGGTTTGGTAATGTGTAAAGAAAAGAAGTTTATCTCAGAGGGCCACCATATGCACTGTATGAGTCATGGTGCATCATATTGGGAACTATGTGAGATGGAAAAGAATTGAAACCTAAGAGCCCAGAAGCCAGAAAAGGTCAGGAATAGCTCTGTTTATAACAACTCACTCTATTTTTAAAACTTTTTTATTTTTATTTATTTATTTATTTTTTATTTCTATAAGGATTTTTTTTATCAAATCTAGACCCGAGACCCCCCCATTCCCCCACCCATTCAGAGCTCATGCATTCTGCCAAACATGCTTTTCATCTCTTTCTCAGTCTTTCTCAATATTCAACATGAGGAAGTTGACTGTTTTGAGCAGAAGTTCACTGTTTCAGTTAGTTCTTTGATGCAGTCCTTTCTGTTGTTGTTGTTGTTGTTGTTTCCAATATGCATCACTCCCAGCTGCTTGGACAAAAGCTCAAGGGGCCGTGCACAAGAAATACTTACAACTAGGTAATTGGCACTAGCATCCACAGATGAGGGGTACCATTCGTCCTTTGTTTTTCTGGGACTGTGTTACTTCACTCAGCATTATGTCCTCTAGCTCCAGCCATTTTCCTCCAAAGCTCGTGATGCTGTCTTTCTTTACTGCTGAATTCCATTGTGTAGATGTACCACATTTTCTCTATCCATTCATCAGTTGAGGGGCATTTAGGTTGGTTCCAGCTCCTTGCTATTGTGAAGAGCGCTGAAATAAACATATCCGTGCATATATCTCTGTGGTGGGGTGAGCCTTGAGGGTACATGCCTAGGAGTGGTATGGCTGGGTCAGGTGGCAAGTTCATTCCAAGTCTTCCAAGGGTTCTCCACACTGCTTTCCATAGTGGCTGTACGAGTTTACATTCCCACCAGCAGTGGATGAGTGTTCCCCTTTCCCCACAACCTCTCCAGTACTTGGTATCATTTGTTTTCTTGATCCTAGCCAGTCTTATTGGAGTAAGATGATATCTTAAAGTGGTTTTGATTTGCATTTCCTTAATGATTAGTGATGTTGAGCAGTTCTTGAGGTGTTTCTCAGACATCTCTAATTCCTCGCTTGTGAAGTCTCTGTTCAGTTCTTTGCTCCATCTATTGAGCGGGTCGTTTGTTTTCTTTTTTCTTTGTTTTTTGAGTAGTTTATATATTCTGGAAATCAATGCTTTGTCAGATGTATCTGCAGTGAAGGTTTCCTCCCACTCTGTGGGATTTCTCTTCACTTCCTTGATTGTTTCTTTTGATGTACAGAAGCTTTTGAGTTTGATGAGGTCCCATTTGTCAATTGTCGACCTTAATTCTTGTGCAGCTGCTGTCTGATTTAGGAAGTCTTTTCCTACGCCTATGTCTTGTAGTCTGCTGCCAACTTTTTCTTCTATCACCTTCAGAGTTTGGGGTTTCACGTTGAGGTCTTTAATCCATCTGGAGTTGACTTTTGTACAGGGTGAGAGGTAGGGGTTTAATTTCATTCTTCTACAAGTGGTGATCCAGTTTTGCCAACACCACTTGCTGAAGATGCTGTCTTTTCTCCATTGTGGTTTCTTGGCCCCCTTGTCAAATATGAGATGGCTGAAATTGTATGTGCTCAGATTTGGATCTTCGGTTTTGTTCCATTGGTCAACAGGTCTGTTTTTGTGCCAGTACCAGGCTGTTTTTATGACTATAGCCCTGTAGTATAGTTTAAAATCTGGTATAGAGATCCCTCCTGTGTAGCTCTTTTCACTCAGGATTGATTTGGCTATTCGGGGTCTTTTGTTTCTCCAAATGAATTTAAGAACTTTTGTTTCCAAGCCTGTGAAGAAACTCTTGGGGATTTTGATTGGGATTGCATTAAATCTATACAAGAGTTTTGGTAAAATGGACATTTTTACAATGTTAATTTTCCCAATCCATGAGCATGGGAGGTTTTTCCATCTTCTGAGGTCTTCTTCAATTTCTTTCTTTAAGGGTTTAAAATTTTTGTTGTAGAGGTCTTTGGTGTCTTTGGTTAGGTTTGTTCCTAGGTATCTTATTGTTTTTGAGGCTATTGTGAGTGGGAAGGTCTCTTTGAATTCTTTCTCCAGTTGCTTGTTCTTGGTGTAAAGAAAGGCCATTGATTTTCTAAGGTTAATTTTGTATCCTGCCACTTTGCTGAAGCTGTTAATCGTTTCTAGGAGTTTTCTGGTGGAGTTTTTTGCATCTCTTAAGTAAACAATCATATCATCAGCAAATAGGGATAGTTTGACTTCCTCTTTTCCAATTAGTACTCCTTTAATATCCTTTTCTTGCCTTATTGCTCTAGCAAGTGTTTCAAGCACTATATTGAAGAGGAGTGGTGATAGGGGGCAGCCTTGCCGAGTTCCTACCTTTAAAGGGAATGTTTCCGTCATTTCCCCATTTAGGATGATATTGGCTGTGGGTTTCCTGTATATGGCTTTGATTACATTGAGGAATGATCCCTCCAATCCAATTCCTTCTAGGACTTTAAGCATGAAGGGATGCTGGATTTTGTCAAAGGCTTTTTCAGCATCAATTGAGATGATGGTGTGGTTTTTGTCTTTGATTCCGTTTATGTGTTTGATGATGTTTATTGATTTTCGTATGTTGAACCATCCCTGCATCTCTGGTATGAATCCAACTTGGTCATGATGGATGATCTTCTTGATGTGGGTCTGTATGCGATTTGCCAGTATTCTGTTTAGAATTTTGGCATCTGTGTTCATGAGGGAGATGGGTCTATAATTCTCCTTTTTAGTTGTATCTTTGCCTGGTTTTGGTAATAGAGTGATGCTGGCTTCATAGAAGGAATTTGGGAGAATTCCCTCTGATTGTATCCTTCTAAACAGTTTCAGTAATAATGGTTGTAGGTCTTTTTGAAATGTTTTATAGAATTCTGCTGTGAAACCGTCTGGGCCTGGGCTTTTTTTAGTTGGGAGGTTTCTTATTACACTTTCAATTTCTTCATGTATTTTGGGTCTGTTTAAGCTGTGGATCTCTTCTTGGTTGAGCTTTGGTGATTCCCAGGATTTCAGATATTCATCCATTTCTCCTAGGTTTTCAAACTTGGTAGAGTAACAACTCACTCTTGAGAGAACTTATTCAGTTCCCAAACATAGCATTAATCTCACCCAAGGTCAGTATATATAGTAACCTGCTTCACATGAGGGTAGACCTCTTCAAGTTCCTAACCACATCAACACAGCCACTCTGGAGATGATCCTTCCAGTGCAGGATACACCACCTGCTTAATGAAAGTTGGGTGTTATCTACTTTGATCTTTATAATATCACCACCATTCAGCCTATTTTTGGCACCAAGTAAGAAAGAACTCAATAAATGTTGACTTTCTTGACTGTATCAATTTTTCTGGGTAGAAGAATGTAATATGGAAGGCAATGAAGAAATAATCTGACACTACCCAGAAACCAAGTCCAGGTCACATTTGATGTCACTCTCTCTATAGGACTGCCCATCAGGGTGCTGATTTTCAGGGGTGGCCTTTCATTATTGGTCTTTAATGGGTTGCTATCTACAGGGTCAGAATAAGCATAAGTATTAATAAACAATAAGTATTCCCACATAGGTTCTTATTTATCATCTCAAGTCTGCATTCTTGTACATTTGTCTATGTCCCAAGAGTCACAGACCTCTGAGTGGTGTAGCTGGTGTTTGGAGACTGGAAAAATTCCTGCTGTAGAGGTCTAGAAGACTCTGTGGGTCCAGGGCCCTGACCCAGAAGGAAAGCTTACCTACCATGTCCTGAGGACAGACACCTGCTTCAAGGCAGGCTGACACTCAGGCTCCTCTGCGTCCTCACCACTGCTGACACAGGGTGTGTGTTCCCTGCTCAGGACAGGACTGGGGCTGAAATGTATTTCTGCCAAAATTTATGTTTTTAAGTTTGATTTCATGATATGAAATCATTTTTGGTTACATTTGCAACATGGCCTTACCTGTCCTTTGGTTCCTGGCTTTATTTTATTTTATTTATTTATTTTTTTTGAGACAGGGTCTCCCTGTAGCCCTAGCTGGCCTGGAACTTGCTCTGTAGACCAGGCTGGCCTTGAACTCATGGAGATCTGCCTGCCTCTGCCTTCCAAGTGCTAGGATTAAAGGTGTGCACCACCAAGCCTGGCTATGGTTCCTGACTTTAAAAGGCCATACCTCCATGAGATAGAAAGTCCCTGTTCTTTAGTAGTTAACCCATTTACTAACATTAACTATTAGTATTCTCCAATACTTTCTCTGTGATACTACAATGAACTTTTTAACCTTAATAAGCACATAGCAATGTATTTAGACAATAAGCAAAATATCCAGTAGTTAACCTGATCAGACAGAAACATGCCCCATGGAAGAAAGCCTCACTGAATACCACAGGAGTTTGCAACTGGGCTCTCTGCTTTAGAGGACTTGAGCAACCCCCACAGGGCTGGTGACTGAATCCTATTTGATCTGTTACATTCACCAGGAACAAAAGACAGAAGACAGGAAGCCTGTGCCAAGACCTAGCTCCACGTCCACCGCAAAGCTGTCCCTCCCACCACTCTGCTTCTTTATTTAACGCCATAGAAGTGGGTGTATCACTCCCATGGGGCAGAAGGCCTGCCATGTGCCTTGTCTCTTTGATACATTCTGTGGTTTAGATCTGAAACAAACTCCAAAGGACTATGTGTAGAAGGCTTGATCCTCCGCCTATGGTACCACTAGAGGTGGTAGGAACCTTAGGAGTTGTGGGCCATAGGGAGGGAGTTAGTTCACTGTAAGTGTGCCCATGCAGAGGTACTGGGACCCCAGGCCCTTCCTGTGTCTTTCTTTGCTCTGTAGCCATAACAAGGTGAACAGGATTCCCCTGCCACCTGCCTCTTCCATATTGCACTGTTGCTCCACAAGCCCGGAGTAACAGGGGCAGATGATGAGAGGATGCAGCCTTTCAGACAAAACAAACTATTTCTCCTTATAAATTGATTACCTTGGGCATTTTTGACAGCCATAGAAGGCTCACACTCTGTGCAGGGAAAGTAATTTCTGATAAGGTATCTTCAGATCTCTTCTTTTGCTCAGGGAAATAGCTGAGTGAGGATGGGGAGCAGACTCAGTAAAGCGCGTGCAGAGATGGGAGGGGGCCGATTCAGTCACACCCAGATGGGCTCTACACCGGACTTCTCCTTCCTTCTCAGCCAGCAGCCTTACTGGCTCCTCTCTAGTCAACAAATGCACATCCACCACTCACTGTACTCCATGCCTGGCAGGGCTAATAATGAACATTTGCATTTTTAGGATTTCACATTTTAAGGCAATTGTAATACTCAGCATCCCACAAGCCTGCCTGATAAATGTCTTCTCTTAGACCGTTTTGATGCTTCCCTTCCCACCTCACATGCCTCTCCTCTTACCATGAGAACAATTCTCATATCCATCAGCCCTGCAGCCACGTCATGCTGCTCTCCTGCCCTAGCACAGGGTACTTTCTGGAACATCCTATACTTGTACTGTCTGCTCAAAGGACACATCCAAAAGATGAACCAACCCCCACAGAAGCAGCTTTCTCCACTCTCTCTGTTCTCTTTTCCTTCTTTCTTCTCTTCCTTCTCCTCCTCTTCCTTCTCCTCCCCCTCCTTCTCTTCTGCTGTCTTTCCTCCTCCTTCTCTTCTTCCTTTTTTCCTCCTCCTCCTCCCCCTTCTCCTCTTCCTCTTTCTTCCTCCTTCTCCTCTTCCTTTTCTTCTTCTCCTCCTCCTCCTCTTTCTCTTTCTTTCCTCCTCCTCCCCCTCCTCCTCTTTCTCTTTCTTTCCTCCTCCTCCTCCTCTTTCTCTTTCTTTTCTCCTCCTCCTCCCCCTCCTCCTCTTTCTCTTTCTTTCTTCTCCCCTTCTTCTTTCTTTCTTTCTTTCTTTCTTTCTTTCTTTCTTTCTTTCTTTCTTTCTTTCTTTCTTTCTTTCCTTCCTCCTCCTTCTCCTCTTCCTCTTCTTCTTTCTGCCTATCCCCTCTCTAGAACCTTTGTATCCCTTGCTAAAATTTGAACCCCATATTCATGTTCTGGCTCCTTATTGCCTCCTCTCCTGCACTGTGACTTCCCAGTGAGTGGGAGTGGCATTTGTCTTGTCTGTCACTGCTCCTTCCTATGGTGTTCATAATGGCTGGACTGCCAGGAGATTTTCAGTGAATAGATGCTGAACCAGTAGATGGATGTTCCTTCCTATGATTCTGGAATAGGAAGGAATCAGACTCTAGAGAACGCTGCCAGTGACAATAGTCTCTGCTTAGCTCTAGTGGCAAAAGCTTTCCAAGCATTTAAGTCGGGGAGACACACAGCAGACTTTTACTATCACAATGCCCCATCTTGTGCTCTGTGGAAATGGATTCTGGGGTTAGGAAGAACAAGTAGAGGTAGGGAGATGTCTTAAGAGGAGGGCCATACACATCAAAGCCCTTGCTGCTCAAAGTGGGGTCTATAGCACCTGTTAGATGTGCAAAACCCAAAGTCGACTCAGGACCTGCTACACCCTAACCTGTGTTTCATCTGGACCTAGGCAACTTCCCATGCATCCCGAATCCTGGCTTCAGTGAAAGAAACCAAAATCAGGACCTGTTTTGGGGAATAGAGGGTAAAAACTATTTTCCAGGGATCCTTATAAGCTAACTATTCTAGACATCCTTATCGTGTCAGAATCATTCCCAATTACTGAAATCTTTCTCAAATGGATTCTATCAGAGCTCAAGAGAAGGGGAGAGGGAAGCTGAGACATGCTGGTGCTGTTCAGGCAGGATGAGTATATCCCGGCTATGACTTTGGACTAGAAGTGCTAGCTCACAATGGAGCTCACAGTGGAGAGGGAAGGATTGCTGACTCGGCCTTGACAAAGCTTAGTGCTTTGTTTGCCCAGCACTGAGCACAGTACCTGGCACATAGCAAGGACTCAGATGGTACCTGTTGAATGGACAAGGGAGCTGACCGTGCTATAGCTATGTCACCAAGATCTGAGTAAAACCAGACCCAGACATGCTTTCTGGCTTCTTGGTTTATGGGATGTATTCCTCTTTGTTAGAAAAACATGGATCATGAGGAAACAAAAATCTTTCAGTGAACAAAATCACCAGACCTATACCCCCAAACATCAGTAAGAAAAAGTAGGCACAATCTCAAAGTAACTCCAGTGAGACTTAGAAGATAAAAGGCAGCAAGGGCTCTCTCAGGTTTATGGGATCTGTGTGGTTGAGGTTCAGTGTGGGATCAGAGAAAACAGAACTGTGGATGCAGCAGTGTAGGGATAAAAGGAGCGAATGACAGGAAGGCTTGGGAATCACGCAGCAATATGACCCCAAGTGCGTAGTGTTCTCTAAAACAACTCACTGATGCCAAGCTCCACCGTACAAGGGGAACCTGACACAGGCACTCGGGAGAGCTGATGAAAGTGTGCGATTCTGCTGGAGGAGCTGTGGCACACTGGGGCTCCGCACCTCCTCCCCATCACGCTGTCAACAAGGCACCAACCCCTGCCGCCTTGCTGTTCTTCACGGTTCAAGCTCCGCAACATACAGCTTTTGGACAGAGTGTAGCTCATTTCCCCTGACTCCTCTAGATTTACTTCAGGATACATGCCATTTAGCAAAATACCTCAGCATTGCAATTACACAGGGTGACATTTCACCTTGCACTGTCTCCTTGGCCAGAGACTAGCTCTGAATGTCTTTCATATACGCCTTCCCCAAGACAAGGCCCAGACCCACCAGGGCCCCTTTTGGGCACAGTGACTTGACAAGGCCTATAGTATTTTGGGGGGGTATTTTTGAGACAGGGTCTCCCTTTAGTCCCAGCTGGCCTGGAGTACACCAGGCTGTCCTTGAACTCATAGAGATCCACCTGCCTCTGCCTCTCCAGTGCTGGGATTAAAGGCATGTGCCACCATGCCCAGCAGCTTATAGTACTTTTTATGATAAGGACAACAGGGAAGACAAACCTTGGATGTGTACGTGTGGCCATCAGATCCGCAGACCATCGCTGACTGTGCCACAGGGCAGGGCTTGCACTTAACCAAATTTGAAGGTCCAACCCAGTGTTTGTGGGCCACATTCCCCTTCTTCTGCCTAAAGAAGAAAATAAAAGAGATTTAGTTGAAACATTGGTGTTTCCTCTAGAGGAAGTTCCTAGAGAACATGGCTGAATATATACTCAAAAGCACTTCTCAAAGAGACAAGAGGGCCCAAGGGACACTAGCCCCCAGTTCCATGATTTGTTCCAAGTCACTGATAGGGGCCCCAAAGGTTTTTTCTCAAAAACATATATTCCACCCAACAGCTGAACCAAGCAAAATGGCAGCTACTGAGATGTTGGAAAACATTACATACTGATATGGAAAGACTCTCACAGTACAATTCAACAAAACAGTAAGGGAAACCAACTTAGTCAGGCCCAGTTTAGTACATCATAAATGGCAGCTACTGAGATGTTGGAAAACATTACATACTGATATGGAAAGACCTTCACAGTACAATTCAACAAAACAGTAAGGGAAACCAGCTTAGTTAGGCCCAGTTTAGTACACCACAAGTGCCCCAAACAACCTCCCACAGCTTTAGGCTTTCCTGAGGTGATGGGTAGGTAACACACACACTTGGAGGGAGAATGTTACCCAGAAACTTATCTCCACACACACCCAGAAGACTTTATCACAGCTATAGAAAGCCATCTCTGGATATATTTTGAAGCAATTTTTCTCTAGTTTCCAATTTCCTACTTGATAAAGGCTCTGGGGTGATGTTGCTTCCAACTGTTAAAATCATCAATTCTTTTCTTTCATTCCGGGCCTACTTCCCCCCTCACCTTTGTCATAATGATAATGGCACTACTAGGACAGCTTGTGTCCACAGACAGCACCCTGCTTCTGTATCATGAACCGCTGGAAGGGCGGTCTGGAGTTACTGCCACTGTTTCTCGGTGGAGGCTGGGAGAGAACAGGGTTGTTCCCTTGAGGTGTTCTCTTACGGTGGTTAGCATGTAGACTCCGAAGTCAGAAAACACAAGTTAACATTCAGCTTCTCCAGTTACTCATGGAGTGACCGCGACAAGATACTAGTCCTGAACACCTCAGCTTCTCATCTATAAATGGAGGCAACAGAACAGAATGTAGTCCTGGTGGCTACTATAACGATCGGATGAGTACCTACATCTCTATCTATAGCTATCAATCCATCTACTTTAGAGCCCGAGTTACAGTCTGAATGAGGAATGACCCCACAAGCTTATGTGTTAGGGCCTTGTTTGCTAGTTGATGTGCTCTGGGGAAGTTATTGGCTCCTGAGGGTTCTGATACGATGAATGGGCTCCTTCCATGATTGATCTATAATATGATGAAATTATTGGGGGTAGGACCTAGTTGAAGGAAGTATCACTGTGGGGGATGTCCCTGGGGACTATATGCCCTGGCCCCTTCCTGTGTTTGCTTTCTTGCTTTCCTGTCACCAGCTGAACAGCCTCCACTATAGACTCCCACCACCATGTTGTTTTGCCTCGTCACTGGCTTGGAATTTCAGAGTTAAGGACTATGAACTCTAACCTCTAAATCCATGAGCCAAAATGCATACTACTTCCCTCAAAACTGATTTTCTTGGGTGTCTATTTGTAGCAGCAAATGTAACTAATACAATTTCCTAAACAAGAAACAATAAAAATTGGTACTTACTACAGTTGTTGGTTCAATAGATGATGCTACAGAAAAGGAAATTCCCATTGCAAGGGCCCAGTTTACACAAGAATCCATGGAGCCAGAATAAAAACTGTTCTACCAGGTGAGGAGAGGCGCTCTAGTGCCTTAGAAGTTTGGGTGTGGTATCAGAAGTAAGGTACTCTTTTCCAGTGAAAGGCAGTGAGCCAGAGAGGGCTGGATAGAGCAAACACTAATTTGGCTCTTCATTAGTAATTTAAGGGAGGCAGGAGAAGGAGGAAAGTGTATTTGGGGAACTTCCCATGAGAGCGATATCAAAGAGAATCAGTGCATACCCATGGCATAGCCCTTGGGGCTATCCGGGATCCAGACTGGAGAGAAAACACTTCAGAGGCTATCTGACCTAAGAACCAGAGAAGAGAGTCCTTTGAGGGCCGAAGTAATCCAAGATGCAACTTGTTTCACTGAAGGGGGGGATCAAAACTTCAAGAGGCACAGTCTTGTCTGAAGTCTGATTGGTGGTGAAGCCTAGGGCCTCTAGAGAATGTTCAAGAATGACTCTGTCTTGACCCTTCTCAGTCCTAGAGTGGCTTTAAAATTCTTTGAAGACAACTATGCTACTAGCAGATGGTCCCTTTCCAATGCCTCCCAGCTTACCAGCAGCTACCCACACTGGGGATCTGTTGGTAGCCTGCTTTGTTAAAGAAAGCCTGTGCTAGAGTTTCGTGAAACTCACCCCCGCCCATCGAGCAAGGAAGGCTAGTTTCACTTTACTTCCTCCACGTAAGATAAGCCTCAGGATGTTCCAGCCCACAGGACATTCCAGTCTTATCTTCATCCTGCCCTTCCCCTCCTTACTTCCTCCACCTAAGATAAACAGGATGCTTATTAACTACAGGATGTTCGAGCCCACGCTTTTGGTATGCAAATGAGGCATCGGATGGTGCACCAATCCAGAGCATGCACAAGCCCTCTAGACTGCTATATAAGCAGTGCTTCTGCCCCATTTCGGGGTCCTTCTCACAAGAGAGCTGTACACAATAAAGTTTGCTGCAGAAGAATCCTGTTGTCTGCGTGAAGTTCTTGCCAGCGAGACTGCTGCGCGCGACAGGGATCACACAGACTTGAGGTCTGCTTCATTCTCTCAAGGTCTGTTTGGGGCTACCAGCACAAGTCTGGGACTCCACATGGCAGAGGAGCAAGCTGTCAGCACATGATTTCTTCAGCGGAGCACCTCACATTTATCATAATCACAGAGCAGATTGCCTGGCACTGATAACATGTCAGCAAATGCAAGAAGATCCAGCATCTGGCAGACCCTCTTCTGGGTCAATCTCCATACGGCTGAAGCAATTCTTGGTATAAGTTTCCAGAAAAGGGCTATAAAACCCACAGAGTGGCAGTTTCACTGAGTGAGTCTGACCATGTGCAGTGATGCTCTAGAAGAAGTTTTAGACAGTTTAGCCAAAAGCAAGAGAGGGAGAAATGAATAATGTAAAGACCTAACCTGCCATCAATTACCAGCTAATGACAAGTTCTCTCTATCTCTGAACACAAACATCACCATTAAATGAAATTCTTTAAAGGGTGTCAAGGAGGTTAGGCTAGATGGTACCTCCTAGAGGCTTGGGGTCTCCTGGGTTTTTATGTATTCCTATAGGGAGGGAGGGCCAGAGGGTACGTGCATGCCATGAAGCTGTCACTCTGCAGTTATAGAATCACAGAATGTCAGATCCTTCCAAATTTGGAAGCACCTCCCTAATTTTTCCAGCTCTCAAAAAACCAGCACGCCTGTGAGATTTAGTCCTTCCTTTAACCCAGGTAGAACTACAGTAGAGATGGCACTCAAACTGGCCTGTGTCCAGAGGCCAAGTGTGTAAGCTATGCCATACCCTGGCAACTGCGCTTGTACATCAATCCACCAATTTAGTACAAATCGTAAAAAATAACCAGCTCAGTCAAGGCCAGCCACTAAGAATTCTGACTCAAATGTTTCAAAATTTCAGCCAATGAAGAGTGAAATCCGATGAAGCAGTCTCGATGGGAATGCCATGTTTACTGTCACAGAACTTAACGGAAACTGGTGACAGGTAATTTGGTTTAGAGGTAGGTCCTAGGAACTTGCCCTTGGAGCAAGGTGACACCTTGGCCTGTGCAAGCTAAGGGGCAGCTTTGCCTCCTGCGGGCTGATGGCCCTGCACAGATGACCCCACATCGCCAGCATTTCCTATTCTGTTTATTAAAATACTTTTCCTTAGCTTTTCTATTAAAGCCTACCAAATTTCTCAGCATTTATGTTTATGAAGTACAAGAATTGTTCTTGATTATAACCTGATCATGTGAACCTCATACAGGAACCCTCTTCCTTCTCCCTGTCTCCCAGGGCGTGGTCTAGAGGACCCCAGACTGTCTTCTTAGCCTCTCTGTTTGCTCTGATTTGATCACCAACATGTGTGTTCATACACACACACACACCACAGAGACCAGTTTTTGCTCCATCTGAACTTCGCTGTTTCCCAGGGCTAAACAAGGATGGCCTCTGTACCATCCTGTGGCTTTCCCCTCGACTTACATGTCTTCATTCCTATTCCTCCCTCCTTCTTTCACTGTTACCTCAAATACCACCTCCTCAGGAAGCCTCTTGGGGCCCCTCCACAACAGTAGGGCTTCATGTGATTCCCCTTTGGCTACATGATCACTTCTTCCAGGTCATGGTCCCAGGAGACACTTTGATTTCAGTCAAACATCAGAAGGCTACCTACAGTAGGAGCGCAGGCACGCCAGGCTGAGAGCCCGAGGGCCTGCCCTGGACACTCCCTGTCCACTATCCTCACCACCTTCCCCACCACTCATTCTACTCATTCCATCTCTGGCCAGGCACTGGATACTGCCATGTCTGTTCTATGTGCCACTAGGTCTAATGGCCTTGGTAATGGCTCCCTAATTTTACAGCAAATGTCTATTCCTGTTCAAGCTTCCATCCATCGCCTGCTAAGAACCCCGTCCTGACTTTAGGACTCTCACCACAAGTAGTCAATCATGGCGATTCTTGTTCCAACATTACATCCTGGTCGGACCCAGCGATGACAATCACTACACGGAGAAGCCTCTTTTTGTCTGCCTTCTGCACTATACTGTGCATTCCTGAATGTGACTGGTTCATTTTTTTTGTCTTTTGTCTTTAGAAAACAATTCTCAACTCTTCATTCTTCTTCCTCTTTATTCCTATAGAGAGAAGAGCTGGACAATTTTTCTGGCCATATTGCATATATTCTTTTAAGTGAGAAATATTGCTTAGTGCTCTTGCTAAAGAAACGGAGATTAGAGTGAGAATACAAACACTGTTAGTGGAAACTGTTAGTTCACATTTCTGGTCAGTACTCAACAGATCAATCAGACATTCCAACCACTTAAGATCACATGTTGATATTATCATGTTAATTTATTTGGCTCTAAATTATTCTTTGGAATAGCAATCAGAGGACTTCTATAAATTATACTAGCAAATCTATTAATATTCATTATGTGATAATGACATTCACTCTTGGTGATTACAGTCATAGTCTTACAAGAGAGCAACAGTGACAGGTAGAACTGACTGACCAGGTATGACAACTAGGTATTCCTGTCCAAGTTCCCAGAAATCTCACCCTTAACCTTTGGCTTCACACATCGGTGTTTCCTGTTCCTGCTTTTGACTCAGCCCTGACAGTCCCATGTAGCTACCCCCCATCACAAACCCACACCAAGGTGAAACCAAGTGAGTCTGGATGACCTCAGCTGTGACCAACATTTCACTTGCTGCTGCAGAGCCACACAGCATGAAGGGGCAGGGCAGTAATTATTCAACCAGTGCATCTACAAGAATAAATTTACTGAAATAATCCTGCTGTATGAATTTCAACAATCTCTGTCAAAAGTATTTTAATGATGGGGGGGAAGTGGGAATGGGTAGATGCTAAAAATACACATGGTAGAACGCAGTAGACACGTTGGCTATTTTCTTGCAGTCAATGAAGGAGGGGCAGTCACAAGACTCCCACATACCACGTGATCACTCTTCATAACTGTAAACAGAGCAGTGTCTCTCTATATGAACAGCTGGCAAAGCAGTACAGCAATTCCAGATGATAAGTAACAGCAGGGACAGCCTACTTGTTTTATGTACCACACTCCAGTCCACTGGGCCAAAGGTGCCTCCTTGATTCTTCACTCACAGTATCTCTCTGAGGACAGAACCATTAGGACCCACTCACAGCAGGAGAACCTTACAGAGTCATTACCTGTCAGCAGACCTTCTTTTCTGTTTGTCTTTGTTCTCTCGTCACCTCTCTAAGATAGGCCTGTCAGCTCAGAGGAATGAGAACCCATCAAAGAACAATATCTTTCCAGAAATAAGTGTGTGTTTGTTGGCATAAAAGGATTACATGCATTTTATTTTCATGTTAATATCAATCTGCCCATTCAAGAATAAAATTGAATTTGTTTTCAAAATCAAATCTAATTGGTTCTAAAAGAGGGATGGAAGATACTCAGATAGTTGACATGGTGGCTATTTTGAACTGGAGACAAAATAATGAATGTTAATTGAAATGAAAAACATGTTAACCATTGAAATAATCTGTCATGCAAACTGATGCTATAATTCATCAGTTGTTAGGGTTATTTCAGTCATTATCCTACACCATAAAATTACACGGGAAGAGCATAATGGCCTGTGTCATTTACAAAAGCCACCCTGATGACAGAGAGAGACTACCATGTGACAGATTTTCCATTCTGGCATTCTTGAGTTTAAGGGTCCCCTCTTTTCCAAAAGAAGGTTTCAGACATGAAAACCTATCCAAACAAGGCAACAGAGCTACAGAAAGAAATTAATTATCTGGGCCAGGTAGTGTCCCAATAATATCAAGTACTTAACACAAAATGTGCTGTTTAGGAAATACTCGACTGTAAAAGGACAAATATATAATGATGAGAACAGCAGCTCAGTCTCCACTGAGGCCTCATTATATGCTGCTGTTGACAGAATCCCACCCATACTACTGGTGATAGATAGCACAGAAGCAGGGGTAGTGGCACAACACATCTGTAATCCCAACACTTGGGAGGCAGAGGCAGGCAGATCTCTGTGAAATCAAGGCCAACCTAGTCTACATGGGGAGTTCTAGGCCAACTGGGGCTACAGGGAAACTCTGTCTTTACAAAATGAACATAAATAAATTAAAATAAAATAATGGACACAGCATATAATGAGTTCCTCCTGTAAAGCTGTAGGCATTGCTTTTAGCCCTTTACACAGACAGTTCCATCTTCTCCTCCCAACAGTTCCAAGAGGGAGAAAATTATGGCAGACTGTGGGGAACTTGCTTGGGACACTGAGCAGAGGAGACTCCCGGGCTAAGCAGAGTCGAGGCAGCAGGAAAGACTCAGACCCACCACAATGCACCCACCCAGCATTGAGCTAGGAAGGAATCCACGGGCTGAATTGTGGAAATCAACCACAGCAAAGAGAGCACCTGTGTGCCTTCCATTGGTTCATCTATTCAAGGACGGTCAGGACACAAAGCATCTTAGATCAAAATTTGGAAACAACAGAAGAGATAAATGGGCCCTGGACCAAGCAGAGAGCCATTAGTCCATGCTTCCAAACAGCCCTGAATCAGGGCCTAAGTCACTTTCACATCAATAAGCAAAGCATGTATTTTTAAATCCTTAGAGTAGAAACAGGACCATTAAAGAGCTATGTGCCCACTACATATACAATTCCCAAAGCAAGAACATCTCTTTAGGAGCACAGCCTGCAAGCTGTGGTTCATTGTTGCTTGCAACTCTGTGACCTGCCCTTCACCTGGGCTGTAGAATGGCCAAGGCAGCTGGGGAAACATCCACTGTTCACAGATGAGAGGAGTCAATAGCTTGAAAGAGAATTTCCCCCAAATACTGCATAAGCTGTGCTTTTAGAAGTGAACTGAAAATGAGTGAGAAGACACGTCAAGCCAGCAACACGCTTCTGACAAGACAAAGGACAGAGAACATGGAAACTGTGCTTTGTGTCTTTATATGTCTTTCTATTGTTTTTTCTCTTACAACCATATATTTCTAGCCTAATTGGTTTAAAACACAGAAAAGAAGTGCATTTTCAGTTTTTAAAGGAATATATGCTGTAGAATTCATACCTATTTCCCAGTTCCTGTTTGTCTAGAAATGTTTTAAGAAGCCCAAGTTTCAGAACAGGAGAAAAATCTCCCAACAAGGAAAGTAGAAGAAAACAGTTCACTGGATAGACATAGGTAGATGTCATAAGTGGGACCACCCTATCGCCTTGATATTTTCACAACCTCCTAAAGTTAAATTCTCCTCAAAACTGAAGGTGTAAGTACTCCAACACAGAAATCTCAAGTCTACTTTTTCTACAAACACTAATGTGGACTCTGTGCCAGAAATTGATCAGGAAACTCAAAGATAAAGCTAGCACTGTTTTAAATACTTCCCTATAACATAAGCTCAATATAACCATTAGTATTAAGCATTATGGAACTTAATTAGTATGAATTGGTGAATTCATCCTGAAAAGGTGTTACCTTTCTAGTTTTGTTCATAGACATATTTCAAAACACTAGAGACTCACAGACCACTAGCTTAAATATTCTTTTTTGTCTTTTTGAGACAGGTCTCTCTGCAACCCCAGCTGTCCTAGAACTCACTTGGTAGAACAGGTTGGCCTTTAACTCACAGACATCTGCCTGCCTCTGCCTCCCAAGTGCTGGGATTAAAGGCATTTGCCACCACACCTGGCTTAAATTTTTTTATGTTAAGAAATTTGCCATTAGCCTAGCTAGGCATAGTAGCAGATGCCTGTATTCATAATTCTCAGGAAGCTGAGGAAGGAGACTTATAAACTTGTGGCCTTCCTAGGCTGTATAGTAAATACTAGGACAGCCTGGGCTACACTATGACACCCTTCCTCAAAATATGTACACATGCACGTGCATTCACACACAATTGGCAAGTGGTCAGAAGCAAACGAGCTTGCTTGACCACAGCCCAGAACTCTGATGGTTCATATAGCTTGGGGCATTATTTGAATGAAGGTTTGTCTTAGGATCCTGGTCAAACCAGCCTCTAGCCTTAAACTCACAAATATCTTCACTGTTTTCTGACTGGATAAAGAAGATCAACACGCTGTCTGATTATACAGAGGCCATTAGCTTTCTGGAGATCATCTGTGGTAACCTCCATTAAGACAGTGACAAATCATGGCCGGAGACGGAGTTGTAACTTAAAGTTCAACTTGTCAGGGCTGGAGAGATGGCTCAGCAGTTAAGAGTGCCAAGTGCTCTTGCAGAGGTCCTGGGTTCGATCCCCAGCATCCACATGGCGGCTGAGAACTGTCTTTAACTCCAGTTCCAGGGGAATCCGACACCCTCTTCTGACCTCCACGGCACTGCATGACACAGGTTCACAGACCTACATGCAGACAGTACGTTCATACCCATAAAAAAGAAATAAAATAAAGTTCAACTTGTTCATTAGCATGGCTGCAAAGGGCTACATGCAAAACTGTACACACACACACACACACACACACACACACACACACACTGCACGTACATCATAAGCCCTAACTAAAATTCTGCTTTATTAGGGAAAATTGCCAAACCAGCAACACAATAACAGGCTATTTGAGAAATATAAATGAACAATGAACTGTTGGGCTTTCCTTATTCCCACACGACAATGGTTGGTGACATACTGTTTTAAAATCCATTTCTTCCTAACAGAAGACAGAAAAGAAATTGCTACTTCTACCCATTAACCTTTGGCATTACTGTCTTATTTCTTGTTCTGTTGATCTTCTTTGTTCACTGGCCCAATAAAGAGGTCCATCTTCAGCCTTCAGACTTTAGAGGAAATCTCTGGTAATGGACACACTAATTGCTAGAAAGGCAAACAATATAAGCAAAGCCAGGACTGGGAATTAAACCAACTGTCCCTTTGTGAAGCATTTATAACCTTGGCTCTTCATAGAAGGGGCAGAGCATGGAGGCGTTTTTGCGGTAGGTGTGTATGAGATAGCGGAAGTACGCACTTGTGATTCCACCCTGGACTACACTGTTAGAAAACCTTTGCTTGCACGTCTTGGGGGCAAGACAAGAATATGCAAGAAAAGAATAGATGCCTATATATTTGTATCTTAGGCATCAGCAGCAAAACACTGGGTCCTGGGAGGGCTGCATATGATCTGCCTTAGGAGGGAGTAAATCGGCCCAGCGAAGAAGTAGCAGTAGGTACATGGCATGCATACAATGTGTTTTGATCAAATATCCCCCCATTCTCTCCTCTCCAATTTCTTTCCTATCCTCAACACTTTTTTTCCAAATTCATGTGCCTTTTATAAACATTATTTATTACCCGTGGAGTCTTCTTAGTGCTGTCTGTATGTATATATAGGTATGGAACCATCTACTGGAGTATAGTCTCTCAGGACCCACATCCCTGAAGAAAGCTGACTCCCTCCTCCAGCAGTCATCAGTTACCAACAGTGATGCAGATAGGGGTGGAACATCATGAGCCCTTCCCCCATTGTGTTGGGATTTTAGCTGGACTGATTTTGTACAGGTCTGATGCATGCGGTCCCAGCCGCTGTGAGTTCATATGTGTAACTGTGCTGTCAGGTCCAGCTGACAATGTCTCATAGCGGAGGCCCACTCCCTCTGGCTCTTAAAATCTTTCCACTCTATCTTCTAAGATGATCCCTAAGCCTTGGAAGATGGGTGCAATACAGCTGTCTCATTTAGAGCTGAACGCTCCCGAGTTTCTTATTGCTTGCATGCTTACTGGTTGTGTGTCTCTATAATAATGGACACCTACTGCAAAAAGCAGCTTCTCTGATGAGGGTTGAGACACATAATCTATGGGTATAAAGATAAGAACTTTTCCAGGGGGCAGTTCTATTACTAGATCCATTTAGCAGAATAATATTAGGCTCTCTCCTGGGGCCTATGACCTATGACCTAATGACTCATGGGTTTTGACCCAGTTAATGGTTAAATGGAGAAAGGAGATGGGAGGTCAGGGTAGAAGAAGTATAGAAAATGGTAACTAACACCAAAGACCTTTGAAAATGTCATATGAAAAACTACTGTTGTAGAAACTTCAGAAAATGTGTATATATGCACATATAAAAGGGATTTAAATAGAATTACCCTATAATGTAGACGATGCCTTCTTCACATACACAGACTATTAAACAAAAAGGCCACTGTCAGGAGCAGGTTACCTCATTTCAAGTTGTTATATTGCCATTGCTCTGGGTTACCCTCCAGAACTTGATGGTAAAACCCTATTGCTAAAGACACCATGCTCTTTACATAGAGAATTCAAGCTGGTACCAACCTGGAAACTTCATCCCTACTGGTTGATTTTCATAATGCTGGAAGGTTCTATTCACACTACCAAGGGAGAAGAGTCATCCCAGCTCACCAAGCTGTGAACCCTGTGAGCTACAATAATGACTGTCTTGGCAAGAAACACCCACAGTGCAATAGTGGCACAACTGTTACCAGGAGTAGCCAACCACTCTGTGATTGGGTTTAAAGCTGCTCCATAGGACAGAAAGCAGAGGACAGGTTTAAAAACAGTTTGGGTGCTGACTGTGACATGACATTTGAGTTGTTCAGGCAGTGAAACACCACCCACAATCCATTAGCACTGAATCCACCAAAAGGGCAGGAAGGAAGTACAGCCAGTGGAACTTGTCCCCTGATCTCGAAGTTTTCCTCAAAGTTCATGCTGGAAGGGATAAGAAGGAGACTTCTTGGAGAGCTTTCTTGTCTCTGTGACCCTCACTGGTAAGGAGTTTTCTGGATGAAAATGTGTGTAGAATTTTATGAAACTAAGCCTCCCTCCCTTCATTTGTTATTTCCAACTTTTTTCAGGACTTTTTACACTGTGCTGGGGGCAGTTCACAATGCTACCCTGCTCTGAGACTATCTCAGGCACTTTTTTTTTTTTTAAGTAAATGGACTAATTTCTTTTTTTTTTTCTTTTCTTTTTCTCTATGTGTATGAATGTACTGTCTGCAGTACACATGTCTGTGCACCCATGTCGTGCAATGCCACAGAGGTCAGAAGAGGGTGTCGGATTCCCCTGGAACTGGAGTTCTCCTGGAATTGGAGTTTCAGACGGTTCTCAGCCGCCATGTGAGGATCAATCCCGGGTCCTCTGCAAGAGCAGTGGGTGCTCTTAACTGCTAGGCCATCTCTCCAGCCCCAATCTCAGGCACTTCTACCTTCAAACATGTTTACTTACCTGGTGTTCCTGGCTACTGAGAGAGAGAGAGAGAGAGAGAGAGAGAGAGAGAGAGAGAGAGAGACTACTCGGAGTACAATCTGGAGTAAAATGGACAAGTTTTCCAAAGCAAACCTTTTTTGTCTGTCGAGCAGGCCATCACACGTTCTGTGAGTTGGCCAAAGGGAGAGGTGCTGCCTTGAGAAGGCTGGGCAAGGGCACTCCTAATTCTGCCAAACTTCAGGGGTTACCTTGAAGAAGGACATATTTGCATTTAATACTGCAATCAAGTGCATTGCACAGCATCATACACATCTTTAAGTTGACCTCTTTTAACTTATGAATGGATTTGACAAGATGAAATAAAAAGGATCAATTAAGCCAAAATGCTGATCAGTGGTGAACTGATCTATACTCCAATAGCACAACTCTCAAGGGAGCCCTAGCTCATCAGCCCACCCTGTTCCATCAGTGTTTACCACCTATCACTCTGAGAACCAGTTAAAGCAACATGTTTGGATATATCAGCAGAAGGCTAACTACAAAGTCATTACCAAGGGCAAGTCTACTTTCATAACACAGGGAAAAAACTGATACCTAAAGAAACTGCTTAAGTAGAAAATCCCATGTAGCTCAACTTCCAGTCCCTATGTTCTGGGCTTCTACCTAGGTCAGAGAAAATTACAGAATGCTGCCAACTCCATTCCCAGGTTTCCTTCTGGATAAGTGGGTGACATGGCCCAGGTAACTGCTCCTGGGACTGGGCCAAGAAGAAAAGGGTCATACCTTAAAAAGAAGTGAGTCTGGAGCCTACAAACCTCAGAGAGAGCAGTCTTTATGGGTGAGAGGGCAGTCATGAAAGTGCCTGGGGCTCAGGAGCAGCAGGAGGGGAGGGCATGCAGGGCCTGGCACACACAGCTGGAACGGGGCCTGTTCAGTGCCTGTCTCTTTCCTTTTTCCCTTCCTAAAGACAGATTTGAAGGTCACTCTGGCGCTCTCGGAGGAACACAAACCTGCAGTCATGAGACAAATGAATCTTATTTATGGCACCAGAAAGGAGCTGACCTTCAGCTGTTTCAGTCACTGTGCACAGGGGCAGCACGGGCAAAGAGACTAGATCCTTGAGAAGTAGGCCACCAGGTCAAGCAGAGGGCAGAGCCTGGGAACCCTTCTCTTTCCCAGGAACCAGACAGATAGGAGACGCCAAGGTTGCCTCGGGAGTTGCATGGGCATTTTCCGTGCAGCCACAAAGGTGGCAGGTTCTACACAGAAACCATAAAGAAATGTACATAGTTCCCGCTCTCAAGTCACAGCCCTAACCCTCACTCGAAGATCACTGGGCAACTCAGCTCACCTTCCCAGCTCTCAATGAAGCAAACCATCCTGGTCTAACTCAGCTCACCTTCCCAGCTCTCAATGAAGCAAACCATCCTGGTCTAACTCAGCTCACCTTCCCAGCTCTCAATGAAGTAAACCATCCTGGTCTAACTCAGCCCACCTTCCCAGCTCTCAATGAAGCAAACCATCCTGGTCTTGCATCTCTAGCTTTTCTCTCAACCGATTTATTCATCCACAAAATGTTCTGTAAACACCTATCATGTGCCAAATCCTGAAGCATGCACAAGAGACATGAAGTTGAACAGACTGTGTCCTTAGCAAGCTGACACACAGAGGGGATCTAGGCTCTGCAAATGAGAAGAGCTTAATAGGAACCGAAGTGTGCACTCACCTAGCAGAGACCTTCCTAAGTGTGACAGCTGCTACAAATTCCCTTAATTCATATACTAAACTCCTAACTCCCAAGGAAGTGAGACCTTCGGTGGAGGTAATTGAGGTCTTGAGGTCATGCTGTGACATATTCTAAAAGAGACCACAGAGAGCTGGTAAGGGCTCTCCAGGAGAGCCAAGTGAAAAGATGTCATTTGTGATGATCAGACTCTCATCAGATCTCCGATCTGCTGGTAGCTGGACCTTGGACTTCATGGTGTTCAAACTTTTTTTTTTTTTGTTTATGGTGTTTTTGCTATGATAGCCTAAGTACAAGAAGATAGAAAACTCCTCCAAAGAGGGGGGACATGCCACCATAACAAGTGCCTCTAGCTATAGATCTGGCACTGGGCAGATGGAACCGGATGAGCTGAGAGCAACTAGAAAAAGGCTACATTACCATGTATGGAGTAGTAAGGGCAATTTTAAGGAGGCAGCAAGGAGATGGCTATGCAGAAAGCCTTCATCTTCCTAGAGAAAACCGGAATAATCTTGCACAAAACTTCAATAGCATTTGGACAGCAAATGGGTAACAACGGAGCACATGTTATGGGAAATATAGTTCTTAGAAGGCGGCAAAGAACCTGACTAGCATTTAATGCTTTGTGGCAGGTAGGCCCTGAAAACAGTGTAAGCAGCTATTTGGCTAGGGAAATGACTTAACCAAGTCTTGAGGCCTGGTGTTTTCTTGACTTCTCTAAGTAAAATAATTTAAAGTCTGAAATGTTGTTAATAGAAAGGACAACTGAACTTAAAGACGGGGAAAATCTGGAGCCCATCCATATTATAAAGATGATGTTGGGAGAAAAAGCTGAGGGTGTGTCCAATGAAGCAAGGGTTAAGGAGGTTAGTACGGATTAGCCATTTTAGCAGGTGCTATTAGGAATAAAAAGGGGAGATTAGCTAGCTATCAAAACAGAAGCCAGCAGTTATCCAAAACAAGAGGGAAATGGCTTCTAAGGCAAGAACGGCCTCTAAGAAGTCATCAGGGCTGCCTTGTCATCACAGGCTCAGAGTACAAGAGCCCTAGCTGGAGTCACAGGACCACCACCATGGAGGGCTCCCATTAGAGCAACGTCCAATGGAGCAGCCCCCTGCCACAAACTCATACCAGCAGAGCCACAGTTGTGTTTTTCCAGACCAGGGGAGCTGAAGGTAAGAGAGCTACAGATGGAGCGACTCTGGGAAAAGATTACCTGGTTCCTTGGGGGCCTAATATTTTGGCTCAAAACTGTAAGGAGCAATATCCCCACTCAACTGAGTCTGGAGGAGAAGTGCATTCCCAGAGGGCCTGGAAGATAGAGCCTCTGTCCAAGTGGGCCTGGAAGATAGAGCCTCTGTCCAAGTGGGCCTTAAGAGCACAGTAGCAAGTTGAAGATGATTCTTTTTTATTTTTATTGTTTGGTCTTTTCAAGACAGGGTCTCCCTGTAGCCCCAGCTGTCCTGGAATTCGCTCTGTAGACCAGGCTGGCCTTGAACTCACAAAGATCTGCCTGCCTCTGCCTCCCAAGTGCTAGGATTAAAGGCACACGCCACCACGCCTGGCTTGAAGATGATTCTTTTTAAAAAGAAGATATAGGATGAGTCTTGTGGGTATATACCCAGGAGTGATATGACTGGGTCAGGTGGTAGGCTCATTCTGAGTCTTTTAAGGGTTCTCCACACTGTTTTCCATAGTAGTTGTACAAGTATGCATTCCCACCAACAGTGGATGAGTGTACCCCTTCCCCCACAACCTCTCCAACATCTGTTGTCTTTTGTTTTCTTGATCTTAGCTAGTCGTATTGGAGTGAGATGATATCTGAGAGTGGGTTTAATTTGCATTTCCTTAATTATTAATGATGCTGAATACTTTTTTTTTTTTTTTTGTCTTTTTGAGACAGGGTCTCCCTGGAGCCCCAGCTGAACACTTTTTAAGATGTTTCTCAGCCATCTTTACTTCCTTATTGGTGAAGTCTCTGTTCGACTCATCCTACCGCAAAGATACATGCACATCCATGTTTATTGCAGCTCTCTTCACAATAGCGAAGACCTGGAACCAACCAAAATGCCCCTCCACAGACAAGTGGATGACAAAAATGTGGTACATCTACACAATGGAGTTCTATTCAGCAGTAAAGAAAGATGGCATTATAAAATTTGCAAGTAAATGGATGGAACTCAAAGCCATTATGCTGAGTGAAGTAACACAGTCCCAGAAAGATAAATGGAGAATGCTTTCCCTCATTTGTGGATGCTAGTACCAAATCCTCCAAACGAAAGGCAAGCTGAATGACATTATTGGTATATTTTTGTCTATCTGAAGGCAACTATGTTGGTATAATATGAATCTCTCAACGGGCTCTAGAATCCATCCACCAATTATTCTCAAACTCTGTAATTACTGTATATGGGTGAAGACTATGTATCTGTATTTTAGAGTAATATAAAATTAATGGAGGAAAATGTGAATTCCTAAGCATAAAAAAAAAAAGACTGAGAGAAAGATACAGGACAGTTATGACAGACTGCATGGTCTGGGGTAGGGTGGGGTGGGGTGGGGTAGGGGGAAGGGAAAGGGGAATATGCCTGAACTGAATTGAGAAATGATGTATGAAATACACAAAACATCAATAAAAAATTCAAAAAAAGAGAAAAAGACAAAAAAAGAAGATATAGTCTATTTTTTCTCTCTTAATTTGTATGTGGCTTTGTAAGTATGCACGTGTCTGTGGTGTGTGTGTGTGTGTGTGTGTGTGTGTGTGTGTATGTGTTCACATGGGAGCCACATGAAGTCATTAGTTTCTCTAACAATTCTCTACCATTCTCTATCTATTCCTTTGAAACAGGTCTCTCCTTGAACCTGAAGTTCATGTTTCCTTCACTAAGCGGGAAGCCAGCAAGCCCCAGAAATTCTTTTGACTCCACCTTTTGTCTCTCAGCTGAGGTCACAGGCATGTGCTGGACACCCAGTTTGTTGTGTGGATGAGGTCTGAGATGTTTTCTCCAGTCTTCATGACTGCACATCAGTGCTCTTAATCACTGGGGCATCTCTCCATCCCTATAAAGATGGCAGTTCTTAAGCAGAAAACTGAATGCTGTTTATCCCAACAGGGATTGGACTATTCAGGCTCTATTAGTTCCTTTATTTTCAATTTTTCCCTTTTGGAAAGAAATTCTTACTGCTTTCCTTAGTTGTGTCCAGCATTTCCTTCTGGAAGTGCCCACATCATAGGGTTACAAGTTGCCTGAGGATGAATTATACCTTGGGTCACACCCATATCTGGATTAGGTGACATTCGTATGAGACTATGGGCTTAGATTTTATTTTATTTTTATTTTGGGGGGGCTTAGATTTTAAAGTTGATAATGGAGTATGTTTAATACTTTGGGGGAAATTATTTTGAAACAAGTAAGGTCATGAATCAGGGCAATCTAGGTCAGAATGTTATATATAGACTGAATGGTTTGGTTTTCTCTTAATAAATCCATGTATTGAAATCTAATCCAAATGCTAAGACATTTGAAAATGGAACCTTTGGGAGACAATGAGGTCTGTAGAGCAGAAATAGGATTAATGACTTTCTAAAAGAAGCTCTAGAGGCACCACTTGTCCCTCTGCCATATGAAGGCCTAGGAAGAAGATACCCTCTGAGAACCAGGGAGCAGACCCATGGGAGGCACGAACATCTTCTGGCACCTTGATCTTAGGTTTCCTAACTCCAGAAGTGTGATAAATAAGAATTTTTTGTTTAGAAGCTACTCTATGGCATTCTGATATAGCATCTAAAGAGAAGAAGGCAACAGTGGACACCAGCTGACAACAGCAGGCCCTGGGCACCTGTGAACTCATACAAGTCTGAGCAGCTCTGAAGCTGCCAGCTGTTGTTGGTGTATCTCATTGTTGCTTAAGAAATCTGAGGTACTAGAATAGGATCTTAACATGTAGATGTTTAGGGTTTTGTGTGCACACACACACACACACACACTCATGCACACACATGCATGTGTACACACGCACGCACACACACACACACACACACACATACACCATTAGCATCTCTCCAATAGCATAGAATTTACCTTAAGGAATATGATTCAAGGAAATTTAGTCTGTTCTAAACCACATTATTCTACCTCTTAAAGCTTCCCAGAGGCCCCATCCTACCTGATAGGAAAACCAAGCCTGTCTCCATGAACTCTGAGGCACTGTAGGACATACCTCCCTTCCCAAGCTCACACCTCTGTCACCTTTTCCAACAGCACAGGTTGGCCTCTTCTCACTTCCTTTAGAGCAGCATGCCCCTTCACCTTCTTCCTGGTCCAGAGGACTTTGCCTTGTCATCTCTCCACCAAGAACACTTTTCCCTTCCCTGTGCCAAGAAGCCTTCCTTGTTCACCCAAGCTGAAGTGACTTGCATGGTGCCCTGTGTCTTAGGATAGATGCCACTTATCACCAGTAATTAGATTCTCAACTGTATTCTGTCTTTTCTATTAGACTTCAATATCTATAAAGGGAGACTGTGTCTACTCCTCAAAGAATTACTAACACATAGCAAAGTATTTCACAAATGGGAGGTACCCATATATGTTTGTTGAATAAAGCTATTATTACAAACTCTAATGTAGTAGAGTGTGGATGAGTCACCTTTAACATACCCACACCCCTGCATGCAAGCTGCTTTTTGAAGTAATCCTATCAAAGTCACATCAGGAGAGACTCAGACCCTAATCTTTACCATCTCTGTACTAATCCATGGCTTCCCAAGTATGTGCCAAGAAAAGGGACCTAGTTCTAGAGAGGAGGGCAATCCTACCATCTTGCTATCTATTTGGGGTTTCTCATGGCTATGGTATCTGAGTCAGGGCCCTGTCCTTCCCATTGGGATAGCTTTATCCATTGAGGCTAGTCTTGTGTCTTAGTGGAAGGCGTAACATCCTAGCACCCAGCTGTGGAAGTATCAGAGGTGAGGAAGGCTGCTAGAAGTCCTTGTATCACCTGACAATAGAAGCACGCAGGTTCAGTGTGGACCCATGAAAAACATAATTTAAGAGAGAGCACTGGAAAGGAACCAAAGTTCCAAGCTAATCAACTTCATCTTTCTTGTGCCAGTGTGCATTGAAAACATTCCCTCTGCCACCTTTTCTATGGAGAACATTAAAGACAGAACATTAGCTTGAGAATGTTCTATTTAAACCACAAGTCCTTCTAAAGATAGCCTTGAATTTCTCTCTAATTCATTCTGGTACCGTTTATGACCATAGAATCTGCATGGTCAGTATGGCTGGTATCCATAAAGAATGTCCTTCATGGTTCGCTGGTTGGATTAATCTGGTATGAAAGGTCTAAACTGTGATGAGTTTAGCAAAGCGGCAAGCAGGTGACAGTAGATTTACTATAAAGGAGAAAGGAAGCAGTTTAAGGAAATTAAAGCAGATATGAACAAAAATGGGAAAATCTAATCTTGTAACTTTTGTTCAAGACAGTGTTCTTTCTGAGGGGCTGCATGGACTCTGATTTAGTGGGATGGTAATGTGTCCCCAGAACTTGTGTCCCCACAGTGGACAGTGTGCAACTAAACAACTTCAGTGGGCTACAGGAAGCACAAACTTCCTTATTTTCCAACATGCAGAGACAGATGTGCTAACATGAACCACACCTCTGTGCCACCAGCCAGACCCAATCCCACATGGAAATCACAACTAGTGATTATTTACTCAAAACCCAGCACCCACCTCAGCCCCTTTCTCATACACTTCATTATGAAGCTGGAGACTTGCCAGTCTGTTGGTTCCTTCATATGCAGAGACACACTGAACCATCACCGATAGCCCAGCAGCCCGGGCAGCACTGCAAAGCAGGGCTTTCAGCAGACATGGAGGCAGAAAACAGTGTCCTTAAACAACCCCGATCCTGTAAACAGTCATCCCAGCTGCACAGATGCACAGATTATTAGCATCTGGGGACATGCACATCCCAGGAATTCAACCATAAAACATTCTACATCTCCTACAGATAGGAAACGGCTGCTTTAGAGTCAGGAAACATGAAAGCCATTACAGGCAGTGCAACATGGTGTCCCGAAAGCTCCCGGGGCCGAGGCTCTGGCTCCTGAATGCCACGTCCAGAAATTGCCTCACGAGGTCCTGGGACTTATCAGGAATTTATACCAGATAAGCGACCCCACCCATCAGTTTCAGGAGGAACTGAGAGTATGGCTTTAAGCAAAAGGAAAACAAGGCAGGGCGACACAGGAGCATCACATATTTTCAAGATTTGCATTTATTAATTCAAAAATATCTTCGTGAATCTGTCTTATGGTATCTGCCTCATAATGTAGTATCTGTCTTATGCTCTGTCCCCTGCTCCAAGAGAGTAAAAATTCCATGCAATTATTCACCTCTCTGCCATGAATTGCTTTTTACTCTCTACTGCTCCTGTCATCAAGATCAGCTAATCGATACCTTCGATTTCATAGAGAAAACAAAGGAAGGGAGAACATGCATTGGCTTGCTTGTGTTACATTCAGGGAAGGCCCCATGAGTAGGTGCACCCTCATCCTGGGCACAGATGGACAGTGTTTCTGCTTTAAAACCTCGTAGGTTTAAAATAATTCAATATCTCTAGGTTAAGTGACTTGTGTTTCAAATGAATACTTCTGGAAAAGCCACAAAGGAGAAGAATATACCCAGAATGACTGATTTGGGCACAATGCCAGGGCCCAGAATGATGGCCTGGTAAGGGGTAGGCACTAGCAGAGAACAACCCAGGTTCTACAGGGTGACACTTAGGATCAGAATCACACTGACTGATAAGGGCTTTGGCAGGGAGGCAATAAATCTGTCCTCCAGAGATCATCCCTGTTAAGTCTCCTCCAGAGACTGCTGTGTGACATTGACACAGGGGTGTGGAGTCTGCAGATGGGGTCAAATCTGCCCCCTAGTGGCCCTGGGCAACCAGGACAATTATTTACGGAAATTGAACAACTTTCTGTCAACTAGGGATTACAACACTGCCCTGGCAGGCTGCTGTGAGAAGGTGAAAAGATTCCCAGGCAAAATGTGTCTGACATACAGTGAGCTGTCCAGTAAGTGTTGGTTTGAAAGAGCCACTTTCTTTTCCTTCTTCAGTGATATGTGTTTGGCACGTGGTTTCAATAATACACCAAAATAAACAGAATGGCAGCCGCATATTTGTAAAACAATAGACCATACTGAAGCTTTTCCTGTTGATTCTAAACTCAGCTTCCTTAAACTCCATAAGCATCGTCATGAGAATTCCACCAAGTTCTTCTACACATCCAACCTGGATCAGATCACTGTCCACAAAGATTGTGAGTCTGGAGTGCGCAGTGCTCAGGTCAGGGCCTTGCGGGCTAAGTCGGGGAATCCTCCCCCACCCCACCCCGCCAACTGGGATTGCTGAAAGAGTGTCCAAGTGGATTTTTTGGGAAAACCTTTAGAACAGAAAGGGAAGAGTAAATTAGACTTCCAATATCCAATATATAAACAAAATTGAAAGCCTGAAACCTAGAAAAGTCAACACTCCATAAACGAGGAGAAAAGAAAGGCATCTGAAAGGCAAGCAAAGCAAGCCTTCAACACAGTGAAAAGACATTTGTGATTTGCATCAGAATACAGGCAAAAAAGGGAATCCCACATGCCAGGGACACGGTGAAGGGACAATATGGGAAAGGTGCAGGATAATTCCACATCAAGCTCTACCAACCCTGTAGGGCATTGCTACAGTGGGATCCCCCTGGAGGGGACCCAAGAAACAGATATTAGAGGAACAGTTGCAGACCTATTCAGAGAAATTAAAGAATATAAAGAAGAAGTCAAAGAACTAAGGAGAGAGGATGAAAAACTCAAAAAGGACCTAGAGGGAGATAATGACAAACTTCGGAAAGAACTAAAGGAACAGAATGACAAACTCCAGAAAGAACTAGAGGGAGAAAATGACAAATTCCGGAAGTAGAAACACTGAAAAAGGAAGCCAACCAGCGAAGTAAGAAGCACCAAGAAGAGATTGAGAAGATCCAAAAGGAAGTGGAAATACTAAAGATCCTCTAAGCTTCAAACAGAACCCAAGGTATCCCATAGCTGCTGGAAAAGAGGCACAGGCCACATCAATGTAAAAGTCTAGTAATGGATGTTGCCTTTATAACATGCTGATAATTGGCAATGCTTTGATTGGTGAAGCATCAGAAAGCCAGGCACCCAGGAGCCTGGCGCCTTCCATGTGGCCATGTGCATTCCAAGCCTCCACAGCTATGTGTATGTATAATCAAATGGTTCAAAGTCCCTGTAGCAGGAGACAGTGCTTTGTTGTAAAACAAAACTGAGATGAAATAGCCATCATCCTTTCAAATATCCTCCGAGAGTTTGGTATTTGAGGCACATTCTGTGATGTACTTCTCTCTGACCTCAAACACTTTGATTCTTTTACCAAGTTCACATAAAAGAGAGAAAGCTCTCAGATTGGTCTACTGTACTGAGCCCCTCGACTGCATCTGAATTCTTTGCTAGGGCAGAGAATTAGTTGTTATTCCAGATAGCGAGGAAGCGGAGATGAAGGGCCACCACATTAGAGAGGCCCAGCCCTCTGGGAAGTTGGGCCGTCTCGCTCCTTACTTAAAAATAGATGAGTTCCCACTGCTCCCCAAGGCTTTGAAGGGTCCACTTAGACACTGTGAGTTCCATCCTTTCCTCCCATTCATAATGCTTTTGCACAATTGGAGAATGTGGCTTGTCTGGAAGGCCTGAAACAAATGCTTCAGTTTTCCATTCTGCAAATGAAAATCAATGGTGGCAGAGAGGTAAAATCAATGTTCAGCACTGTGTGAGGAAACCCTACCCAGCTCTCTCATACCCCCACAGAACAATAGATCAGGACCAGCCATCCTCACAAATACAGAGGCACTAGCAACAGAGCCCTCTGCAGGCCTTTCCCCTTGAGGACATTCTCTTGAGTGCCTTAGAGAGAACTTTTTAAACTTAAGACAGGAATAATAACACTGGCATAATGAAAACTCTTCCACTGAGAGCAAACTCATTTGCCAATGGCATCACTGGTATCCAAGACTGGAGTTTGACATCCTATTTTCCAGAGGATCCATTTTATTGCCAAGCCTTACAGGGTGCTTAGCAATTTATTGACACCATCACTCTCATACTCCAGCAGCTAGTGATGTGCCTGTCACCTCAGGTGAGGAGGAGTTTGTTCCTTTACTCCACAGAAATGGAAATCATACACTATGTACTTTTGTGAGTCTGTTTCTTTTTATCATTCACTTATAATCTGATTGATATATTAACACCCTAATTGGTTTTTTTTTTTTGTTTTTTTTGTTTTTTTTTTTTTTTGGTCTTTTTGAGACAGGGTCTCCCTGTAGCCCCAGCTGTCCTGGAACTCACTCTGTAGACCAGGCTAGGCTGGCCTTGAACTCACAAAGATCTGCCTGCTTCTGCCTCCCGAGTGCTAGGATTAAAGGTGTGCACCACCAAGCCCGGCAACACCCCATTTGTTTTTATTGCTGAGTAGTGTTGACTGTAATGGATATGCCACAATTTGTTGATTGATTCACACTGAATTTTCATTTTTTACAATTATAAATGAAGCCAATGTGAACATACATGGGTGGCTCTGTATAGGTCCGTATATGTAAAGCAAATTTTGTGAAAAATATTTTCCATCAGGACTTTGTTCTTATGTTTTCTACTAAAAGTTTCATAGTCGTAGGAACATGACACATCTCAAATTAAGTTTTTATCTTTGACGTGATGTAATCATTACAATTTCAAACATAGTTTACATATCATAAATATACTCATTTATGGGGCTGGAGAGATGGCTCAGAAGTTAAGAACACCAACTGCTCTTGCAAAGGAGCCAGGTTTGATTCCCAGAATCCACATGGCAACTAAGAACCATCCATAACTCTGGTTCTGGGGATCCCATGCCTTCTTTTGACTTCCACAGGCATCGGATGACATGGCTGCACTTCTATACATGCAGGCAAAACAATCATACACATAAAACAAATAAATAAAAGTACTAAAAATACTCATTTATAGATATAAACATAAATTGTTATGTTGGATACATACTATTTTTAAAATAAGTTTTGAGCTGGGCGTGGTGGCGCATGCCTTTCATCCTAGCACTCAGGAGGCAGAGGCAGGTGGATCTTTGTGAGTTCAAGGCCAGCCTGGTCTACAGAGTGAGTTCCAGAACAGCTGGGGCCACAGGGAGATCCTGTCTCAAAAAGACCCAAAACAAATAAAATAAAATAAAAGTTTTGATAAAATTAAATCAATGCAAAAAACTATAAGGATAGACAGAAATGCATCCAAGTATTTAAGTTGCTGTTCTTAGGCAACATGACCATTACCTATTTCCTATTTCTTGTTACTTTTCTAATTTTTATTACTTTTTTATATAAACTTTTCTAATTTTTAAAATATGTATCCACTGTAAAACAAAAAATACATTCCAGAGTTTTAAGTGGTTAAGGAGAAGTCATCCCAGCTGCATTACTCTTTGTTACAGAAATGACCCCAGGGGGGCTGTGAAGCATGAACACACCATCATGAATCTACTTCTTCCCTCACTCATACCCCATGCTTAATATCACAGGAAGAAGTGAAGCAAAGACTTTCCAGAAGAATCCTCCAAAAAGAATATGAATTAACAAAGGCCTCTGAGCAAAACCAATACAAAATATTCTCCTCATCCAGAGACGGAATTCCATCCTGATTACATACTTGTCTTTCAACCCCTCCAGCAAAATTTTCTGGTCATCCTTAAAACACTGAGGCCACAGGTATGGGTGCTCCCCAGCTTCTCCGAAGCTCCACAGCAAGACAAGCATCCCTATGGAGGTGCTCCCTGCCAGGCTCCTTGATGCACTTGCCTTCATCTGGGGCCTCCTTGTGAACTGAGGCTGCTCAGCTGCCCTTGGTTTGCAAGCACTTGAAATGTCTAGAGACAGGCTCTGCCCCTCGAACTACACAGAGGCCAGCTTGTCTAGCTGGACTGTCTACACATATTCTGAAGAAAGAAAGACGATTCCCCTGACTGATGAATAAACAGCGTTGTCAGCTTGCTGTCCCTACTCAATGGGACTCCTGAAGTCTAACACAGAAGGACAGATGCTCCATCTGGGAAGGCATCCAAGACTCCTTGAAGAGTTGCACACTTGGCTACTATCAAGCCCTGAGGATTCCCACTTTCAAGAGGGACAGCTGGACCTATACCAGAGTAACCACCAGTCAGGCCTCCTTGGGCCTGGCCACCTCCCAAAGCCAAAGAAAGTGGGTGTGGCCCTTCAGGTGGCTCCGTGGGCTCTCTTTCTAGTAATGAATAGGCCCTGTCTTCAGAAATGCTATAATTTTCTTAGTCTTACCGGCAGTGAGTCACAATGTTAAAATGTCACCATTATCTTTGAGATGCACCTTACAGGCTTACTCCCACAAGAAACTCAGAAGCAGCATGATTAGACTGGGAAGGGGACAGGACCCCTGAGGGGAGCTGCTTCTTTCTCAAGAACATGCAACTTTGGGAATTTCCAGCTGAACTTCCAGAATTCCTCAGATAATAATCACTATTACCATAAGTGCTTTACTCACTATAAGAACAGTTATATTTTACACTAATCTGAACATTATACATCATCACCTTTACTGAACTTTCACACGGACATACACACAACATATGCTATGTGTCTTTATGGTAAATCTATTTAACAGATAAAGAAATACCAATTTAGATTCACAGATTGACTTCAAGGTTACATAGCCAAGTAGTAGCCAATGTGGGAATTGGAACTCATATTAGTTTTATTCCAAAATCCATGTTCAGAGCCATTATAATTTTATGGTCACCAAGAGATACAGGAGATGAGGATATACTTTGCCCATAAGCAAAGAATGATGATCAGAAACATGACATGCCTGGGAAAGCACCATTTACTTGGGATTTGTCTGAATACCAATGAGGCGGCTGCTTTGGTCTCAAACAGATAGAAATATAAAACTAAAATTCTCTTGCTTGGCATGCTGCAAAGGTCTGTATTTTAAACTTTCAGGAAAAGCCCATGAAGGACTTTCCAACATACATACACATAGCTACACACACACACACACACACACACACACACACACACACACACACACATGAAACCAAATGGTTAAACATCCCAGGGTGGTATCCCAAAAGGTATTTAGTTACTTGCAACACAAGAGACCACATTTCCCTCCATCCTAGAAGACAGATATCACATGGGGCAGGAGAATTGAGGGTAGTTTTCTTAGAGTATTGATACCTTAAAAGGGAGGACTTCAAATAACAAAATTATTTTTATATTCCACTCCCTAATGAACTTGATTTTCCTTTAGTCTTGTAGAAACAGGAACTGTTGTTAACCCCTGTTGCCTTGGTGCCTAACAGATGCGTGGTACACAGTAGATATTCAATACCTTTGTTCTGAGTGACAGTAAGTGAATACATCTACAAGACAGGCAGAATGAAGAGGGCAACCTACTATAGTCTAACACAAGCACTGGAGCCAGACAGCTCTGTGCTGAGTCATGGCTGCCACATGCTAGATACATATGAGCAAATTACTAATGCCTCTCTCTGATTCAGTTTGTTTCCTTGCAGAATAGAGAAAAAAGTAGTCAATTTAAAAGATGACTAGAAAAATGGAAAGACATGGGTGCTGAGCACCATGCCTGGGTTCCAGGACAGGATCTAGCATCACTACCAGGGAGATGCTCAGTCTAGAACAACAAAGCACTTCTCAAAACTTCGCATTTGGCTCTTATAGACACAAGTGTTGATTATGCCTAAAACAATGCTGTAAACAGTCCACAGCAAGATGATCCTGGAGGCCAGGTCTGTGTTTCCTGGTACCACACTCAGGGAAGACAGAGGCAGATGGATCACTCTAAACTAGAAACATGTTACCTGAACATGATTTCAGGGGTATGGCACCACCCCAACAATGGTCAGAGGAAAACAGAAGGTGAATGATACTGTTTTAATTACATTCTAGGAGGAACTAGCAGTACTAACTATAAAAACTCAAGGAGGGAGAACACCCATTCTGCAGAGCTGCAGGAGGTCAAGCTGGAGGGAATAAAGCAGAAGCTATAGGGAGATGGATTTCAGGGGGATTCAAGGATCTTAAAGCCTGCTTGGAAGGCATGTAGGGGGATGGATGTGCTCTGAAATTGCTTCTACTCAACCCTTTCTTAAAGAAGGCTTGGTGTGTGTGTGTGTGTGTGTGTGTGTGTGTGTCTATCTGTCTGTCCATCTGTCTACCTGTCTATCTGTCTGTTTTTGGGTATTTTTATGGTCCTGAAACAGAAGCAACCTGAATTTGTCTTTTCCCACCAAATATAAGAGTCTAAGCTTAATGGTTGGAAAGTGCTGGGGTAAGGGTTAGGAGGAAAGGCCTTTAAGGAAATTGACAAAGAAGAGGAGACCTCTTTCCAGGCTAAGGAGTTGGGGTGTTCGGTATTGCACCCCAGTATAGTTTTGTTCTGTTGCCATGACAAAATATTCGGACCAAAATTAACTCAGGATAGATAGAAAAGGTTGGTTTGGCTTACACTTCCAGTTCACAATCCATCCCTGAGGGAAGTCAGGGCAGGAACTCAAGCAGAAACCAAAGCAAACACAGAGGGACACTGCTTATTGGTTCATATTGGATGGCTTTACTTATTTATTTGGATTTAAAATTTTTTATTGACATTTTTTGTGTATTTAAGACATAATTTTTCAATCAGTCTTATACCAGCTTCTCCACTGGCACCCTCCCACGGTCCTCCTGCCCTCCAGAGTTCATATATTTTGTCATTTGAGTTAGGGTCTATTGTGCCAAATTACTCTCCCCGGCTATTCCTCAGTGCCAGTTCATCCTCTGAGCTCTAATCAGCCTATCTTGAGTCCCTACTTAAAGAAGGCCAGTTATTCCTCACCCAACTGTAATCAGCTGCCAGTATTTCTTCAGCCAACGCTGGGCTCTGCTACCAATTTCTGCAGTTCTGTGCTGGCATTTTTGTCTGGCTGAGCTTGCAAGGGTCTTGTTTATGCTGACACCAATGCTGTAGGTTCATATGAACATGGTCCCAGGAGCTTGTAGGGTTCATTTCCATATGGTCTTGCACCACTACCCTGGTTCTTGGACTCTTTCTGCCCCCTCTTCCACAATGTTCCCTGAGCCTTAGGTAGGTGAAGCTGAATAGAGGCAACCTGTCCATGGAACCACACTCTGTAGATACTTAATCTCCATGGTTTGTCCATTTATGCCCCTCTTGAGTTCCCAGCCTCCTGTTGCATGGGAAAGCTTCTTTAATGAGAGTTAAGAGGTTAATTAATGTCCTCTTGGCTCCTTGCTCTATGTTGTATGAGCCTTAGGTGTAGAGGTTGCATTGTAAATGCGTCAGTTAGGCATGAACAATACACAGATCATGTCTGTGTGTGTCCAGTTGTGGGGCTCTGTACTATTCTTTATCTGGTGCAAAAGAAGCTTGTTTCATTGAGTTGTTTCTGGGATATTTGTCTGTATATAAGGATACCTATTTCGAAGTTTATAAGTTGTTACCTTAGCCTAGGAATATGTCAACCTTGGGAATTTCTCTAAGATCTATAGCCTCTCCAGTTGTGTGTATCTGGCTATGTTTACAGTGCCACACATGAGTTTCCTCCCACTGAGTAGGTTTTAGGTCCAACTAGTTGCCATTGATTGCCTCAAGATAAAAGTACCACTACTGCACCAATGTCGTACACTGTGCTGGCATTGACGTGGATATTTGGTCTTAAAGCTGGTATTGGGCCATCTATTGATGTTCTCCCTTAGTGGTTTGCATAGTGCTCTCCAAAGCTATGAGAGCTAGCCTTCAGGGGAAGTGATTTTAAGGTTTGGTCTTCTGGATATTTCTCCCATGTCCTGTATTGTCAGTTGTTCACATTCTTTTTCCTCCAGTAACTCACTTCTTAGTCCCATCACTTCTGTCTGGCATCTTCTAAGAATTTAATGCACAGCAGCTTTCCACTCCCTAAGATAGTTTTTATTTTGCAATTTTATCCAGTATCATCAGTCATAGTTTTTATTTTGCAATTTTATCCAGTATCATCAGTCTTTTGAGTCAATTAGAGTCCATTTAAATTTGGACCCATGAGCTGTGTGGGTTTGGGCACAACTGCTTGCAAATTGGTTTTACATGAAGGATGCTTGTACTCACAAATTATCACTTATTGTTAAAAAATGAAAACAAAACAAAACAAAACAAAAAACCAGAGAAAGATGCAGAAAAGTTATGGCAGAATGCATGATCTGGGATGGGTAGCGGTGGGGTGGGGGGAAGGGAAAGGGATATATGCCTGAACTGAATTGGAAAATGATGTATGAAATACACAAAGCATCAATTAAAAAAAATAAAATAAATTTTACTAGGTCCTAGATACATGGTTTAAAGATGTCCCCACAGAATTTTGGGAAGATACCATACAATTGATAGAGGATAAGAAGCAAGATAAGATCTTGCCACCCTACCCTGTCTCTCTCTGGCTTTAATATTTGCATCAAAGTAATGCATATACAGAGTTGTATGCATTGTATGTCTCAGAGTTGTATGCATTGTATGTCTCAGACTGTTATCAAACTGTCCAGAAATCAAAAGATCCAAATTTGAAGTGGTGCAATACAAAAGAACTAATAAAGTCTGTTTGAAAGAATATAAATTCTCTCAACTTTTAACAGTTCATAATAGACTTGCAAGCTGGCAGACTCGGTAGATTATATACATATGTGTCTACCATAATACTGCACCGATCTCCTTATTCCCATCATCTGACATCCCTTGGGGTTTCTGTCGATCTTTGGTATTTATTGTATTATATATACTTTTAATTAATTAATTATTATTTTTTATGTGTATGAGTGTACTGTCTCCATGTAGGTTGGTGCACCCATGTCATGCAATGCCTCGGAGGTCAAAAGAGGGTGTCAGATTCCCCTGGAACTGGAGTTAAAGACAGTTCTTCTTTTAATTTTTATTTTTTATATATATTTTGTACAAGATTATCAAATCTAGACCCGTGTCCCCCACCCTATCCCCCCACCCCACCAGAGCTCATGTATTCTGCCAAACATGCTTTTCATCTCTTTCTCAGTCTTTCTCAAAATTCTCCATGTGGAAGTTGACTGCTTTAAGCAGAAGTTCACTGTTTCAGTCAGTTCTTTGATGCAGTCCTTTCTGTTGTTGTTGTTGTTTCCAGTGTGCATCACTCCCAAGTGCTTGGACAAAAGCTCATGAGGCCGTGCACAAGAAATACTTGGCCTAGCGGTTAAGAGCGCCGACCGCTCTTGCAGAGGACCCGGGTTCGATCCCCAGCACCCACATGGCGGCCGAGAACCGTCTGAAACTCCAATTCCAGGAGAACTCCAGTTCCAGGGGAATCCGAGACCCTCTTCTGACCTCCGCGGCATTGCACGACATGGGTGCACACACCTGCATGCAGACAGTACATTCATACACATACCGAAATAAATAAAAATTAAAAAAAAAAAAAAAGAAATACTTACANACACATATGATTGCTATATTAAAAACACCCTACCATTGGTTTTTTTTTTTTTTGTTTTTTTTTTGTTTTTTTGTTTTTTTTTGTTTTTTGTCTTAGACAGGGGTCTCCCTTCGCCCAGCTGTCCTGGGAACTCACCTTGTAGACCAGGCTAGGCTGGCCTTGAACTGCACAAAGATCTGCCCCTCTTTCCTTCCTCCCGAAATTGCTGATTAAAGGTGTGCCACCACCAAGCCCCGGCAACACCCCCATTTGTTTTAATTGCTGAGTAGTGTTCACTGTATGGATATGCCCAATTTTGTTGATTGATTCGACACTGAATTTTCATTTTTTACAATTATAAATGAAGCCAATGTGAACATCATGGGTGGCATCTGTATAGGGGTCCGTAGTATGTAAAGCAAATTTTGTGAAAAATATTTTCCATCAGGACTTTGTTCTTATGTTTTCTACTAAAAGTTTCATAGTCGTAGGAACATGACACATCTCAAATTAAGTTTTTATCTTTGACGTGATGTAATCATTACAATTTCAAACATAGTTTACATATCATAAATATACTCATTTATGGGGCTGGGAGAGATGGCTCAGAAGTTAAGAATCACCAACTGCTCTTGCAAAGGAGCCAGGTTTGATTCCCAGAATCCACAATGGCAACAAGAACCATCCATTAACTCTGGTTCTGGGGTCCCATCTCTTTTTTGACTCCACTGGCATCGGATGACATGCATGCACTTCTATACATGCAGGCAAAACAATCATACACATAAAACAAATAAATAAAGTACTAAAAATACTCATTTATAGATATAAACATAAATTGTTATGTTGGATACATACTATTTTTAAATAAGTTTTGATGGGCTGGGCGCTGGTGGCTGGGCGCATGCCTTATCCTAGCACTCAGGAGGGACGAGAGGCAGGGGTATCTTTGTGAGTCAAGGCCAGCTGGTCTACAGAGTGAGTCCCAGGAACAGCTGGGGCCACAGGGAGATCCTGTCTCAAAAAAGACCCAAAACAAATAAAATAAAATAAAAGTTTTGATAAAATTAAATCAATGCAAAAAACTATAAGGATAGACAGAAATGCATCCAAGTATTTAAGTTGCTGTTCTTAGGCAACATGACCATTACCTATTTCCTATTTCTTGTTACTTTTCTAATTTTTATTACTTTTTTATATAAACTTTTCTAATTTTAAAATATGTATCCACTGTAAAACAAAAAATACATTCCAGAGTTTTAAGTGGTTAAGGAGAAGTCATCCCAGCTGCATTACTCTTTGTTACAGAAATGACCCCAGGGGGGCTGTGAAGCATGAACACACCATCATGAATCTACTTCTTCCCTCACTCATACCCCATGCTTAATATCACAGGAAGAAGTGAAAAAAGACTTTCCAGAAGAATCCTCCAAAAAGAATATGAATTAACAAAGGCCTCTGAGCAAAACCAATACAAAATATTCTCCTCATCCAGAGACGGAATTCCATCCTGATTACATACTTGTCTTTCAACCCCTCCAGCAAAATTTTCTGGTCATCCTTAAAACACTGAGGCCACAGGTATGGGTGCTCCCCAGCTTCTCCGAAGCTCCACAGCAAGACAAGCATCCCTATGGAGGTGCTCCCTGCCAGGCTCCTTGATGCACTTGCCTTCATCTGGGGCCTCCTTGTGAACTGAGGCTGCTCAGCTGCCCTTGGTTTGCAAGCACTTGAAATGTCTAGAGACAGGCTCTGCCCCTCGAACTACACAGAGGCCAGCTTGTCTAGCGGGACTGTCTACACATATTCTGAAGAAAGAAAGACGATTCCCCTGACTGATGAATAAACAGCGTTGTCAGCTTGCTGTCCCTACTCAATGGGACTCCTGAAGTCTAACACAGAAGGACAGATGCTCCATCTGGGAAGGCATCCAAGACTCCTTGAAGAGTTGCACACTTGGCTACTATCAAGCCCTGAGGATTCCCACTTTCAAGAGGGACAGCTGGACCTATACCAGAGTAACCACCAGTCAGGCCTCCTTGGGCCTGGCCACCTCCCAAAGCCAAAGAAAGTGGGTGTGGCCCTTCAGGTGGCTCCGTGGGCTCTCTTTCTAGTAATGAATAGGCCCTGTCTTCAGAAATGCTATAATTTTCTTAGTCTTACCGGCAGTGAGTCACAATGTTAAAATGTCACCATTATCTTTGAGATGCACCTTACAGGCTTACTCCCACAAGAAACTCAGAAGCAGCATGATTAGACTGGGAAGGGGACAGGACCCCTGAGGGGAGCTGCTTCTTTCTCAAGAACATGCAACTTTGGGAATTTCCAGCTGAACTTCCAGAATTCCTCAGATAATAATCACTATTACCATAAGTGCTTTACTCACTATAAGAACAGTTATATTTTACACTAATCTGAACATTATACATCATCACCTTTACTGAACTTTCACACGGACATACACACAACATATGCTATGTGTCTTTATGGTAAATCTATTTAACAGATAAAGAAATACCAATTTAGATTCACAGATTGACTTCAAGGTTACATAGCCAAGTAGTAGCCAATGTGGGAATTGGAACTCATATTAGTTTTATTCCAAAATCCATGTTCAGAGCCATTATAATTTTATGGTCACCAAGAGATACAGGAGATGAGGATATACTTTGCCCATAAGCAAAGAATGATGATCAGAAACATGACATGCCTGGGAAAGCACCATTTACTTGGGATTTGTCTGAATACCAATGAGGCGGCTGCTTTGGTCTCAAACAGATAGAAATATAAAACTAAAATTCTCTTGCTTGGCATGCTGCAAAGGTCTGTATTTTAAACTTTCAGGAAAAGCCCATGAAGGACTTTCCACATGACATACACATAGCTACTACCCACACACACCACACCACACACACCACACACACACACACACATGAAACCAAATGGTTTAAACATCCCAGGGTGGTATCCCAAAAGGTATTTAGTTACTTGCAACACAAGAGACCACATTTCCCTCCATCCTAGAAGACAGATATCACATGGGGCAGGAGAATTGAGGGTAGTTTTCTTAGAGTATTGATACCTTAAAAGGGAGGACTTCAAATAACAAAATTATTTTTTATATTCCACTCCCTAATGAACTTGATTTTCCTTTAGTCTTGTAGAAACAGGAACTGTTGTTAACCCCTGTTGCCTTGGTGCCTAACAGATGCGTGGTACACAGTAGATATTCAATACCTTTGTTCTGAGTGACAGTAAGTGAATACATCTACAAGACAGGCAGAATGAAGAGGGCAACCTACTATAGTCTAACACAAGCACTGGAGCCAGACAGCTCTGTGCTGAGTCATGGCTGCCACATGCTAGATACATATGAGCAAATTACTAATGCCTCTCTCTGATTCAGTTTGTTTCCTTGCAGAATAGAGAAAAAAGTAGTCAATTTAAAAGATGACTAGAAAAATGGAAAGACATGGGTGCTGAGCACCATGCCTGGGTTCCAGGACAGGATCTAGCATCACTACCAGGGAGATGCTCAGTCTAGAACAACAAAGCACTTCTCAAAACTTCGCATTTGGCTCTTATAGACACAAGTGTTGATTATGCCTAAAACAATGCTGTAAACAGTCCACAGCAAGATGATCCTGGAGGCCAGGTCTGTGTTTCCTGGTACCACACTCAGGGAAGACAGAGGCAGATGGATCACTCTAAACTAGAAACATGTTACCTGAACATGATTTCAGGGGTATGGCACCACCCCAACAATGGTCAGAGGAAAACAGAAGGTGAATGATACTGTTTTAATTACATTCTAGGAGGAACTAGCAGTACTAACTATAAAAACTCAAGGAGGGAGAACACCCATTCTGCAGAGCTGCAGGAGGTCAAGCTGGAGGGAATAAAGCAGAAGCTATAGGGAGATGGATTTCAGGGGGATTCAAGGATCTTAAAGCCTGCTTGGAAGGCATGTAGGGGGATGGATGTGCTCTGAAATTGCTTCTACTCAACCCTTTCTTAAAGAAGGCTTGGGTGTGTGTTGTGTGGTGTGTGTGTGTGTGTGTGTGTGTGTTCTATCTGTCTGTCCATCTTGTCTCCCACTACGCTCCTGTCTATCGTCTGTTTTTGGGTTTATTTACTCTATTTGTCCTGAAACCATGATATGCAACCTGAATTTGTCTTTTCCCACCAAATATAAGAGTCTAAGCTCAATGGTTGGAAAGTGCTGGGGTAAGGGTTAGGAGGAAAGGCCTTTAAGGAAATTGACAAAGAAGAGGAGACCTCTTTCCAGGCTAAGGAGTTGGGGTGTTCGGTATTGCACCCCAGTATAGTTTTGTTCTGTTGCCATGACAAAATATTCGGACCAAAATTAACTCAGGATAGATAGAAAGGTTGGTTTGGCTTACACTTCCGTTCACAATCCATCCCTGAGGGAAGTCAGGGGAACTCAACAGAAACAAAGCAAACACAGAGGGACACTGCTTATTGGTTCATATTGGATGGCTTTACTTATTTATTTGGATTTAAAATTTTTTATTGACATTTTTTGTGTATTTAAGAATCAATTTCAAGTTCAGTCTTATACCAGCTCTCCACTGGCACCACTCCCACGGTCCTCCTGCCCTCCAGAGTTCATATATTTTGTCATTTGAGTTAGGGTCTATTGTGTCCAAATTACTCTCCCCGGCCATTCCTCCAGTGCCAGTTCATCCTCTGAGCTCTAATCAGCCTATTTGAGTCCCTACCTTAAAGAAGGCCACGTTATTCCCTACCCAACTGTAATCAGCTGCCACTATTTTTCACCAAGATTGGGTTCTGCTACCAATTTCTGCAGTTCTGTGCTGGCTTTTGTTGGTTCTGAGCTGCAGGGTCTTGTTTATGCTGACACCAATGATGAGGTTCATATGAACATGGTCCCAGGAGCTTGTAGGTTCTTTCCATATGGTCTTGCACCACTACCCTGGTTCTTTTGAGCTCTTTCTGCCCCCTCTTCCACAATGTTCCCTGAGCCTTAGGTAGGTGGAAGCTGAATATAGGCAACCTGTCCATGGAACCACACTCTGTAGATACTTAATCTCCATGGTTTGTCCATTTATGCCCCTCTTGGAGTTCCCAGGCCTCCTCTGTTTGCATGAAGGCTTCTTTAATGAGAGTTAAGAGTTAATTAATTGTCCTCTGTGCTCCTCCGTTCTATGTTGTATGAGCCTTAGGTGTAGAGGTTGCATTGTAAATGCGTCAGTTAGGCATGAACATACACAGACCTATGTCTGTGTGTGTCCAGTTGTGGGCTCTGTACATTCTTTATCTGGTGCAAAAGAAGTTTGTTTATTGCTTTGTTTCTGGAATATTTGTCTGTATATAAGGATACCTATTTCGAAGTTTATAAGTTGTTACCTTAGCCTAGGAATATGTCAACCTTGGGAAATTCTCTAACATTCTAGCCTCTCCAGTGTGTGTATCTGGTTATGTTTACAGTGCCACATGAGTTCCTCCCATTGAGTGGTTTTAGGTCCAACTAGTTGTTCATTTGATTGCCTCAAGATAAATTTAGTCACTACTGCACCAATGTCGTACACTGTGCTGGCATTGACGTGGATATTTGGCTTAAAGCTGGTATTGGGCCATCTATTGATGTTCTCCGAGCCTAGGTTTGCATAGTGCTCTCCAAAGCTGATACGATGAGACGCTTTATGGGGAAGTGATTTTAAGGTTTGGTCTTCTGGATATTTCTCCCATGTCCTGTATTGTCAGTTGTTCACATTCTTTTTCCTCCAGTAACTCACTTCTTAGTCCCATCACTTCTGTCTGGCATCTTCTAAGAATTTAATGCACAGCAGCTTTCCACTCCCTAAGATAGTTTTTATTTTGCAATTTTATCCAGTATCATCAGTCATAGTTTTTATTTTGCAATTTTATCCAGTATCATCAGTCTTTTGAGTCAATTAGAGTCCATTTAAATTTGGACCCATTGAGTGTGTGGGTTTTGGGCACAACTGCTTGCAAATTGGTTTTACATGAAGGATGCTTGTACTCACATTATCACTTATTGTTAAAAAATGAAACAAAAAAAACAAAACAAAAACCAGAAAAAGCAGAGAAAGTTTATGGCAGAATGCATGATCTTGGGATGGGTAGCGGTGGGGGGGTGGGGGGAAGGGAAAGGGTATATGACCTGAACTGAATATGGAAAAAGATGTATGAAATACCAAGCATCTAATTAAAAAAAATAAAATAATTTTACTAGGTCCTAGATACATGGTTTAAAGATGTCCCCACAGAATTTTGGGAAGATACCATACAATTGATAGAGGATAAGAAGCAAGATAAGATCTTGCCACCCTACCCTCTCTCTCTCTGGCTTTAATGATTTGCATCAAAGTAATGCATATACAGAGTTGTATGGCATTGTATGTCTCAGAGTTGTATGCATTGTATGTCTCAGACTGTGATCAAACTGTCCCAGAAATCAAAAGATTCCAAATTTGAAGTGGTGCAATACAAAAGAACTATAAAGTCTGTTTGAAAGAATATAAATTCTCTCAACTTTTAAGTTCATAATAGACTTGCAAGCTGGCAGACTCGGTAGATTATATACATATGTGTCTACCATAATACTGCACCGATCTCCTTTTCCCATCATCTGACATCCCTTGGGGTTTCTGTCGATCTTTGGTATTTATTGTATTATATATACTTTATATTAATTAATTATATTATTTTTTATGTGTATGAGTACTTTCTCCATGTAGGTGTGTGCATGCACCCATGTCATGCAATGCCTCGGAGGTCAAAAGAGGGTGTCAGATTCCCCTGGAACTGGATTTAAAGACAGTTCTTCTTTTAATTTTTATTTTTTAATATATTTTGTAAAGATTATCAAAATCTAGACCCGTGTCCCCCACCCTATCCCCCCCCCCACCAGAGCTCATGTATTCTGCCAAACATGCTTTTCATCTCTTTCTCAGTCTTTCTCAAAATTCTCCATGTGGAAGTTGACTGTTTTGAGCAGAAGTTCACTGTTTCAGTCACTTTAAAGACAGTTCTTAGCCTCCATGTGGGTGGGTCCTCTGCAAGAGCAGTTGGTGCTCTTAACCACTAAGCCATCTCTCCAGCCCCTATTGTATTATATTTTAACATTCTAATATTCACTACTACTTAAGATAAAAAATATGTTACAAAATTCACACCTGCTTACTTATCATATCTTTATTTACATATTTTAAATTATCCCAAATATCAGTATTCTCCCACCAAATCTGATCTTATAGGGGCTGTCTCCCTTCCTATGCTCTGGACATTTGCCCTCTGCACTCTTTATTTACCTCTGGGTCACCAAGTACCTTTATATCAGCTTGTTTGAAACGTTGACTCCTGACCAGAATGTATTTTAATAACTGCTTCAGGAAAAAAGACAAAAAAAAAAAAAAAAAAAAACCCAAAAACTAACTGGATTCTATGCCTAACTAACCTCAGTAGTTCTGGGCTAGTTTCAACTACAGTGAGATATTATGAGAATATAATTTGTAAAGTTAGTTTAACAAACAGGTTTTATCTATTAACAATTATGGAAAACATGTTCCTAATGAGCAATAGTAGCAGTTTTATCTTAAAAGTAACCAACAGCTAAGTGGACTAAAAGGTCCACTCAATAGGAGGGAATGCATGCCTGGAACTATAAACTTAGTTGAATACTGATGGCTGGAGAGGTCATAGACCCTAGAAAAGAACCTACTATTGCCATTTCCCTAAGCCAATATAATTTCTAGCTGCATGCTACATACTGATCTCTTGCACCTAATCAAAGAAGCTTTTTTTTTTCAACAGATGGAGACCAATTCAGAGATCCAAAACTGGTCAAAATGCAGAGACTAAGGGAGGGTGGGATTCCCAGCCCTGAGCAATGCATCTAAAATGAAACTCCTACATCTAAGGCTCAGGGAACATCAAGGAAGAGAGGAAAGAAGGACTGTCAGAGCCAGGGGACCAGGACCCCTGCTGCTAGGCAGCATCTTCCAGACACAACAGGGGGCTGAGTCATGAAACTGCAACGATAAGGTTGCCAAAGCAAGACCTGCATAAGGACAACATCTGCTGACAGGCCAACCCGGACGGAGGAAATTTCATAAGGGCCCACATCCACATGAAGCAATGGCTGCTGAGAGAGAAGAATCAGTTTTCTCTGGAAATGAGCTCCCCAACTGGTCATCCAATCCCAAGTAGTCAGCCCCAAGCACATGTCCGTGTGAACATCACTAAAAGGATTCAGTACATTGTTTTATATATATATTGTATATATGTGGGTATGTAACAATAATAATTACAGAAGAGATCAGAAAATTGAGAGGGAGTAGAGGGGGATTTGGGAGAAGTGCCTGGTGAGGGGAAGGGGTAGAAATTTATGTAAATAACTTCATATATTATAATTATAAAAAGAACAAATCATGAAAATTATGGAAAACAATCTGTAAGTACCTCAGAAAGCTAAAATCAGAGCTATAATAGAACCTAACAATCTGACTTCTGGGTATGTGTCTAAAAGAAATTAAATCAATGTTAAATATGCATATTAACATACTAACACATACATATGACATGTGTACTAACACATGAGTTTGATAATGGTTTAATAATAAAAACAAAAGACAAAAACTTCCATCAAATCTAACATTGATTTGCCTAAACTTGATTGTGTGTAGAACTATTACTATTTCTTTTTGGCATTTCAAATACTATGTATATTTATTTCTTCAAATGGCAAAAAGGACATTATGAAATTTTATTTGAGGTAAATTCTGTTTCATAACTGCTTTGTAAGGGCTTTAGAATCAATACTCATCATTTAAATGTGAAAAGTCACTTTTCCATAGCATTATTTTATCTATATTTTTGCTTAAGAATTGGTACATTTTTCCAAGGCCTCCTATATTTTACCTCAGATTTTTAAGACTGAAACAAAAGTGTTTAGGGACATAATTTCCAACTTCTGAAGAGTTGGGGTATTTTTTTATGTATATATCAAACTTACAAAGTCTGAAAATAAATGATAGGTTAATTCCAAAACACATTTGGGGATTCACAGTTTAACCATAAACTTCCATGCAGGTAAAAATAAATATAACTTTACATTGCTAAATTACATAGCAAGTTAATGTATGTTTTAATGTACTTTTTTTAAAAAGAGATTTATTCTTTCTCCTAAATCTTAGAACTGAGGAAAACAGAGACCTATACTTCAAGCTGTATCTATAGTGATATCAGTCAGTATGGTATTATTTTTACTGACCAATTACCCACTTTGACTTACATATAAGGGTTGGGTGTTAAGATCCACAAATGAGGGATAAAACATATCATTTGTTTTTCTGAGACTTGGCATAACAGCTTCTAGTTCCATTCATTTACCTGCAAATTTCATGATGTCATCTTTCTTTTACTTTCTATTTTTGAGACAGGGTCCCCCTATAGCCCCAGCTGGCCTGGAACTCACTCTGTAGACCAGGCTGGCCTTGAACTCACAGAGATCTGCCTGTCTCTGCCTCCCAAGTGCTAGGATTAAAGGCCTGTGCCACCATGCCTGGCCTGGCGATGTTTTTCTTTAATGCTGCATAGAACTCCATTGTGTAAATGTACCGCATTTTCTCTATCCATCCATCAGTTGAGGGACACTTGGGTTGCTTCCAGTTCTTCAGTCTTGTGGAAAAGATCTGCAATAACTATGGTTGTGCACATATGTCCGCTATAGGATAAGTCTTGGGTATACACCCAGCAGTGCTATGAAATAAGATCAAATGGTTAAAGGTTTCAATTTTTTGGTCTTTTTTCGAGAACGGGTCTCCTCTGTAGCCCAGATGTCCTGGAACTCACTCTGTACACCAGGCTGGCTTTGAACTACAAAGACCGCCTGCCTCTCCTCCAAAGTGCTAAGGATTAAAAAGGGCCCATAAAAAAAACCAACCCACCATGCCTGGCTCATTTAATTTTTTTAAGGGTTCTCCATATTTCTTTCCATAAGGGTTGCACAAGTTTGCAATCCCACCAACAGTAAATGAGTGTTCTCCTTTCTCCACACCCTCTCCAGCAGTTCGTATCATTTGTTTTCTTGATCATAGATAAAATCTTAAATCATAGATGAAATCTTAAAGTGGTTGTAATTTGCATCTCCTTAATTACTAACAATGACTGAACAGTTTTAAAGATGTTTATTACAAATGACCCATTCAATAGATTGGGTTGTTTCCAGAGCTGGAACAGAGACTTCACAAGTGAGGAATTAGAGATTGGCCTAAGAAACATCTCTTACAGAAGTGTTCAAAGGGGGGCTGGAGAAGATGGCCTAGCGGTTTAAGAGCGCCGACCGCTCTTGCAGAGGACCCCGGGTTCGATTCCCCAGCACCCACATGGCGGCTGAGAACCGTTTTGAAAGCTCCAATTCAGAAGAACTCCAGTTCCAGGAAATCCGAGACCCTCTTCTGACCTCCCGGCGTTGCACGACACGGGTGCACAGACCTGCTGCAGACAGTACATTCAACACATACAGAAAATAAATAAAATTTAATAAAATGTTAAAAAAAGAAAGTGTTCAACGTTTGCTAATAATTAAGGAAAATGCAAATTAAAACCCTTTAAGATACATCTTACTCCAATATGACTGGCTAAAATCAAAGAAAACAAATGATACAGTGCTGGAGAGGTTGTGGGGAAAGGGGAACACTCATCCACTGCGGTTGGGAATGTAAACTCATTGCAAGCCACTAATGGAAAGCAGTGTCGAGAAGCTTTGGAAGAACTTGGAATGAACTTGCCACCCGACCCCGCCATACCACTCCCTTTGGGCAATGTACCCAAAGAACTCATCTTACCACAGAGATACTGTACAAGCAGTTTTTATCGCTGCTCTCTTTACAATAGCAAGCAGCTGGAACAACCTAAAGTGCCCCTCAACTGACAAGTGAATAGAGAATAATGTGCACATCTACATAATGGATTCTATGCAGTGGTAAAGAAAGATGACATCAAATGACTTTGCAGGTAAAATGGCTGGAGCTAGAAGATATCATGCTGGTGAAGTAACACACAAGTTTCCAGAAAAAACAACGACGAATGGTATCCCTTATCTGTAAATGCTAGCAAACAATTACCTAGTTGTATGGCAATCTGAGCAACGTTAATGTGATCTGAAATAACTGTGCTCTTATATTGTGAATCCCTTAAATAACAGACAAAACAAAAAGAAAAGATTTTATTAGCCCCTCTTCTCTGTTCAGATCTTTAGCATCTTTTAATTGGGATCTTTTTGTTTTTTCTTGGTCTTTGTTTTTTCAGTAATTTATATACTCTGGAAGTTAACTTTTGTCAGATGTGGTCACTGGTGAGATTTCTCCAATTCTGTGGGGTTTCTCTTCACTTCTTTGTTTTCCTTTGCTGTAACAGAAGCTTTTTAGTTTTAATGAGGTCCCACTTTTTTGTTGACCTTATTTCCTGTTCTGCTGATGTTTGATTTAGAAAAATCTTTTCCTATACCTATATCTTATTTTCAGAGTTTCAGGTTTCACACTGAAATCTTTGATCCAGTATTAAAACAGTTGACTTTTGTATAAGGTAAAAAGTAGGGTTTAGTTTTCAATTCATGATACAAGTTTTGCAAAACACCATTTGCTGAAGATCTGCCTTTCCTCCATTTTAGTGTTTTGGCTCCTTTGTCAAATATAATTGGCTGAAATTGTATGTACTCAAGTTTGGGTCTTCAATTTTGTTCCATTGATCTATGAGGGGTTTTTTTTGTGGCAGTACAATGCTGGTTTTTATGAGTATACTTCTGTAATAAGAGTTTGAAATCTGATATATTACCCACACCCTTGCAATTACTCTTTTTGCTCAGGGTTGCTTTGGCTATCCAGGGTCTTTTGTTTTTCCAAATGAATTTAGGGTTTTTTTTTCCTAATTCAATGAAGAAAAAGTCATGAGTATTTTTGATTGGGATTGCATTGAATCTATATATTATGTGGGCAGGATGGTTATTTTTACTATATTAATCATTCCAATCCAATGAGCATGGAGGTCTTTCCTTGGATGGCTTTCTTATACAGTCCAGTACCACCTATACCATGAGTGACCCCTCTTGTATGAACAATGAAGATAATCCCCCACATATTCCCACAGGCCAGTCTGACAGAAGAAATGCACATACCATGTTATCGCAGCTCCTTTTTCACAACAGCAAAAGAGCTAGGAAGCCAGCTCAAAGTGCCCTTCAACCATCAGTAGATAAGAAAATGTTTGTAATATGAATTCTAACCAGTGGTAAAGAAAGATAACATCTGAACTTTGCAAGGTTAAATGAATGGAACTAGAAGCCATCATGCTAGGTGAAGTAATACAGTCCCAGAAAAACAAATGATGAATGGGTATCTTCTCATCTGTGGATTTTAGCACCAATCCTTTTGTTTGTAAGGCAAACTGAGCAAACGTTAAAATGTTATATTTCTTTTTATCTGAAAAGCAACTGAGTTGTTATAATGTAACCCCTTAATGGGCTTTAGAATTAACCTACTACTTAGTTTTAGACTTTGTAATTTTTTAATGTATATGGGCAGAGGGTATATATACATATTTTAGAATAATAAAATTAAAAGGGAAAATTGTGAATTCCTAAATATGATTTGGAATTAAACATACAGTTTATTTCCAGATGTCATAATTATGGTACATGTGTGACATAAATAAATGAATATGCATAATTTTGAGCAATCAAATTGGAGGGACTTGTAAAGAGGGACCAGTTATAAAGGAACAAAGATAGCTTCCTTTTTCTATTTTGTGGAAATACACCATCTGAGAAACAGCCCCCCACTCTCAGATTCCAGGAAAAAACAGAATATCTCAATAGCTAGCAGGGAAGGACCAAAGTTTGTTTGTTGAAAATAACTAACAAGGAAAGAACGAAGGTTAAACATGTTTGTTCTTCCACCAGGATGTACTCAGTGAGTCTAAAAATCATGATTTCTCAGTCCCTATGAATCAATAACAAAATGCCAAACTGAAAAATTCCCCATAATTGCTGTTTTTCCCTTTTAAAAACCCAAACCCCCCAGACCAAGTGCTGCTCTCTCCTCTCCACTGCATTGGACAGGATAGCAGCCCAAGCTTGAGCCCGAATAAAGACATAAAGACTCTTTGTATTTACATCAGAGCTGCGTGTCCTTGTGGCATTTCAGGGGTCCCAGTGATCTGAGCATAAAATATGGGGGCCTCATCTGGATCCTCCAGACCTTCAGGACCCTGATCCAAAGAGTCTAATACTGGCTGGTAAGTGCCTCAGTCTTGTCCTTTGTCTTTTGTCTTCTCTGTGCTCCTTGTTTCAATCAGACTCGAGGCAGCAGAAATGTGGCTATGAAGTGGCCCTATAGTGGACGCACTGGCGGGTCAAAAGCCGAATGGCTCAGAAATACATTTCTGACCCAGGGGCAGATGAGGTGCCTGCCCAGCAAAGGAAGGTTGGTTGTTGTTGTTTGTTGTTTTTAGTGCAGAGGCAGATGAGGTGCCTGCCCAGCCAAACCAAGCACTTGGATTTTTCTGTGTCTTCAGTTCCGAGATCTGAGTGTTGGTTTGTCTGTTTTGTGTCTCATTTTGATTGTTCTCTGTGGTAATCAGACTTTGATGGATGTTAATGGGCCAGAATGCCTTCCTTCCCTAACCCTTCCCTCCCCTCCAATCTCCAACTCCCAAAACTAATGCTGTTTATCCTACAGGGAAGGTAGCCGCTCTGGTGACTAATGAAAGCAACTCCATGTGTCTAAACGTGCATCTAAGATTTTGTGTGTGGTTGTAATTTGGTCAAATTTAATAATTTGTCTATGTTGGTTTCTGTCAAAACAAAGTGGCCAACTTCAAGTTCAATCCTTTATGTGCGCAGAATCATTCATTTTGCATGCCAGACTAGATATGCGCATGTGCAAACTTAAAAAAAATTGATATTTTAAAAAAATTCATTTAAAGGCCTAAAAATTTGGATACTAATAAATCTCTAAATTTATTTTGTCTCCTGAGTCTATCAATATGCTTCAACAACAGATGGCAAATTTTATAGGAAATTAACCTCTAAGTTTTGACTGTTTAAATGATCCTATTTTCTAAGATGATTTTGGTTTGCCTTTGCCTTCAAAAGGTAACTTGCTTGCTTTGGGATTATCTACTATTTTTGACAAACCTCTGTGGACCAGATTTCAGGGCTGGGAATGAATTTTTGGACTGGCTTTTGTTTTGGGTGGAGAAGTTTTTTTGCCCCTTGGGATCAGGTGTGGTGGCCCACACCTTTAATCCCAGTCCTTGGGAGGCAGAGCAGGTGCTGGAGCCAAAAGCTGTCAGACATACATGCTCGAGAAAATTACTAACCTGCTTATCTCCTGAGTTCACCAACGCAGTTTACTTACCTCAGAATTTTACTAGCCAGCTTACTTACCTCAGATTTGCTTAATCTCAAAGAAAAATTACGAGTGGCCAAGAATTGTGAGTGCCTGGCACTTCTCCAAATGTACCCTCTACCTGAACTGTGCCTGCCCCCTTTCCCACCACAAATTTCCCGCTCCCTTGTCCATATAAACTCTGCACCTAATAAAGACAATGAGACCTCGATCAGATTATAGACCTGGTCTTCTCCTTGTGGTTGGTTTTTTGTCTCTTAATTCAGGTTATTCTCTCCCCGGACCCTAGCTGAAAACCTTGCAGGTCAGGGTGAATACAAATGGTGCCCAGCGTGTGGGGCTTGGGGTACGAGAGCTGACCTGAACGCCGCTCACAACAGAAAGGGCCCTTCACTGAATCGCCACTGATCCGGTGAGTGAAGATTCGCATGGTGATCACTGCAGGAGTACCCGCCTGTAATACAGATCACGAGGTGAGTATAGAGCGGCGAATTACGCGGTTGGTTTTTTCATTGGATCGCCACCCATTAGGTGAGACAGATCCGCATTGTGACCACTGCAGGCACCTGCTTGTAAAACAGGTCACGCGATTATAAAAAAAAAAAAAAAAAAAATGGGACGAAAAAACTAGTTAAACGGAAAAATTGTTTACATACAGGGTCAGTGAACACTCAAAACACAAGGACAGGGTGAATACAGGTAGGCAGTTATTGTGAGCTCAAGGCCACGCCTGGTTCCTACAGAGCAAGTTCCAGCCAGCTGAGACTAAAGGGAGACCCTTTGGCCTGCTCAAAAAGACCAAAAAGCCAAAAAAGAAGAGAAACATGTAAGTGAGTGTTGGTAATTCCAAATGCATGGAAATTACACTGTGTTATGTGACTATTGGTAATTTCCACCTGAAGTAAACAACATGGGTTAGAGAAAATAAAATACAGGTAGCTGTCTCCATTGAAATAGTTCTTGGCCATTAGGGAGGTCCCCAAGGGACTCACAGCTCACTGGCCACCAAAGGTGTGTGCCATGCCACACAGCTCTGGGTTAGAGTGGGATCCCCTAAGGTGCTTAAGGGACCCTGCCTTTATTCCCAATCCCATCTGGCCAATGGGCTGTGGCCTTAGGTGATGAGTGAGAGTTGCTTTTAGTAAAAGGATGCATCAAGCAATTGGAACCCAGTAAAGAGCATATGGGCAAGATGAATGTGCATGTTTGAGATGGCTGGGGCTTATTGACCCTGTACTATGAGGAGGTGTTGAGAAGTCTTCTAGGCAGAGAAAGTGTGGTGTGGAAAGGCTAAACAAGGGATTGGAATTGTGCTGTTTTACTGATGGAAGAAGGGAGAGCCTATACTGAGTCTCTGATGAGGAAAAAAGTCAGGTTTTAGGGATTTTTGTGATGTCAGTCAGGGCTGGAGGTTGGCCAGGTAGCTCGACGCATTATCTGCATTTCACCTCTCACCACCTGCTACTTGGCTCCAGACTCAAGTCACATTTGAACAGCACCCTGACGTTCTGGTGACCACTGCTCTGAGGTGGGTCAAACAGTGTCTCTTTAAGGTTCACACCCACTTACAGCCTCAGAGAGTTTGTGGCCCAGCTTCAGTTGTAACTAGAGTAATTGTGAAGATGAGAATGGACCCTAAACCCACAAAAAATTCGTGAGGCTGGAGCTAGGCAGGCAGTGACAGAGTTACAAGCTGAGTAGACCAGGCACTGCCAGCAGAGAGAGCTGGATTCTTCCAGAGGCTCACCAGAACCAGCCTACCGCAAACTCGATTTTAGACTTCTGATGAGATGTTTGTACTTTGAAGCTACCTAGTTGATTCATCGATTTACTTAGAAGGGAGAGAAGTGCAAGCCACAAGCCAGTTTTTGGGTTTAGAGACACTGTCCAGAAGACATACATCTATCCCTAGATTTCTAGGTGATTTTCCTAATGCTTTTTTGGGCTCAAGGGCCCCACATCTGGACTCTGGATCCAGACTCCAGAGGCTTATCTGGGAAGGATGACCCCTCTGTCTTTATTGACCCAGTAGGGGGTGCCTGTCAGTGGCTGTGAGAAGTATGCTGCTCCATGAGCAGAAGCTTGGTTAAAGCATGTGTTTACAAAAATCAACCCAGATGGATCAAAGACCTAAGCATCATTACTCGTAGAATTTCCGATCAGAACAGAATAACTGACCCATTTTAACTAAATTAAAAAATAGGAAAATTTACCCTACAGCTAGACCTCAATACTGGTATAAATGGTGGAGAAATTAAAAGTGTTGTTATGTTTCACTGTTATAAATTGAAGAATCTATTTTACTCTGATTTAGAGTTTTTCTCCTAAAAAGTTTTCATCAAGGTGTTGAAGTTTTGGGTTTGAAAATAGTTAAACATTTGTTTTATGGAGCTGTTTACATGAGTAGGCTTGCATCTAATGCTATTGATTTACTTGATAGATAAGTTGTATTAGTCACTTTTCTGTTTGCTGTGATAAAAAACCACCATGGAGCAGGAACCGTTATAAAAGGAAGAGTTTATTGAGGCTTTGATTGGATCGGTCCCAGGGAATCAGTCCATTGTGGCAGGAAGCATGGTGGCCGGGCTGGAACAGAAAGCCGAGGGTCACATCACGCAATGAGCGACAGGAAGCAGAGAAGGGAGGACTTAGAGACCACAAGGCTTGCTAAAACTCACTAAAAGCCCACCCCCAATGACCATACTTTCCTCCAGCAAGTCCACACCTTCTTAGATCTCCAAGAACAGTGCCACCACTAGAGCCAAAATTTCTGAATACTTAAAGCCTATGGGGTGACACTCTCATTCAAACAACCACAAACACCAAAAGTTGATTCACAAGTAAGTTGTCATGTGAGCTAAAACTACTAAACATTTCCTTTTATTATTCTTAGAAGATTCACTGTTTCTTTTCATAAGCAAAAATTACCTCTTCTTAAAAGTGCACTTTGCAGATGTTTCAGTCCTTTTCCTTTGAGTTTGAGTTAGGAGCTTTTACTTTGTAGCAGATCAGTATTAATATCTAGTTGGTTCACCAGGAGAACAGAGCATGTCCATGGGGCTCTCCATGTGGATGCTAGTCACACTGACTGATGGACAAGGCATTTTTTTTGTGGCATTGAGGCATGCAACCTCAGAGACATTCATGTAAAGACTGAATTGAACTTCAAGCTAATGTGAAATCTTGGCAGAGAATGTTTTAATAATAAAAATACCTTAATAAGTATTTAAAATATTCCTTCTATATTTCAAAATGTAAAATGTAACATGACAGATTTTATATGTCTGACATTGTGTCTGGGAAAGAAGGGCAGACTTTAGGCCCTTCACAATCTTCTGTTGGAGGCCTGACAGGGCTACTTGAATCCTCATTGACATAGTCTTTGGCCCAGATGGAAAGTTTTAAAAAGTTGCTGTGGGAAGCTGTTTTCTCATTGACGCATTTGCATCCCTGCCATAAAGGAAGTGGCATGGTTGCCTGGGTTGATATAGAGGGTGTTTAGTCCTGAGATGTTTGAAACTAAGAGCTCAATTTTTTATTGAGCATTTTTTTTTTTTTTTTTTTTTTTTTTTTTTTTTTTTTTTTTTTTTTTTTTTTTTTTTTTTTTTTTTTTTTTTTTAAATAAATATTATTTATTTAGTAAATCTGCACAATTAAAGGTTAATCTGTATATGAATGTTATGTCTCATGAATGTTATGTCTCATGGCATTAAAAAGGATATAAAAAGGTAAAAAATGTTAACATGGTATTTTTAGTAAGGATCTATGTGAAGATGCTAAAAGTCTGTGTGAGTAATAAAAGTCTGAGGAGGTTTGGTGTGAAAGGTAAAGGACATAATATAATAAAGCTTAATTTCCAAGGTTCAGCCAACTAGTTTAAGACTCAAAATGTAAATATAGTCAAGTTTTTTTAAGAATGTTTAGTTTTTTTTGGGCTGGAGAGATGGCCTAGCGGTTGAAGAAGCGCCGACTGCTTCTTGCAGAGGCCCGGGTTCGATCCCAGCACCCACATGGGGCCGAGAACTGTCTGAAAACTCCAATTCCAGTTAGATCTCCCAGTTCCAGGGGAATCCCGATCCCTCTTCTAACCTCCGCGCATTGCACGACACGGGTGGCACAAACTTGCACGCAGACAGTACATTCAAATACCATACAGAAAATAAAAATAAATTAAAAAAAAAAAACCAAAGAATGTTTAGTTTTTGTCCAAGCTTTATATGCATATCACATGGCACTTCAAGTTATAGTAAAATGTTAAGATACCTGTATTAAGTTTAATTGGTATAAACACTCAAGCTAGTTTACTGGTGGCCTGAATATGATTGTGAATATACAGAGTTGTTAATTTTGAGTCCTCTCCTGGCTTGAACGTGACTCCCTGTTACAGGTTTGGATTAAATGGGCAACAGGTAAACAGTGGAGTTACCTATGGCTTACTGAAAAATATGTACTCTATTTTTCTTGCAAGAGTTGCTTTTGATATTTCCTTTGACCTAACCAGATAATTTGGCTCAAAAAAGCTAGATTCTATCCCTCCCTGAATCACCTGTAATCCAGTCCAAAAGAAGACAGTTGAATGGACTTAGTAATCCTTATCAGTTTATTTCCTGTCTTCTGGTATGTGTTACAACCCCTGTCTTTCTGGGAAACTATAAATCAGGATAAAGGGTCTGAAAGAAAAAGATTGCTCCCCTTTGTAGTAATTGTAGTGAACAGTTTACATTTATAATAAGTCTGAAATTGTTTAATTTGATATTGCGGGTTATGATTGCTTAACGTATGGTGTTAAGTTCCTCCTCCAGTCAAGTATTATACAAGGCTGCTTTGAACTTTTGTCCAAAGCCTTATCTAGAATATTATAGTATTCTATAATATTCTAGGATAAGTTACACACTGGTGTAACTTATCCTTTCTGGATGGATAAATGACCATACTTAAATAGCCCATAACCATTCGGGCTGAGGAACTTAAGGAAACAACTTTGTTTCTTGCCCTTTGAGGCCAATTAGTCCTGGGGGATTAGTCTGGGGGCTCTCCTGAAATGTCCTGCAAAATGTGAGTCCCACCAGTCCTCCTGGGCAGGGAGGTCCTGGAGATCCGCGCAACGGGACTTCAGCCAGTGTCTATTCTGTAAAGAGGAAAGTCTCTTCATGCTCAAAAAGGGAAGCCTGGTCTAGAAAGACTGACTTTGTCTTTGTGTGGATGGAACTGGTAAATGAAAGCTGAGAGAAGCCAGAGGCCTCTTCCCCAAAATCCGAGTGGCCCCTGAAATCAGATCCTCAACTGACTTTGAGAATAGAAAAGTTGGTTAATTTGGGCTTACTGTATGGACTTAAACACCCAAGAGGAAAGAATAACCAAAAGATAAATAGTCAATATATTTCCTTTAAAGTCTGAGAAATTTGGCCTCCAAACACTAGATTTTAAGTCCTTTAAAGTCACATGAAAGCTGGGCATGGTGGTGCACACCTTAATCCCAGCCTTGGGAGCGGAGGCAGGAGGATCTTTGTAAGTTCAAGGCCAGCCTGGTCCCTACAGAGTGAGTTCCAGGACAGCTGGGGCTACAGGGAGACCCTGTCTCCAAAAGACCAAAAAAAAAAAAAAAAAAGTTCAAAAGATCTGTTGTTTATCAAAATAATAAGTTTCCTCTTTCTGCTTAAGCAGTTACCTAAGGGAAAACCCACACTGTGACTGTATTGAAAATTCCTGAAGCAGATGCCTGAGTCCAGACACTTGGACAAATGAACAAAGGAGAAGCCCAATATGGATGCTTTGGAACCCCTCATGGAGAGATTCCCATGGATTTTTTAAATGGACATTTAATTCACCCTGTTCCTGTTCCTCTCTTTGGTTCCCTGCCTAGAAAATGTACCTAACTACCCCTGCTTTCATTTTGCTTTCACGGGCACTAGTCAAGGGATTTTGTTTCCTCTGTAACTAATACTTTTTGGGGTCTTTTAGATAGACCCACTGAGCAGGGGGTAGCCCAGTTGCCACCTCCTACGTCCTTTTTTCAGCATGGTAGAAGTCAGAGTGGTTGGTGCCCAAATTCCCTTTTGGCAATTGGGGTAACCTCCTCAGAGGGTAATGTTATAAAAGTAGGAGCTTAAAAACTGGCTAAGGCAGTTTAGGGTCAAGACCCCTCCCCCCTCCCCAAAGAGCCAGTTTCCTTCTCAACTGAGAGCTGAGACTTCCTGGATCTGCCAGTGGAGTTATCCTTCTGGTTGCTCTGACTGTGGCCCATGCACCCTTAACTTAGCTGTCAGATTTATTGACCTTTAGGTAAATTCCATTAAAAATCATGGTGCTAAGGACAATACAACCCCCCTAGCAGAGATCATTACATCATCTTGGAAACACCAACTATGATTGACTCTTGTGAAATTCCTTNGCTACAGTGATAAAGACAGCCTGGTAGTGGCACAAAAACAGATCCATAGACCAATGGAACAAAACTGAAGATACAAACTTGAGCTCATACAATTTAAGCCACCTCATATTTGACAAAGGGGCTTTTTAGTTCAATGTAGGCAGGATAGCATCTTCAGCAAATGGTGCTGGAAAAACTGCATCACCATTTGTAGAAGAACAAAATTAAACCCCTACCTCTCACTCTGTACAAAAATATCCTCCAAGTGGATCAAAGATCTCAACATGAAACCCAAAACCCTGAAGGTGATAGAAGAAAAAGTCAGCAGCAACCTAGAAGACATAGGCATAGGAAAAGACTTTCTAAATCAGACAGCAGCTGTGCAGAAAATAAAGTCAACAGTGGACAAATGGGACCTCATCAAACTCAAAAACTTATGTATAGAGAAAGATACAATCAAGGAAGTGTAGAGAAAACCCACAGAGTGAGAGGAAATCTTCACCAGTGATACATTTGACAGAGCATCAACATCCAGAATATATAGACTACTCTAAAAACAAAGAAGTAAGAAACCAAATGACCTACTCAAAAGATGGAGTATGGGGCTGGAGAGATGGCTCAGCAGTTAAGAGCACCGATTGCTCTTGCAGAGGACCCAGGTTAGATTCCCAGCACACACATGGTGGCTAGGAACCATCTTTAACTCCAGGTCCGGAGGAATCTGATGCCCTCTTCTGACCTCCACAGCATTGTATGACACAGGTGCACCAACCTACATGCAGACAGTACACTCACACACATTAAAAATAAAGGTGGAGTCAAGAGCTGAACAGAGACTTCAACAGTGAGGAAGTAAAGATGGCTGAGAAACATCTTAAAAAGTGTTCAACATTGTTAATAATTAAGGAAATGCAAATTAAAACCACTCTCAGATATCATCTCACTCCAATATGACTGGCTAAAATCAAGAAAACAAATGATACCAAGTGCTGGAGAGGTTGTGGGGAAAGGGGAACACTCATCCACTGCTGGTAGGAATGTAAACTCATGCAGCCACTATGGAAAGCAGTGTGAAGAACCCTTGGAAGACTTGGAATGAACTTGCCACCCGACCCCGCCATACCACTCCTGGGCATGTACCCACAAGACTCATCTTACCACAGAGATACATGTACAGCCATGTTTATTTCAGCTCTCTTCACAATAGCAAGCAGCTGGAACAACCTAAGTGCCCCTCAACTGACAAGTGGATAGAGAAAATGTGGCACATCTACATAATGGAGTTCTATGCAGTGGTAAAGAAAGATGACATCATGAACTTTGCAGGTAAATGGCTGGAGCTAGAAGATATCATGCTGAGTGAAGTAACACAGTTCCAGAAAAACAAACGACGAATGGTATCCCTTATCTGTAGATGCTAGCAACAATTACCTAATTGTATGGCAATCTGAGCAACGTTAATGTGATCTGAAAATAACTGTGCTCTTATATTGTGAATCCCTTAAAAAATAACAGACAAACAAAAGAAAAGATGTTTATTAGCCATCTTCTCTGTTCAGATCTTTAGCCCATCTTTTAATTGGGTCATTTGTTTTCTTGGTCCTTTGTTTTTTCAGTAATTTATATACTCTGGAAGTTAAACCTTTGTCAGATGTGTCACTGGTGAAGATTTCTTGCCATTCTGTGGGTTTTCTCTTCTTTGTTTCTTTTGCTGTACAGAAGCTTTTTAGTTTAATGAGGTCCCACTTGTCAACTGTAGACCTTAATTCCTGGGCAACTGCTGTCCTATTTAGAAAATCTTTTCCTATACCTATATCTTATTTTCAGAGTTTCAGGTTTCACACTGAGGTCTTTGATCCAATTACAGTTGACTTTTGTATAAGGTAAAAGGTAGGGGTTTAGTTTCATTCATGATACAGTTTTGCCAACACCATTTGCTGAAGATACTGCCTTTCCTCCATTTAGTGTTCTTGGCCCCTTTATCAAATATCAGTTGGCTGAAATTGTATGTACTCAAGTTTGGGTCTTCAATTTTATTCCATTGATCTATGAGGGTTTTCTTTTGTGCCAGTACCATGCTGTTTTTATGAGTATACTTCTGTAATAAGAGTTTGAAATCTGATATATAACCCCCACCCTTGCATTACTCTTTTTGCTCAGGGTTGCTTTGGCTATCCAGGGTCTTTTGTTTTTCCATATGAATTTTAGGGTTTCTTTTTCCTAATTCAAAGAAGAAAGTCATGAGTATTTTGATTGAGATTGCATTGAATCTATATATTATGTGGGCAGGATGGTTATTTTTACTATATTAATCATTCCAATCCATGAGCATGGGAGGTCTTTCCTTGGATGGCTTTCTTATACAGTCCAGTACCACCTATACCATGAGTGACCCCTCTTGTATGAACAATGAAGATAATCCCCCACATATTCCCACAGGCCAGTCTGTGCATAGAAAATGCACATCCATGTTTATTGCAGCTCTTTTCACAACAGCAAAGAGCTAGAAGCAGCTCAAGTGCCCTTCAACCAATCAGTGGATAGAGAAAATGTTGTATATGGAATTCTACACAGTGGTAAAGAAAGATAACATCATGAACTTTGCAGGTAAATGAATGGAACTAGAAGCCATCATGCTAGGTGAAGTAATACAGTCCCAGAAAAACAAATGATGAATGGTATCTCTCATCTGTGGATTTTAGCACCAAATCCTTTGTTGTAAGGCAAACTGAGCAATGTTAATGTTATATTTCTTTTTATCTGAAAGCAACTGCACTCTTATAATGTGAACCCCTTAATGGGTTCCAGAATTAACCTACTACTTAGTTTTAGACTTTGTAATTTTTTAATGTATATGGGCAGAGGGTATATATACATATTTTAGAATAATATAAAATTAAAAGGGAAAATTGTGAATTCCTAAATATGATTTGGAATTAACATACAGTTTATTTTCAGATGTCATAATTATGGTGTATGTCTGACATAAATATAGATGCATATTTTGGAGCAATACAAATTGGAGGGACTGTAAAGAGGGACCAGTTATAAAGGAACAAGATAGACTCCTTTTTTCTATTTTGTGGAAATACACCATCTGAGAAACAGCCCCCATTCTCAGATTCCACGAGAAACCACAGAATATCTCAATAGCTAGCAGGGAAGGACCAAAGTTTGTTTGTTGAAAATAACTAACAAGGAAAGAACGAAGGTTAAACATGTTTGTTCTTCCACCAGGATGTACTCAGTGAGTAAAATCTCTCCCCATGGTGCCACCAAAGCTGACCTCAGTCCCTATGAATCAATAACAAAATGCCAAACTGAAAAATTCCCCATTTGCTGTTTTTCCCTTTTAAAAACCCAACCCCCCCAGACCAAGTGCTGCTCTCTCCTCTCCACTGCATTGGACAGGATAGCAGCCCAAGCTTGAGCCCGAATAAAGACATAAAGACTCTTTGTATTTACATCAGAGCTGCGTGTCCTTGTGGCATTTCAGGGGTCCCAGTGATCTGGGAATAACATATGGGGGCTCATCTGGGATCCCCCAGACCCTCAGGACCCTGATCCAAAGAGTCTAATACTGGCTGGTAAGTGCCTCAGTCTTGTCCTTTGTCTTTTGTCTTCTCTGTGCTCCTTGTTTCAATCAGACCTCGAGGCAGCAGAAAATGGTGGCTATAAGTGGCCTATAGTGGACGCACTGGCGGGTCAAAAGCCGAATGGCTCAGAAATACATTTCTGACCCAGGGGCAGATGAGGTGCCTGCCCAGCAAAGGAAGGTTGGTTGTTGTTGTTGTTGTTTTAGTGCAGAGGCAGATGAGGTGCCTGCCCAGCCAAAACCAAGCACTTGGATTTTTCTGTGTCTTCAGTTCCGAGATCTGAGTGTTGGTTTGTCTGTTTTGTGTCTCATGTTGATTGTTATCAGTGTTCATTAGACTTTGATGGATGTTATGGGCCAGACTGCTTCTCCCTAACCCTTCCCTCCTCCAATTCCAACTCCCCAAACTAATGCTGTTTATCCTACAGGGAAGGTAGCCGCTCTGGTGACTAATGAAAGCAACTCCATGTGTCTAAACGTGCATCTAAGATTTTGTGTGTGGTTGTAATTTGGTCATTATAATTGTCTCATGTTGGTTCTGTCAAACAAAGTGGCCACTTCAAGTTTCAATCCTTTATGTGCGCAGAATCATTCATTTTGACATGCCAGACTAGATATGCATGTGCAAACTTTAAAAATTGATATTTAAAAATTCATTTAAAGGCCTAAAATTTGGATACTATAGACATCTCTAAATTTATTGTCTCTGAGTCTATCAAATGCTTCACAACAGATGGCAATTTTTATAGGAATTAACCTCTGAGTTGACTGTTTAATGATCCTATTTTCTAAGATGACATTTTGGTTTGCCTTTGCTTTCAAAAAGGTAACTTGCTTGCTTTGGAATTATCTACTTTTTTGACACCTCTGTGGACCAGATTCAGGGCTGGAAATGAATTCTTGGACTGGCTTTTGTTTTGGGTGGGGCAGTTTTGTTGCCCCTTGGGATCAGGTGTGGTGGCCCACACCTTTAATCCCAGTCCTTGGGAGGCAGAGGCAGGCAGTTATTTGTGAGCTCAAGGCCAGCCTGGTCTACAGAGCAAGTTCCAGGCCAGCTGAGACTAAAGGGAGACCCTGTCTCAAAAAGACCAAAAGACCAAAAAAGAAGGAGAACATGTGAGTGAGTGTTGGTAATTCCCACATGCATGGAAATTACACATGTGTATGTGACTATTGGTAATTTTCCACCTGAAGTAAACAACATGGGGTTAGAGAAAATAAATATCAGGTAGCTGTCTCCATTGAAATAGTTCTTGGCATTAGGGAGGCCCCCAAGGGACTCACAGCTCCTGGCCACAAAGGTGTGTGCCATGCACACAGCTCTGGGTAGAGTGGGATCCCCTGGTGCTTAAGGACCCTGCCTTATTCCCAATCCCATCTGGCCAATGGGCTGGGCCTTAGGTGTGAGTGAGAGTTGTTTTGAGTAAAAGGATGCATCAAGCATATTGGAACCAGTAAGAGGCATATGGGCAAGATGAATGTGCATGTTTGAGATGGCTGGGGCTTATTGACCCTGTACTATGAGGAGGTGTTGAGAAGTCTTCTAGGCAGAGAAAGTGTGGTGTGGAAAGGCTAAACAAGGGATTGGAATTGTGCTGTTTTACTGATGGAAGAAGGGAGAAGCCTATACTGAGTCTCTGATGAGGAAAAAGTCAGGTTTATAGGGATTTTTGTGATGTCAGTCAGGGCTGGAGGTTGGTCATAGCTTGACCATTTCTCACCTCTCACCACCTGCACTTGGCTCCAGACTCAAGTCACATTTGAACAGCACCCTGACTGTTCTGGTCACCACTGCTCTGAGGTGGGTCAAACAGTGTCTCTTTAAGGTTCACACCCACTTAGATCCTCAGAGTGTGGCCCAGCTTCAGTTGTAACTAGAGTAATTGTGAAGATGGGAATGGACCCTAAACCCATTGTGAGGCTGGATCTAGGCAGCACAGTGACAGAGCTACAAGCTGAGTAGACCAGGCACTGCCAGCAGAGAGCTGGATTCTCCCAGAGGCTCACCAGAACCAGCGCTACCCAGAACTCGATTTTAGACTTCTGATGAATGTTTGTACTTTGAAGCTACCTAGTTGATCATCGATTTACTTAGAAGGGAGAGAGAGTGCAAGCCACAAGCCAGTTTTTGGGTTTAGAGACAACTGTCCAGAAGACATACATCTATCCCCAGATTTCTAGGTGATTTTCCTAATGCTTTTTGGGCTCAAAGGCCCCACACTAGACTCTGGATCCAGACTCCAGTAGGCTTATCTGGGAAGGCAACCTCCTCTGTCTTTAATGACCCAGTAGGGTGCCTGTCAGTGGCTGTGAGAAGTATGCTGCTCCATGAGCAGAAGCTTGGTTAAAGCATGTGTTTACAAAAATCTACCCAGATGGTTTTAAAAACGTAAAGATCATTACTGTAGAATTTCCGAGTCAGAAACAAATAACTGACCCAATTTAATCCTAAATTAAAAATAGGAAAATTTACCTCACAGCTAGACCTCAGTACTGTATAAATGGTGGAGATTAAAGTGTTGTTATGTTCACTGTTATAAACTTAAGAATCATATTTTACTCTGATTTAAGTTTTCATCTCTAGAGTTTTCAACAAGGTGCTGAAGTTTTGGGTTTGAAACTAGTTAAACATTTGTTTTATGGAGCTGTTTACATGAGTAGGCTTGCATCTAATGCTAATCATTTACTTGATAGAAAGTTGTATTAGTCACTTTTCTGTTGCTGTGATAAAACCACCATGAGCAAGGGAACTTATAAAAGGAAGAGTTTATTTGAGCTTATGATTGACGGTCCCAGGGAATCAGAGTCCATTGTGGTGGGAAGCATGGTGGCCGGGGCTGGAGCAGCAAGCTGAGGGTCACATCTCGCAATGAGCACAGGAAGCAGAGAGGGAGGGACTAGAGACCACAAGGCTTGTTAAACTCACTAAGCCCACCCCCAATGACATACTTCCTTCAGCACAGCCACACCTTCTAAGATCTCCAAGAACAGTGCCACCAACTAGAGACAAAATTTCTGAATACTTAAAGCCTATGGGGGACACTATCATTCAAAACACCACACAAGTTGATTCACAAACTGTCATGTGAGCTAAAACTACTAAACATTTCCTTTTATTATTCTTAGAAGATTCACTGGTTTCTTTTCATAAGCAAAAATTACCTCTTCTTAAAAGTGCACTTTGCAGATGTTTCAGTCCTTTTCCTTTGAGTTTGAGTTAGGAGCTGTTACCTTGTTACCAGATCAGTATTAACATCTAGTTGGTTCACCATGAGAACAGAGGATGACCATGGGGCTCTCCATGTGGATGCTAGTCACACTGACTGATGGACAAGGCATTTTTTTTGTGGCATTGAGGTAGCAACCTCAGAGACATTCATGTAAAGACTGAATTGAACTTCAAGCTAATGTGAAATCTTGGCAGAGAATGTTTTAATAAATAAATACCTTAAAAGTATTTAAAATATTCTTCTATATTTCAAAATGTAAAATGTAACATGACAGATTTTATATGTCTGACATTGTGTCTGGGAAGGAAGGGCAGACTTTAGGCCCTTCACCATCTGCTGTTGGAGGCCTGACAGGGCTACTTGAATCCTCATAGACATAGTCTTTGGCCTATAAGGAAAGTTTTAAAAAGTTGCTGTGTGAAGCTGTTTCTCATTGACCATTTGCATCCCTGCCATAAAGCAAGTGGCATGGTTGCCTGGGTTGATATAGAGGGTGTTTAGTCCTGAGATGTTTGAAACTAAGAGCTCAATTTTTATTGAGCATTTCTGTGATTTTTCAAACTATCCCCTGTTTATACTAGTGTATTTGAGATAACTGTCCCATCTCATTACATGGGAAATAAATGTTAATTATTTAGTAAATCTGCACAATTAAAGGTTAATCTGTATATGAATGTTATGTCTCATGGTACTAAAAAGTATATAAAAAGGTAAAAAATGTTAACATGGTATTTTTAGTAAGGATTTATGTAAAGATGCTAAAAAGTCTATGCAAGTGATAAAAGTCTGAGGAGGTTTGTGGTGAGAGGTAAAAAGGACACTATATAAATAAGCTTAATTTTCCAAGGTTCAGTCAACTAGTTTAAGACTCAAAATGTAAATATAGTCAAGGTTTGTTTAAGAATGTTTAGTTTTTTTTGGGCTGGAGAGATGGCCTAGCGGTTGAGAGCGCCGACTGCTCTTGCAGAGGCCCGGGTTCGATCCCCAGCACCCACATGGCGGCCGAGAACTGTCTGAAACTCCAATTCCAGGAGATCTCCAGTTCCAGGGGAGTCCGAATCCCTCTTCTGACCTCCGCGGCATTGCACGACACGGGTGCACAAACTTGCACGCAGACAGTACATTCATACACATACAGAAATAAAAATAAATTAAAAAAAAAAACCAAGAATGTTTAGTTTTTGTCCAAGCTTTATATGCATATCACATGAACTTCAAGGTACAGTAAAATGATAAGATACCTGTATTAAGTTAAATTGGTATAAACACTCAAGCTAGTTTACTAGTGGCCTGAATAGGATTGTGAATATACAGAGTTGTTAATTTTGAGTCCTTTCCTGGCTTGAACGTGACTCCCTGTTACAGGTTTGGATTAAATGGGCAACAGGCAAACAGTGAGTTACCTATGGCTACTGAAAAAAATGTACTCTATGTTTCTTGCAAGAGTTGCTTTTGATATTTCCTTTGACCTAACCAGATAATTTGGCTCAAAAAGCTAGATTCTATCCTCCTGAACCACCTGTATGCAGTCCAAAAGAAGACAGTTTGGATGGGCTTGGTAATCCTTATCAGTTTATTTCCTGTCTTCTGGTATGTGTTACAACTCCTGTCTTTCTGGGAAAACTATAAATCAGGATAAAGGGTCTGAAAAAGAAAAAGATTGCTCCCATTTGTAGTAATTGTAGTGAACAATTTACATTTAAAATAAGTCTGAAATTGTTTAATTCAATCTTGCGGATTATGCCTGCTTAACGTATGGTGTTAAGTCCGTCCTCCAGTCAGTATTATACAAGGCTGCTTGAACTTTTGTCCAAGCCTTATCTAGAATATTATAGTATTCTATAATATTCTAGGATAAGTTACACACTGGTGTAACTTATCCTTTCTGGATGGATAATGACCATACTTAAATGCCCATACCAATTCGGCTGAGGAACTTAAGGAACAACTTTGTTTCTTGCCCTCTGAGGTCAACTAGTCCTGGGGGATTATGTCTGGGGGCATCTCCTGAAATGTCCTGCAATTGTGAGTCACCAGTCCTCCTGGGCAGGGAGGTCTTGGAGATCCGCCAACGGGACTCTAGCCAATGTCCAGTCTGTAAAGAGGAAAGTCTCTTCATGCTTCAAAAAGGGAAGCCTGGTCTAGAAAGACCTGACTTTGTCTTTGTGTGGATGGAACTGGTAAATGAAAAGCTGAGAGTAGCCAGAGGCCATTTCCCCCAAAATCCGAGTGGCCCCTGAGAATCAGATCCTCAACTGACTTTGAGAATAGAAAAGTTGGTTAATTTGGGCTAACTGTATGGACTTAAACACCCAAGAGGAAAGAATAACCAAAAGATAAGTAATCATTATTTCCTTTAAAGTCTGAAATATTGTGCCTCCAAACACTAGATTTTAAGTCATTTAAAGTCACATGAAGCTGGGCATGGTGGTGCACACCTTTAATCCCAGCACTTGGGAGGCGGAGGCAGGAGGATCTTTGTAAGTTCAAGGCCAGCCTGGTCTACAGAGTGAGTTCCAGGACAGCTGGGGCTACAGGGAGACCCTGTCTCAAAAAAAACAAAAAAAAAAAAAGTCAAAAGATCTGTTGTTATCAAATAATAAAGTTTCCTCTTTCTGCTTAAGCAGTTACCTAAGGGAAAACTCACACTGTGACTATTGAAAATTCCTGGAAAGCAGATGCTGAGTCCAGACACTATGGACAAATGAACAAAAGGAGAAGCCCAATAATGGATGCTTTGGAACCCCTCATTGAGAGATTCCCATGGATTTTTAAATTGGACATTTAATTCACCCTGTTCCTGTTCCTCTCTTGGTTCCCTGCCTAGAAAATGTACCTAGCTACTCTCGCCATCATGGGCACTGGTCAAGGATTTTGTTCTCTCTGTAACTATACTTTTTGGGGTCTTTTAGATAGATCCACTCAGTAGGTACCCCAGTTGCCACATCCTATACCCTTTTTAGCATGGAAGAAGTCAGAGTGGTTGGTGCCCCGATTCTCTGTTGGCAATTGGGGTATCCTCCTCAGAGGGTAATGTTATAAAAGTAGGAGCTTAAAAACTGGCTAGGCAGTTTAGGGTCAAGACCCTCCCCCCCTCCCCCAAAGAGCCAGTTTCTTTCTCAGCTGAGAGCTGAGGACTTCCTGGATCTGCCAGTGGAGTTATCCTTCTGGTTGCTCTGACTCGTAGCTCATGCATCCTTAACTTACTTGTCATATTCATTGACCAGAAGGTAAATACCATTAAAATCATGGTGCTAGGGACCCCCTAGCAGAGATCATTCCATCTTGGAAACACCAACTATGGTTAACTTTGAATTTCCTTCAAGAATTTGAAGGCCCCTGGTCACAACAGTTTATTAACTACACCTTGCCAGACCCCTGCTTATCTTTTTATTGATACTCACCCTAGGTCCTTGCATCCTAAACCGACTGATGATTTTCATGAAAGAATGATTAGGAGCCACTGATGGCTCTCAGGTCAGACCACATCAGACTTGACCAAAACTGTACAAATGATAATTATTCAGACAGGAAGCCATATGATGATGTCATCCAAATGGACTAAATATCTTAAAGAGACCAAGATTGGTCTCTAGGGTACCCACAGGAATGGGGGAATGTAAAGAGGGACCAGCTATGAGGGAACAAGATAAACTCCATTTTTCTATTTTGTGGAAATACACCCCTACCCTCAGATTCCAGGAAAAACCACAGACTATCTCAGTAGCTAGCAGGGAAGGACCAAAGGTTGTTTGTTGAAAATAACTAACAGGGAAGGACCAAAGGTTGTTTGTTGAAAATAACTAACAGAAAAAGACCGAAGGTTAAGCATGTGTGTTCTTCCACCAGGATGTACTCACTGAGTAAAATCTCCCCGCATGGTGCCACCAAAGCTGACCTATCAGTTTTTAAAAAAACATGCTTCCTCAGTCCCTATGAATCAACAACAAAATGCCCAAACTGAAAAATTCCCCATTTGCTGTTTTCCCCTTCTAAAAACCCAACTCCCCTAGACCAAGTGCTCCTCTCTCCTCTCTGTTGCGTTGGACAGGCTAGCAGCCCAAGCTTGAGCCTGAATAAAGACTCTTTGTATTTGCATCAGAGCCGTGTGTCCTGGTGGTCTTTTGGGGGTCCCAGTGATCTGGGCATAACAGGAACAACAACAAAAGGAGTGGGACAAAGAACTGACTGAAACACTAAACTTCTGCCCAAAACAATAAACCTCTCAATAGAAAAACTTTAAAAAGACTGAGAAAAAGATCCAAGAAATGTATGGCACAATGCATGAACTGGGTGGGGTGGGGGTAAGGGAAAGGGGAATATGTCTAAGTAGAACACAGTCTGAAGATAGAACAAGAATGGAAGGAATGGTGGCAGGGCCCTGAGGAGGCAGGAAGATCCCATATCTTATGGGGTCTGGGTGTCAGGGATGGGGACTCTGGGATGTAATCCATGCTCAGGCTGCCAAATTCGGGAGGAAGAAGGACCTCAGTGATAACAGAAGAAAAAACAAAGGAATTTTCTGTTCAAAGAAAAAAGGGATTTCCTGTTCAGACTCGGAGGGTTTAGAGTAAAAAAATGAAGACTTCAAGGAAATTATGATTGCTATTCTTTGAAAATTTGCATTTGCAGTTTCAGATCCATACCATCCTCTGAGTCCAGGCACTGAGCACCATTTCAATCCACAGCCCAAGCACTGCTCCCCCTCCTCCCAACCTACTCACAGCTAGAGCTCAGACACTCAGGATGCAGAAGCTACAGAGTGCCTTCCAGCTTCCTGCCACCTTGCTCCTGCCTTACCTGGGCAACAGGTGCTTGCGGCTGACACACAGGGCTGTCTGGTAGTCCTGGGTCACACACACTTTGTGAGGGCTGCATTTCACCTTCAGGCAAGGGTCCTTGGATGGGTCCAGGGCTAAAGCAAAAAAAGAACAAAAAGAGCAGCATTAGCTCCTCTAGGGAAATGTAATTTCTGTTGTTATTCAAATTAACCAGGAGGACAAAAAAAAAAAAACAAAAAAAAAACCTGGCTATATATCTTTGTGTTCCTGAGGCTGGTGAGGTCTAGGGAAAAAAAAATCCAAGAAGAGATGTTCTGTGTTTATCACTCAGGCTTCTTCAACATCAGGACAGCAATTCCTTTGTGCACTGGGCATTTCAGCATCAAGATTTCGAGCAGGAATTATGCTAAAAAAATCCTTCAGAATCTTACATGATCCCAAGACCAACAGCCACCAAGAGCGATCCTCTGTGGTTATCATCTGTTGTTGTTTTGTTTTTTTTTTTTTACTCCAATCATACATAATTTTATTTATTTTCTATTACATACGCACACAATCCTTAAGGACAAAGATTTCTACTTCAGTTCAATAAAACTCATTTCATCCATAAATAGCTTATTTTAAGGTTTTGGTGAATTTCAGGATGTGCAGGACAGTTTTGTGCCATATAAAGTTACAGCCTAATAGGAAGAGAGGGGAAAAAAATCAACATAAATATTTATTGTGCACAGTAGAATTAGATAAGGGTCATGATGGGCATAGACAATGATAACAGGCTTGAGAGAGAAATAGAGATCAATTTCTAGGGCAAGGATTAGTGAAGCATTAATATTTGAATTGAATCTTGAAGGATGGGCAATATTTTGCAAAGCAAAGATGGAAAAGGCAAGCTGGGCAGGAGGAGCAGTGTAAGTAAACTCAGGGCGGCATTTTCCGGTAATCACGAGAAAGTCAATCTATTAACTAGTGTTGTGAGTAGGAATAATGAGAGAGGGGAAAAGTTGGCTCACACGAGTAACTCCAGAAATGATCCCCAAAGGCAGAAGGTCATTCTGTGACATTTCTAGAATAAGCTGAGAGGGCCCCTGGCTAATCAGCACTACACATGCAAGGTACACGTGCTCTTGGTGGGTACAGAGGAGGCCCCAGGGAATTCTCTGCAAAACAAAAGCAATTGTGCCATCTCCCAGCTTCTAGGCTGAAAGCTTATTAGGCAGTAAATCTTTCATAGCTGTTCTAGCCAGTAGAGGGATGCTCCCCCACATCGACCCCACAAACATTTGGTTAAACAAATTGAGATTCTAAGCAGGAACTACAGAAATTATGTGAGAAATGCATCAGCCACACCACACCACCAATGGGATTTGAGCTACTACATAGACAGTCACAGTTCTCCCTAAATCCCCCCAACACATTCAGGTTCAGAATATCCACATCATTTTCTTTACATCCCTGCTAGGAATTTCTCAAGGGTCCTGAACCCACAACACCCAAAGGCATTACTGTCTCTTAAATAGCTCAGGGTAGCCCTGTCCTGGCAGGAATCGGGATACATTCTTTGGTCTATCAGGATAGTAATAACCAGGGTCCCATCCCAAGCAGAGTCACCTGGCAGAGCCTACTGCTTCTCAAGGGATATGCTCTGGTGCCTGGAGCTTAGCAGACAGAAACAGGATCCAGTAAGACAGAGCCTATTTCAAACCCCAGGGATAAGGTTTGCCTCCAGCTCTTAAGCTCAGAGCTACCACAGAAAGGCAAGTGGCAGAGAAAGTTGTGCCCACCCTCAGAGCCCAAGGCTGGGACTTCTAGAAAGTGGCAAAAAGAGTTTAGTAGTCATGAGGCTGCTGCAGTCTCGGCCCGTGACCTCCTGATGAACCATACCACATCCTAGTGCACTCCTGCAATGCAATCCAGCCAACTTCAATTTGCTCTCTAAGGTCCCTCCAAAAGTGAGCCATCAATTAAGGACTGTCATAAGAGCATGGGTGTGAACTATGCCAGTCTGTCCCTACGTTTTTTCACACGTTCACCAATTATGATCTCATAAAACCTGAAGATCAGACCACTGGTTGCCTTGACACAGTGACCAGCTAAGGGACTTCCTCCAGAGGTGCACTGCTGCAGAGACTGAATTTCTACCTCAGTGGTTCTCAGAGATGGATGTTGAAATCTGCGATACTATGTGACTGCACAATGGAGAAATCAAAGGGTCAGAAAGTCAGCTGTACATGGCAAGAAATAGCTCAGACCTCAGAGCAAGGGCTTCTGGGAGTGAAGCTTCTAATTTCTAAGCTTTATTTCTTTTAAAATATTTTATTTTTTATTTTATTTTATGGGTATGAGTATATTGCCTGCATGCATAGAAGTGAACAGGTGTCATGCAGTGCCCATGGAGGACAGAAGAGGGCATCAGATCTCCTGGAACTGGAGTTACAGAGGGTTGTTAGCTGTCATGTGGGTACTGGGAACCAAACCTGGGTTCTCTGCAAGAGCAGCCAGTGCTCTCCAGCTCCATAATTTCCAAGCTTTCCACACTTCCATTTCCTCATCTGTAAAATGGGAAGGGTGAGACCTGTGTTGCTTGTTGACTGTCAGAGTTAATACTTGCTGGAGCTTACCACAGATCTGGTACAGTCAGCTCTTTCTATGTTTGTATTCTGTTCTCAAAGTGAATAATGAGGCTTTAGTAATCACAAGAACAATAGCTGACACTCAGTGAGTGCTTCAGACATCCAGGCAGGAGCCCTCTAATTGGATTAGCTCATTTAATCCTCATAAGTGTTCAAGGAGGGGGGTCTCAGCTCAAATGCCCATTTAATAGATACTGGTCTTAAAGACAAACTTCAGGTAAGATGTGCAGAGGGAATCTGCAAACCTGGTCTAGGAACCCAAATTCTTCCCTATTGTAAGCCAAGGATAGGATCATTTAGGAGCTTCATTCTAGTTCAGTCAGCTAGAGAGCTGATTCAGAGGCCCAGCTTCACCCAAGCTTGGAGCTCAGATTTCACCATTTTCTAGATGCTTGTAGGGAGTCTGGTAAGTGGTGAGCCATCTGAGGCCTGGTGCTTCGAGGCTGCACCGGCCCTGCCAGTGTGCACCTCAGGGCTGAGTCACTCAGTTACCAGCCCAGAACTCAGGCTCTGAGCTCTGAGCCCTGAGTGGCTTGCTCTCTCTGCCTCCTTTCTCCAGATGCCACAACTCCACACAATCACCTGACCCACTTCTGGCCAGTTCTCTGTATAGCCTCACTATCCACAATTCTATGAATAGGCTAACCATGATAGGTAACATTTCTCTTCCTGGGAGCTAGAGGATCTTAATAAATAAACAACATCTCTACTACAAATAATTAAAAATAAAAAACCAATAACAGAAATAAATATTGGGGGGGGAGGTCCCACACGTGGTGGTGCATGCCTTTAATCCCATCACTCAGAAGGCAGAGGCAGGTGGATGTTTGTGAGTTCAAGGCTAGCCTGGTCTCAAAGTTATAGGCCAGCTGGGAGACCCTGTCTCAAAAAACCAAACCAAACCAAATCAACCAATCAACCAAACAAACAAATAAATACTAGAGGAAAAAAGAACTGACATCTTCAAGGTGAGAGAAACTGCCCACATGGAAAGGGAAAGAAGAGGGCCAGACACTGAGAAGGGGATTGAAGTTTCCCTGAGATACTCTTCCAAGTTTTAATTCCTCTCTATACATGCTTGGTGACAAGATGCAACAATCCCCAGAAGACAGCAAAGCCCAGTGTTTTCCATAACTGGTCAAATGCAGAGAATAAGTGTCTGTGTGATGCCCAGCCCTAAGGGACTCATCTACAATGCAACCTCTACACCTAAGGCTCAAGGAACATAGTAGAACAGGGGGCAGAGAGAACACTAATGCAGCTCTCAACCCTCACCAGAGAAGCTTTCTCATGCAGCAGATAATGACTAACCCAGAAAGCCCCAGCTGGCCAAAGTACAGAGAATGAGAGACTGCAGAGCATTTACCCCTGAAGAGGACACCGGTGTCACACCTCTGCCACCCAGGGCTCAAGGACCATTGTAGAAGAGGGGACAGAAAGACTTTAAGAGCCAGAGGTGGTAGAAGAATGCAAGGAAACAGTTTTCCAGGTAGCTTGGAAGTTGCTAAAATGAAGTTGCAGCATGCACAAGACCATGCAAACTCAAACCAGACAAATGGTGACAGCATGCACAAGACCATGCAAACTCAAACCAGACAAATGGTGACAGCATGCACAAGACCATGCAAACTCAAACCAGACAAATGGTGACAGCATGCACAAGACCATGCAAACTCAAACCAGATAAAACCCCAGTAGTGGGGAATGTGTAAGAAGTCCCAGTCTTAGCTGAGGAACTATTGGCAACTAATGACTACTGCAAATGGATATTTGGTTTATTTTAAGATAGGTTGACCAGATTCCAGTGGATGGACTCAGACTGAGAGACATTTTGGGGACACAAATTTGGATTAATAAGTCTCAACATACAGACAGGCTGCATGAAATCAGGTATGGGGAGTCCAGATAGTAGAGGACGTCTAAAGATGATCAAAATATATTATATGAAATTCTCAGAAATTAAATTTAAAAAACCAGTGTTCCTGCTACAACTTATATCATCACACCTGCAGGACTCACGAGGATTTAGACAGGATAATGTGGCTAGCCAGGGCATGAGGGGTACCCATGAAAGGAATGTCACCTTTCCTTCTTCTAGCAAAAATACAGTCCACAGTCACCTGGCACAGGACATATGTCCAATTAATTTTTTCAAAATAACTTCCACAAAACTTCCTTCCAGAAAGAAGAGAATTAATTTATGGAGAGAAGTTTGAGTTATAGCACATTGAATTCAAAAGCCAATTAATTACCAATTCCATGTAGGGTTTTTTTAATTACTTTTATTTTTTTTTTTAAAGCTCATTGCCTGATCTCAATTAAAAGTGGTGATATTTTAATTATTGTAATTGTTTTTGAACTTGTTTTTCAGCTCAATGAGTTATTTTTTAATTAGCTACATTGATTTTAAAACCCAGGATCAAGACTTTCCACTGTCCTTGGTTACATCCTATTGGCTACTTGACAAAGGTTCACAACACTGGGATGACAAAGCTTGCTGTCACCTCCTAGAGGCTGAGGGGTTCCATTTTGCAGTTTGATACAAAAGGTCCTGCACATTCCTGTCTGTGTCAGCCAACATTAGAGGAGTGTTACTCTGTGCAAAGTGTCGTTTTGGCAGGCCAGAAACTAGTATCACATCTCTGGGAGCTCACAACTGAAGAGAAGACACAGGCGGGGCATCTAACCAGCCTTGTAGAAGGTCTAGTAAGACCTCCTGAAAGTCTGGCACATATGGAAAAGTAGATTTGAACCAGGCAACAAGAGGAAGATGTTCCAGAAGAACAGAATGTGTCTTTCCAGTGGCAGAAGAGGTCTAGAAAATTTGGGAACTGGGATGTCAGTAGTCATGGATGGCCTTGAAACCAAAGTGAGGACCATGGGGAGCCATGGCCTCTAAGCTTCAGAATGACTACAGCCACGGTGGATGCTTGTGACCTGTGGAACATTGTTCAGTTCCAAAGCTGCAAGTGTAGAAACAGAAAGAGGGAACCCTGTATTTGTGTGTTGTATAGAAGTGGCCCTTTGGTAAGTATAAACTTCACACAAGTAACTTCCAAACAAGAGTGGCCTCTCCACTGAGATGGAAATGGAATGTCTACCAGTAAGCTCTCAGAACACCCTTCCTTCCTTTAAGGAACTTCCTCATTCTCTCTCCACCAGACCATTAAATCACACAGGATTCTGGGAAGTAACAAGCCTTCATCTCAGACCAGTAAGCCAAAGACTTATCTAAGAGTTGTATGAGCTGTGGTCCACTTGACTGATTCTCAGAAGCCACCTCATGCAGAGGTCACTCAATTTGCAAAATGTCTACAAATTAATGACGGTCTGTCCGTTCCTTCTTGGTTTTAAGGTTGTTTCTGTCTGGGCTGTCCGTGACCAAGATTCATCTGAAAAGCAGTATGTCCAGTAATTCATTATGGGTGACTTAATGGACGATTGACAAAGAAATTACCCAAAACTGTGAAAACCTCCTCAAGCCAGAATCCTGGACGTTTATTACAGCGTGTCTGTTCCCATGGTAATCCAAGCACACATATTCCTCCTCCTCTCCAGAGGTGCTTGTTTACTAGCTGATGACAGAACCTTGCAGAATGCAAAACAGAAGATTCAGCCCACTGGATATTTCTGGGAGCAGGGAAGACTGGCAGCTTGGAAAGCCCCCTCATTACTTCCAGCTTCTGTGTTCAAGGGCTGGCCAAGTTCTTGGAGCCAGAACAAAGGGACCCACTGGTCATGTATTTAGATAGCGATGTTAGTTCAGAGACACAGAAGACTGAATCTGTGCGACCAAGGACTGGGGAATGGTCAGAGAGTGTGACATAGGACATAGAATGACTCAGAAGCAGAGGACTAAAAGCACAAAGATTAAAGGTTTCCCTGTTTGCCTTTTCCCTTAAACCAGGGTCTGAAGATTCCCCATTTTCTGCATCAGAGCTGGAAGCAACTTCCTACTTATTCAGTGTGAGAAGCTAGCACTTATGCTAAACTGCTAGCAGCCTGTTTGGGAGGAGTTTTTCCCAGCCGTGCCCTTAAATGATAACAACTGTTTAAAAATAGCTGGATGTGTTTAGAGCATTTATTACATTAGGTTCTTGACTTTTTGATATATGCATAAACAATCAAAGAAACTTTAATTAAAAAGGGAATGAAGAAATAGCTCACAATCAACCAACTCAATATATTAGGTAAAAAATAATCATCTCAGTGGCTTGTAACAAGGGAAAATTATAAACACTTGGAATGTCCATCTGTATTAGTCTTCCTGGGCTGCTATAACAAAATACCATAGACTGTGTGCTTAAACAATTACATTTATTTTCTCACAGCTTCAGGGGCTGGCAACTTGGGGCTTCCAGGCATGGTGAGCGTTTGCGAGAGCCTCTGCCTAGTTTGCAGATGGGAAACTTGCTGCTATGTCCTTGTGTGGCTTTCTCCCCTGTGTGTACTTGGAGAGATAACCATTACCCTTTATATGGAAGGATACCAAACCTATTAGAAGTGTTCCACCCTTAAAATCCCATTTAACTGTAATTGCTTCCTTAGAGGCCTCATCTCTAAAGATGGCCATCCTGTTAGTTGAGACTCCAACATGGGGATTTGAAAGAGATGCAACAGTTGGTCTATAACATCAGCTACAGGTAAAATGATTTAACTAAACCCATAATACCCATGTATGATAGCAATCAACTATTCTAAAGAATTATGTAGGTCTAAAACTACTAACATAGAGAAATGTTAGTGATTGTGGTGGTTTGAATGAGAATGTCCCCCATAGGCTTCAAGTATTCAGACATTTTTGTCCCCAGTTGGTGGTGCTGTTTTGGGAGGTCTTAGAAGGTGTGGCCATAATGGAGGAAGTATGTCACTGGGGGCAGGATTAGAGAGTTCAAAAAGCCTTTCCAGTCTCCAGTTACTCTCTCTGCTTCCTGTGCCCACTTGAAGATGTGAACCTCGGCTTTCTGCTCCAGCTCTTGCCACCATGCCTCCCTGCCACAATGGACTCCAATTCCCTGGAACCATCAATTGTAAGCTCAAATAAACTCAACCTTTTATAAGTTCCCTTGTCCATGGTGGACAAGGAAAATTTTGGGCATCAGAAAGTCTTAACAGCAAAGCCAAGAGTCAAAACCAGATCTGCCTTTCCTCCTCTATCTCGTTTCCCTTGAAACTAACCCTGCTCAGCTTTTTCTGATTACTTTATTGCCTATGGTACCCCTGCAACACTCGTGAACTAATTCAGACACCCACAGATCACAGGCATGACTGGTGTCTGTCCCTGACTGCTCCGGGAACACTTGCAGAATGCCAAGTTCTTCTGCTTCCTAGAGAATCTTGTCAGTAGCAAGGAGATACTGAAAGTTAGGATTGTACCAAGGGCTGAGGCACCTGCCCAGTCCTGTGAAATTTTCCAATTTGCCTGCAAGATAAAGGAATTAAGCACTACTCAGGATAAGCTAGAATTAATGACAGCTGCTGTGAAGAGGGTGGGCCCTCACCTCAGGCACAGAACAAGACATCAGGAGCAACTGCCTGTAAGCCTGACATCATTTACACATCCTATTCATGAGAAAAGAAAGCATGAAATGACTGGAGCAGCCTTGGAAACCTGCACCACAAAATCAGTGCCCATAGAATGCTATTAGCACACATAAAAGAAACAGTGAACCTGACACAACTCCAGTCCCACAACACAAGCCCCACAACCAGAGGAACTGGCTGGCAGGAAGCAGAGTGAGCACAGTGCTCAGCAGGGTATAAAGCCAGTTGTTATCTACCCAGTTTTTGGAGAACCTTCAGAACAGAAAGGGAAGAGTGAACTAGACCTTCCAACATATAACCAAAAGTGAAAGCCTGAAACCTAGACAAGTGAACTTTCCATTAACAAGGAGAAAAAAACAAAGGCATCTGAAGGAAGCAAGGAAAGCAGGCCATCAACACAGTGAAGAAACTTTTGAGATATCAGAATACAAACAAAAAACCCCCACATGCCAAAACACACAACAAAAGAACAACATGGGAAAAGCGCAGAATAATTCCACACCAAACTCTACCAACCCTATAGAAGATTCCTAGAAGAAGAAGAAGAAGAAGAAGAAGAAGAAGAAGAAGAAGAAGAAAAGGAAGGAAGGAAGGAAGGAGAAGGAGGAGAAGGAGGAGAAGGAGGAGAAGGAGGAGAAGGAGGAGAAGGAGGAGAAGGAGGAGAAGGAGGAGAAGGAGGAGAAGGAGAAGGAGAAGAAGAAGAAGAAGAAGAAGAAGAAGAAGAAGAAGAAGAAGAAGAAGAAGAAGAAGATTATTCCTACAATGAGGTCTCCCTGGAGGTAACCCAGGACTCAGACCTTAGAAGAACAATTGTAGACATGTTCAAAGAAATCAAAGAATATAAAGAACAAATCAGAGAACTATGGGGAGAGAATGACAAACTCCAGAAAGAACTAGAGGAGAAAATGACAAACTCTGGAAGGAAGTGGCAACACTGAAAAGATTCCATGCCGAAATGAAAAAGAAAACCAACCAGGGAAGCAAGGAGCTACCAAGAGATTGAGAAGCTCCAAAAGGAAGTGGAAATACTAAAGAAATCTCAGGATGAAAGGAAATCGAACACTCATCTAATCAACAGGAAAGGATGGGAAAAAGCCTCAGAAGAAGAATGGAGGAAGCAGAAAAAAAAAGACCTGAAGACAACACAAAAAAACTAAAATGCTCAAGTAAAGATTATGAAAACTAAAAAAAAAAAAAAAAAAAAAACAAAAACATACACACAACACACACACAAGAGTGGGGCATGCACAAGAAATACTTAACAACTGGGTAATTGGCACTAGCATCCACAGATGAGGGATAACATTCTTCGTTTCTTGTGCATGGCCTTGAGCTTTTGTCCAAAGCAGTTGGGAGTGATGCATATTGGAAACAACAACAACAACAACAACAGCAACAGCAACAACAACAACAACAACAACAACAACAAAAGCAGCAGAAAGGTCTGCATCAAAGAACTGACTGAAACAGTGAACTTCTGCTCAAAACAGTCAACTTCCCCATGGAGAATATTGAGAAAGACTGAGAAAGAGATGAATAGCATGTTTGGCAGAATGCATGAGCTCTGGAGGGGTGGGGGGATGGGGGGACATGGGTCTATATTTGATAAAAAATTATATGTATAAATAAATAAATTAAAAAAACCACAAGAGTGGAACAACCAGGAAATGTGGGACACTATGAAAAGACCAAACCTCTGGATCATAGGGATAGAGGAAGGAGAAGAATCCCAAGAGAATGGTATTGATCAGATTTTCAACAGAATAAGAGATGAAAATTTCCCCAAGCTAAAAAAGGACAAACCCATACAAATACCAGAAGCATATAGAACACCAAATAGACAATTACAATCCCCAAGAGTTTCTTCACAGGCTTGGGAAAAATCTTCAATTTCACATGGAAAAACAAAAGACTCCAAATAGCCAAAGCAACCCTGAGCAAAAAGAGCAATAGAGGGGAGATCACTATACCAGACTTCAAAGTATATTACAGAGCTAGAGTATATTACTCTAGTCATAAGAACAGCCTGGTATCAGCACAAAAACAGACTTGTAGACCAATGGAACAAAACTGAAAATCCAAACTTGATCACATACAATTTCAGCCACCTCATATTTGACAAAGGGGCCAATGGAGGAAAGACAGCATCTTCAGCAAATGGTGTTTGCAAAACTGGATCACCACTTGCAGAAGAATAAAATTAAACCCCTACCTGTACAATAATCAGCTCCAAGGCTGGGTGTGATGCCTCATGCCTTTAATCCCAGCACTCAGGAGGCAGAGCAGGTGGATCTCTGTGAGTTCAAGTCCAGCCTGGTCTACATAGTAAGTTCCAGGACAGCTGGGGCTACAGGGAGATCCTGTCTCCAAAAAGACCAAAAACACAACTCCAAATGGATCAAAGATCTCAACGTGAAACCAGAAACTCTGAAGGTGATAGAAGAAAAAGTTTGCAGCAACCTACAAGACGTAGGTGTAGGAGAAGACTTTCTAAATCAGACAGCAGCCACGCAGGAAATAAGGTCAACAATTGACTAGTAGGACATCATTAAACTCAAAAGCTTCTGTACAGTGAAAGAAACAATCAGGGAAGTGAAGAGAAAACCCACAGAGTGGGAGAAAACCTTCACCACTGATACATCTGACAGAGCATTAACTTCCAGAACCTATAAACAACTCAAAAAACAAAGAAGTAAGAAAACAAATGACCCACTCAAGAGATGTAGTAAAGAGCTGAACAGAGACTTCACAAGTGAGGAAGTAGAGATGGTTGAGAAACGCCAGTTTTCAGGGGCTGGAGAGGTGGCCTAGCGGTTAAGAGCGCCGACCGCTCTTACAGAGGACCCGGGTTCGATCCCCAGCACCCACATGGCGGCCGAGAGCCGTCTGAAACTCCAATTCCAGGAGAACTCCAGTTCCAGGGGAATCCGAGACCCTCTTCTGACCTCCGCGGCATTGCACGACACGGGTGCACAAACCTGCATGCAGACAGTACATTGATACACATACAGAAATAAATAAAAATTTAAAAAAAAAATAAAAAAAAGTTTTCAGCATCATTAATAATTAAGGAAATGCAAATTAAAACCACTTTAAGATATCATCTCACTCTGATAAGACTAGCTAGGATTAAGGAGACAAATGATACTAAATGCCGAGGAGGTTGTGGGGAAAAGGAACACTCATCCACTGCTGGTGGGAATGTAAACTCATATAACCACTATGGAAAGCAGTATGAAGAACCATTAAAAGACTCAAAATGAGTCTACCACCTGACCCAGTCATAGCACTCCTGGGTATATACCCACAAGACTCATCCTACACAGAGACATATGCACAGCCATGTTTATTGCACCTTTCTTCACAATAGCGAAAAGCCCCTCAACAGATGCATGGATAGAGAAAATGTGGTATATCTTAACACAATGGAGTTCTATGCAATGGTAAAGAAAGATGACATCATAAACTTTGTAGGTAAATGGATGGAACTAGAAAATACTATGTTAAGTGAAGTAATACAGTTCCAGAAAAGCAAATGACAAATGGTATCCCTCATCTGTGGATGCTAGCACCAATTACCTAGCTGTAAGGCAAACTGAGCAACAAAATGTTATATCTTTCATTATCTGAAAGCAACTGTGCTCTTATAATGTGTATTCCTTAACAGGTTCTAGAATTAACCTACCATTTATTTTCAGGCTTTGGAATTTTGGTATATGGGTGGAGGGTATGTATATTTTAGAGTAATATAAAATCAAAAGGGAAAAATGAGAATCCTGAACTATGATTTGGAAGTAACATACAGTTTGTTTTCAGATGACATAATTTTAGTATAGGTGAGACATTCACACACACACACACACACACACACACACACACACACACACACATATATATATATATATATATATACATATGCATATGTTAAAGCAATACAATTTGGAGGGAACAACAACAAAAGAACTGGGACAAAAAACCCCACTGAAACAGTGAAGTTCTCCTCAAAACAATAATCCTCTGCTTTGTGAAAAAAACCTTTGGAAAGACTCAGAGAAAGATGAAAGACATGTATGGCAGAATTCATGAACTGGGGTGGGGGGCATGGAAAGGGAATTGAGTCTAAATTGGACTGAGAAATGATGTATGATGTATGAAAAAGTTTAATAACAATAAAAAAGACACAGAAAAGAAAAAAAGATCACCTAAAACATGCTATTGGCCTGGCCATTTTCCCCTCCTTCCCAACTCTCTCATGTCAGGCATCCCCAGTGTCTCAGCTGCTCTATAATGAAAAGGCAGCACCCTCCCTCTGTGATTCCAGTAAGAAACTGTTTTTCCCTTGGAAGTGGTGTGACAGTGGGTAGAAGGAGTCAAATCAAAATGGGGGGGGGTAAAGTAGAAAGGAAGGAGCATGATGATGTTGACAGTGATACCTACAAATCTATAGAATAATGATCTCTTATACATTCTAAATCAGCAATGAGGAAGCCAGTGCGGGAATCAGTTTATTCTTGCCTTATCACTTGGTAGCTCAGCTCGCACAGTAATCTATTTGTGGTCAGAGAGTCAATGAAGCTGGACTTCAGTCTTGATAACTGTCACACCAGAGGTGATGCTCAGAGCCACTGGACCACTAATGCAAGCAGCTCATGACAGGGATAACCACAGGGATGACCACAGTGCCAGGAAGCCACAAAGCAAACCACCCAAGATCCCAGAAAGAGCTTCTTGGTGTGGAAAACATTGTACTATCAGAACTCAAAGCTAGGATTCGAGGTAGCTGATGGTGAGGATTGTATTGCATATCTATAACCCCAGGAGTTGGATAGTAGAGTCAGGAGGATCAAGAGACCATCCTTCATTGATAGTAGGTTCAAGACTATATGATTCCTTGTCTCAAAAAACACACCACATTGTTTGTGGTATTTTAATAACCTGGTATTACACTTAGAATTAATTAAAAAAAATAGAGTTTTCTTTCAAAAGTAACGCTGCTGCCCAATGAATTAACTCTCTGACTTAAGTGACAGGAGGTCCAGGTGAGTGTTATTCACATACCTCTAGTTTGGCTCCTTCTATGTAGAGTTTATATGTACAGCACAGACAGAGCATTGTACCAAGCCTAGCAGGCATAGAGACAGAGCAGCCTGAGGAAGGACCCAAGAAAGGCCTCACCTCTAACGAGAGGGACAGGACTCTGTCCACAGAGAAAGCAAAACCTCCCGTCCCTCAAAGTGGCCAGAATTTATTTAAGTGTTTCAATATCTGGAGTGCCTTGGTTCTATTTCACTGTAATTGATGTAAATTATTCATAAGACATTTATGAACAAAGAGTTAGTCCAAACACAAAAGAACCAGTTCTATAACCTAGGAGAGCAAGAGGACATAAAAGCACAATAAAAATCAACTGTCTGCAGAAAAAGATCGTCATGGCCCATAAAGCCTATCTATGTATCTGTGGTTCATTTTAATTCAATTAAAAAAAATCCCATAAAACATGGTGCCTTTCCCAGAACAAAGGCATCTACAGATAGAATTCTGCTGCTGCAGAATTATTCAGCAGTCATGGTTGTTGACCATGTTAGGGATCTTCTCAATGTTTTAGGGTACCAAGAAGGTGTTGGTTTCAGGGTTTTGAGAGGAGACCTTCCCTGTCTCACCTCCTACCATGTGAGCTGTGAAGTCTTGATGGTTATTTAAGATCAGGTGCAGACAACCAGATCTCATTCTCTGAGGTCTTGTGAGGGTGATAAGGAAGAGTGGAAAGGATGGCTAGTACAAGGCCTGGCACAGGCTTACCAGCCTGTGTACTTACCAGCTCCTTTCAGCTTTCCACTAACGCACAGAAAGCAGGACTCAGGGCAAGGAGCCCTGGATGTTTGAGAAGCCCAAAGCCTGGCATGGCAATTCTATTCAGTCTTTCTAGTCTCAGCTGCACTCGTTTCTACATCAAGAAATGTTACCTTTTAAACATAAAGTTCAAGGTCTGCTTTGTCCAGAACCTTCTACTGAGTAGCTAGAACACAGAGTGGTATGAAATATGCACTTCATGAATCTGGAATAGAACAGTGTTCTTCCTTATCTCCTCCCCAAAGAGGCTGAGAATGAGGAATGAACATTTTTTCCTAAATTCTGTGCACTAGGATCACATAACAGAACCTTGTACAGGAACTTACACCACAATACTCCATCTGTGTGTACATGTGTATTTGTGCTTGAGAGAACTTTTGTGAGCTTGGAAAGTTCAAGATGGAGAAACAGTGGGGGGGTCTTGAGAGTTAAGGTATCCTAAGAGCTTAAAACCAAGCAGCACCAGTAAAAGGGTAGGAAAAATAAGAGCCTGATGAAGGAAAAATGGGTTCTACCAACACAAGCAAACAAAGACAGGGGGTTGAGCTCAAGATGGTTCATAAGTGGGGAAACTTGGGGACCACAGGGCAGCAATGTAGGGGAAAGTGTAAGGGTGTCTCCTTAGGGCTTCCATCAGGACCACCTGCTTTCCTGATGTCTTCCTCCTGTCCTGTCAGGCCTGGCAGGGACAAGGATTAAATGATACTAGACCAATGAGATCTTCAAGAAAAGCCAGCCTCAGAATAGAGATAAGGTCCTCTTAATGACAACTCAGAGCCTCATCTAAGGCTCCTATGAAGCAGAACTTCAGTGCACTGCTGCTAAGGGACATGATGCTCATGCACTGGCTGTCTTCCCAACAAATTCTCAAAAGAAGTGAAAGAAAACAGGAGTCCCATATTCTATGTCCCCAGCACAGCCTGCTTATCTCTCTCTTTCTCTTGTTTCCCCAAACTCAATCTAAGTCTTGCTTCTCAGACTGCATGATAGGCCATGGAGAATGCAAATCTATGGCGAATCTCCCTGTAGCAGGTCATTTAAAATTTAACTTATAGCAATCATGCATCTATTGTGTAATAGAATACAAAATTTACGAAGACTGGTAGAGACTTCAGGAATGCCCGAGCAGTGTGCTCTCACCACTGAGCCTTACAGCAGTGTTTGACCTTGCTTGTTCCAAGAAACTCCTAGGGGGAAAAGTCCAAAAAGTGCTGAAAAAAAGTGCTTACTAAGTTTAAAGGGTCCTAGAAAGAAGGGTGGTGCTCTCCACCGTACTGATATGTAAGATAGGAGGAAATCAATACCAGGAAAAGTACATGCAAAGAACCTTCTTCATTTTGGCTAGAGCAGAAAGCAACTCCCATTAAAGATGATTAACCAAGAATAGATTCCACGTCCTGCCTACAAATCCCCAGCCTACCTCCTTCTTAAAATCTGAATCCCACAAGCAAAGTAGCCCAGGCCTCCTTCTCAGAGAGCAAGCCATGCACAATTCAAAGCTTTTTCTTTTTTTTTTTTTCCTCAGGAATTGTGATTATTTTCTTTGCGGCAATGTAGAGTTACTGTAGTAAAAGGCTACAGGTTGCTTTGGAGAAGGATGGGAGAAAGGTTAACAGAATAACATTTTGGTATTGCAACAAGGTTTTTCCTCAAGGGAACCTGGTCTTCCTGTCAAAGAATTTATGGCTCAATTTATGGAAAATGGCACAATTAAGGAAATTCACTGATGGACAGGGTTCCCTTTCGCTACACTACAATCTAGACTTTCGGTCATTTTTTTCCTGGTTTTTCTGCTTATACAGATCAAACATAAGCTCAGTTGCCTTCTAATGTATTAGGTCTCTGGAAACAGCTTGACTGACTAGCCAGGACCAAACGTCCATCAGTGTCATGCAATTCTGGGCACTGCTTTGCCTTTGCTCCCCATAATGGTAACTATGTTCACCTTGCCTTGGCAATTTAATGTTGCCACCTGATAAATACTCCAAGGTTCTGTTAAACCCATTATGTTTAATTCATCCAACTGCGCAGAAGCATCTCCAACTCTAAGATCCGGCACAAGGAAAAGAGCAAAAATAAAGCCCTTCAAATATGCTGGTGCCTCTCTCACAATTTTGCATCTTAGAACATCGCTGAAAGGCATGTCCTTCTGATGTTCCCAGTGAGGCCATGTCTGTTGGGCACCTTTTTCATTACTAAATGATGTGGAAGAGTAAATCTCACTGTGTGCAGGGTGACCAGGTGGCCCTGAGTTGTATTAGGAAGCAGCTGGGGCACCAACCCTAGGAGCAAGCCACTAAGCAGCATACATCCATGGTCTGTGCTTCATTTCCTACCCTGAACTCTTGCCATGAATTCCCTCAGTAATGAACATCTAGAAGGTGTAAGTATAAACCCTTTTCTCACCAAGTTGGTTTGGATCATTGTCTTTATAACACCAATAGAAAGTAATTAAAATATAAATTAGTACCAGGATCATGGGGAATTACTGTGATAGAGCCGACCATGTTGTTTTGGAAAGGATTGTGGAATCATTTGGAACACTGGGCTGAAAAAAGGCATTGAGTTCCATTGAGTTTCCTTGGAAAGCTGGTGGTTTGGAAAAGTTATGCTGAAAGAGGTATAGAGGATAGAGGCCTGGAATATAAACCTTTAGAGGGAAGGAAAGAGCCTATTGGAGGGGGCTGGAGAGATAGCCTAGCAGTTAAGAGCACCAACTGATCTTGCAGAGGACCTGGGTTCAATCCCCAGCACCCACATGGCGGCTGAGAACTGTCTGTAACTCCAATTCCAGGAGAACTCCAGTTCCAGGGGAATCCAAGACCCTCTTCTGACCTCCGCGGCATTGCACGACACGGTTGCACAAAACCTACATGCAGACAGAACGTTCATACACATACAAAAATAAATTTAAAAAAATTTTTTAAAAAGTGCCTATCAGAGATGTTTGTGTGGAATTTAGAACACTTGGAAATGAAACCTTTTGTGATTTATTGGGAAAATTGATGCTGCTTAGCTGCAGCTGAAAATAATTATTTTATACATTTGAGTGTTTTTACTTCATGTATGTAAGAGCACGTATGTGCAATGCCCACAGAGGCAGAAAGAGGGTGTAGGATCCCCTGTAACTTCAGTTAGGCTTGGTTATTAGCTGCTATGTTAGTGTTATGTATCAAACTGAGTGCTCTGGAAGAACAGCAAGTGTTCTTAACCACAGAGCCATCTCTCTAGCGGTTGAAAATAATTTTTGAGAAACAAGAGACTGGCATCATAGAGGTGAAGTCTGGAAAGTATTTCTTCAAGACCAGCACACAGAAACTCTGGTCCAGTGGTTGTAAAATTCCATCTCAAGCTGGAAGCAGGAAATGGGATGTGTAAGAGTCTCCCACATGGTGCTGGTTTTGAAGGCATGAAGGGTTCATGGAGAAAATGTGAGGCTTGGCATCTTTTGATCCCAGAAGAGGCCCTTGATGAAGGTGCATCCTCAGTTGCAATGGAGACCCCCACATAATGGAGAGGCCAAGACCAAGGGAGAACCACCCAAACCAGTGGTAGGTGTAGAGTAGAGCTGGCCTGAGCCTATGAGACAAGCAATCTGTGCTGTGGATGGCACAGCCAGAGAAACAAAGCTGCTCAAGTCCTTTGGAGCCCAGAATATCCTGACTCAATCCCAGATGTCCAGCCTTGAGCTACTTTGCTGGAGTTTGGTTTTACTTAAGAGTGCCCAATTTTTCTCTTTTCAATTAATACAGTATTTAGCATGTATTGATTTTATTTTATTTTATTTTTTGGTATTTTCGAGACAGGGTCTTCCTGTAGCCCCAGCTGTCCTGGAACTCGCTCAGTAGACCAGGCTGGCCTTGAACTCACCCCCAAAAAATAAAAACATCCACCTGCCTCTGCCTCCCAAGTGCGAGGATTAAAGGCGTGCGCCACCACGCCCGGCTAACCATTTCTTAAAAATAGCTTTTCCACAGGTTACATCCATAGGGCTTCTCACCTGTATTAGCTCCTTGATGTAAAGTGATGCTAGACTTGCATTAGAAGGCTTTTCCATACTGTTCACATTCATAGGGCTTACACTCAAAAAGCCCTATGAATGTGAACAGTATGGAAATTCAAAGCTTTTTCAAAAGTTCCTATGTGCCAAATACTGGGCAAGGTACATAAGCAAGTGACAAAGCATTTATGCCTCCCTAGGTATAAAATTTAATATCATAATTAAAGCTGTTATTGCTTTTGTCCCTCCCAATGTTAATTTCTCAGAAACACTTGCCTGTGGATATATAAATGGGTAATCAGAGACTATACATTTCCAAGTTCTTTCTTCCTCAATTAGGGCCGATTCATTTCTTCTTCTTTGGGAAGATTCCCAAGGTCATTAAATTTTATTCCTGAAATAGGAACTTTGAAGAAATCTTTTTCAATGTTAGTGCTGAGTGGGGCTGGGGATTCTTGGGGCATTTTCTAAGCTATCAGAAACCATCTCAAGCTAAGAGAAGAATGATTCTCTCTCCTACTTGGGGTTTGATAGGTGCTGTATCATTTGGTTTATGTGCGTTATTATTATTTCTCCAGTTATTTGTGAGCCCTAAACTATTTAATCTTTACTAAAGTGTGTCTTTACTAAAATGTATATGCATCTGAGTAAGCTTAGCAATTCACTGCTCCAACCGGCCTCCAGCCAGCTAGCTCTCTTTCCTGCCTGTCTCTCCACTAATATGCTCCCCAGTGCTCCCCTTGCAGCAGCATGTAAGGTCTACAGTGCCCGAAAGAAAACATACCACATCATGACTGTGCATGGAATACGCACAATGAATCATATTCGAGGACGTATGGAGTGTTCTAAGACAGTGCAGAACCAACACAAGGGATAAGCAGTTCCCCTTTCATACTGAGTACCTAGCAGGAAGAAGAGCTGTGTGGCGGCAAGGAGAAAATCACCTGTGGGGCCTGAACTGTTTTCAAACTTCACAAAAGGAGAGGAGGGTGATGTTCTTGGTTTTAATAACATTGTAGATTCTAAATTTTATTTTCTTTTTTATTTATTTTATTTATTTCTGTATGTGTATGAATGTACTGCCTGCATGCAAGTTTGTGCACCTGTGTCATGCAATGCCGCGGAGGTCAGAAGAGGGTGTCGGATTCCCCTGGAACTGGAGTTCTCCGGGAATTGGAGTTTCGAATGGTTCTCGGCCGCCATGTGGGTGCTGGGGATCGAACCCGGGTCCTCTGCAAGAGCGGTCGGCTCTCTTAACTGCTAGGCCATCTCTCCAGCTCCTAAATTTTATTTTCACAAAGGAACATCATAATTCTCTGTCCTGCAGCCTTACCCAAAACTTCCCTTCCAGATTTTAGTTTCCGTGCCTTTTCCATATTCTCCTCATCAGTTAACATTTACATCTTCATGACCACAGCCATGAGGTAAAGGCCCCAAACTCTGCTTCAACACAGGAATCTTGAATAGTGGCTGCTCAGTTTGCCTAACGCAAAGATAATTAATCTTCAGATAACACAGATCTTAAGCTTCTTTGACTCTAACTTTGCTATAGAAGCAAAGCACCAACACATGTGGCAGTAATTGCCAGAAAGACCAACAGAAACATAAACTTAGAATAGACAGAGCCAACTCAACACATGACTTCAGTTCCTGGGGTGTCACATGGCCTTGGGCAAATTATACAGCTTCTCTGAGCTTTAAATGAAATTGCAGCATCTCCGTCAGTGTGGGAGATGAGATCAGATAATATGGGAAACGCTTAGTGCTAATCTTAATAAAAGTAAAAGTTTAGCTCAGTAAAAGTTAGCTCAATTCTTTCCCACATTGTTCCTCTAAATCATTTCTTATGTTGTATGCTGCAGTCCAAACTAGGCTCCTTTTCTTCTCTAAGTCATAGCCAAGCACAGCCCTGAAGTCACTCTGTCTAATGTCTAATCCCAGGAGAGCCCCGGTCTGCCTCCACTGCCATCAGTGAGAATCCTGCTATCCTCAGCAAGCCCTCTTATGCTCTTATGGGGCCCACTCACAAGGGCCTGGACTCCATATTCTGAGTCATTGTGGAACTCTGATTATCTACTACCTCTGACATTGTCCAGGAAGCCAATGGGGGAAAGAGAAGTGGATGGATCTGGGCTTTGACTCAGTGACATCAGGCTCTAGACCAGCACCTGGAAATCAATGAACATAAGGAAAATGGTGAAAGTAGAAAGAAAATGATGAAATAATGGAATGCCTTTCCCCTCCAAGACTCGCTTCCCTTGCAAACATTTAACACACATTCTTGGCACTAGACCCCACTGGCGGGAACTTAACCAGCCATCAGGCATTTTGTGATCCTGGACAAGCTAATGAGAATATGTTTCTGTGTAATCCAAACAGTATCCATTTCATGCCCAATCATGTTTTAAATGGGCAACAAATCTCCCTGGTGTGTTCCTTTCTCTGACAAAACAAAGCTCTGCCTGGGCTCTTTTGGGCCCCTGACCAATAGACAAGGGCGAGCAGCCCCCAAAATGCTAATTTGAAGTCCCCATCACAATGGCAGAGCCTTTGGGCCCTTAGGCTCCAGCCTAAAAAGTTTCCCTCATTGGAAGCCACAGCCAAATCCAGAATTATGAATATAGACTGATGATGCGGATCACGGATTTTTAACTAATTCCTGAAGAGCATGTTGACAACTCTTCGGACGAAGCTCCCTATTTCAGATGGTGGCACTCACAGGTACAGTATGACAAAACTGCATAGCATTATCAGACAGGGCAGAAATTCCTGGCATCACATAGTAAGTGGCTTTGGGAGTATACCCCTGGCTCCTTGGAAGAGAATTGATTTTGCATGCTGAGAAGGGGTAGGCTTCCAGAAGAATCCCACCAGGTATCCCACCAGGTATGGTGAGCAGAGCTAGAGCTAAGGGGATGCTTTGGACATGTCTGACGACAGCCACTGCATCTTTCACTTTAGTCTTTCATGAGAAAGCATTAACTTCTCACTTAGGGCCAACAGTAACTAAAGGCAGGGAGAGAATATCAAATAGGACCCTTGTCTCTTTGGTGGTATAGGCATATCCAATCTTTTGACAGTGAAACATGATGTCATCCTCAAAGTTCATGCTCCAGAATTGCATAACTAAGTTACAAAAAGAAAATCACAAAAGTCTCTATTTTTACATTGAGTTAGTTTTCTGCTTGCTCACGTTCATAGCTATCCTGTCCAGCACATCTGCCCAACAGGCTTCAGATTGGACAAATTGAGCCTCAAATAAGCTCTTACAAAAGTACCCCTGAAAAAAAAAGAAAAAAGTACCCCTGAAGTTTTCTGTCCAGGTGCTAGAACTGACAAAGTCTGTCTACAGACTCCTAGCTAAAATAGCTGAAAGGAATTTTCATTCATTCATATTTCAGAGGTTAGTACTCTGGGAATGGTTCTGAACCCATGATTAGCAGAAAACTCTACAGATAAGACCCACATAGTTTTGTGTCTTCTTTACTTTAATCACATGCTTAGCTCTGGCCAGAGGCAGAGCATTCACTTGAAAAGATTCATTTAGAAGCTGGCACAGAGCTAAAAGCATCTTACTGTCAGTTTTACACAATGTCCTATTCCAGAAAGTACCCAAAAATCTCCAGTTGTCCTAAACCTGCGGTTACTTAGGATTCCAGGAACAGGAAGTGTGAGGGGATGAACCACCCCCAAGCTGAAGGCCATCTTCTGGATGGTGAGGCTGCCCTCTAGGGGCAGGAGTAACTAAGAACAATTCAACCTTGTATGCAATGAGGGACCTCCTCCTATCCCTGTGAAGAAGCAGAACTGAGATCATGGATCAACCAGACCACCTCTTGACCAGGACTGCTTCCTGGCCCTAAATCCTTCTCCATTTAAACTCAAAGTTCATATGAGTGCCCTGGAGATTAACTTGGGGTTAGGAACCCCTTTATCTATTCCTTTTCCCAATGTAGATTGATTAAATCTCCTATCTCTGACTACTGTCAGTGCTCATCTCTTCGAGTGACATGAGGGATGGCACATCCTGTCCTGTTGGGGCTGCCAGAGCCAGCACTTTTGCCCCTAAACTCTGCTCTCAGCATGATGTGTGAGTACCTACACAGAGCTAGTCTTGTTCAGCTCAGCTTGTACTTTCCATATTCCTCCTGGAGTATAGTTCCTAGGAGGAACACTCTATCAGGGGACCTACATCTACTATAAAGTAATGTAAAATCCAGTAGTTCATTTTCGCTTAAGCTCAGATGTTTGCTGAGCACCTGTTCTATGTAGCCCTCATTCCAGATGCTGAGAGGCTGACCACTGTTTGTTGCATACTTAACTTCATGCAGTCTTGACAACAATAACCCTGTAGGACAGGGCTTAGCCCCTTCCTCTTGTCACGTACAATCAGAGAAATTCCTTAGACAAGATTCAGAATTGTGAGGTGCACTGAGATTGAAGAGTTGGAACAAGAATCCAACCATAAGTGGACCACCAGAGACCATGGGACAGACCACACAGAAGTGTTCTGGGTGGCCTACAGGGTGCTTTTAAAGGAGGCTGTAACAACAAAACTCAGAGGAATAAACACAAATCACTGGTTAGCTGCTGTGTGACTTTTAATGGGAAGATCTGGACACCCGTGGGCCTGCTTTCTCCAGCCCTGCGGAGCAGCCTCCTTTCCCCTCCTCTCCTCCCTCTCCATTTTTACTACTACTGTTTCTCTTCACCTCCTGCCTATCTCCCCCCTTCACTGGTACATTAATTGCCTGCCTGGTCCCAAGGGTGCTGTTATGTGTACACCTCAAACTCCCTAAGCACATATATTTTCTTCACAAAATAAACAACTCCACTGTTCACATTCTATGCTGTCTTCCTTCAGCAGAGCTCCCAAGATGGCCAGGCTAGAGCGCTCTGGGAGGATTAGTCTTCTGTAGTTTAAAAGCAGTTCGAAGCACTTCATTGTTTGGCAAACAACATATTAACTTCTTTTTTAGCTTTAACAGGCTGTTTAATTATTCTGTCTTTGAATTTCACTAAACTTTGAGTAATTAACTTAGAAATCCTCTACCCAGAGGATTTTTCTCTCTCCTAACAGGCTTGGCAATGCTTTTTCACATTGTGTTTAACAGTCTTTAACTGTGCCATCTTAACACTGTCAGATCCCAGAGGTGACTCTAAGGCCGAGGAAGCAACCAAGGACCTTTTCTTCCTGATACTGACACAGCTAAACACAAGTGGAATATAAGCATCTTCTATGTGGGTCTTATCTGTAGAGTTTTCTGCTAATCATGGGTTCAGAACCATTCCCAGAGTACTAACCTCTGAAATATGAATGAATGAAAATTCCTTTCAGCTATTTTAGCTAGGAGTCTGTAGACAGACTTTGTCAGTTCTAGCACCTGGACAGAAAACTTCAGGGGTACTTTTTTCTTTTTTTTTTTCAGGGGTACTTTTGTAAGAGCTTATTTGAGGCTCAATTTGTCCAATCTGAAGCCTGTTGGGCAGATGTGCTGGACAGGATAGCTATGAACATGAGCAAGCAGAAAACTAACTCAACATAAAAATAGAGACTTTTGTGATTTTCTTTTTGTAAATTGGTTATGCAATTCTGGAGCATGAACTTTGAGGATGACATCATGTTTCACTGTCAAAAGATTGCATATGCCTATACCACCAAAGAGACAAGGGTTCTATTTGATATTCTCTCCCCTCCCCCTCCTTCTGATTCACTGAATCCAGTGACCTTCCTACAGCTCTGCAATGCCAAGGAGCACCCCAGGGCAGAGGGGCCACTGGAAATGTGGTTCCTGCTGCATTGACCTATGGCCTCTCTGCAGTCCTTACCTCTGTGAGCTTTGGTTATCTTTTCTGTGATATCTATGCATGGTCTGTTGTTAACATTCAGAGAACTCTTCAACAATGTAGGGTTACTTATTTAAGGAATTTCAAATGCATCTGTGGTTAGAAATCACAGTTCTAGGACATGTACCCTTCGGTGCCAGTTGAAATATAGTCACACTTGTTAATGTAATGAATCAAACTTGCTCTAAGGGCTTTGAGTGGGCTGGGTTAAGCCCTGATATGACCATTCACAGAACCCTGCTGTGTGAATGAAAAGCATTGTCCACATCACCACAATGACTGAAGTGAGACTGATAGAGAACATTCCCACACTTGTCAGACAGGAACAGGTGGTGGTTGTATCACAGCTGAGAAGGAGCCTGAGGGGCACTGTAATGAGAAGGTCTGGGGACAGAGGGCACACTGCACACGCGAGAAGAGCCCAGGAACACATCTACTTCACAGTATCATCCTTGATTATCTGATCATTTGGTCATTGATGAGGTGACCAAATCTCCTCGGAAGTGGCTAACTACTAACATCTCATGTGAGTTTCACAGGAGAAAGATGGCTACCATGGATCTCAGATCAATGAGGACAGCCCTGGTCTAGTGATGAAACAGGCATGCTTCTTAGTCCTAAATCCAAATGTAAATGACTTGGTATACATGATTAGTCTACCTGAAATCAGGTATTCAATTTGAGCCAATCAATGATGGCTTGGAACCAAGAGGTTGGCTAGACTCAGAAAAGCAAATATAGATACCTACAACCTACCTGTATAAGACTGTGCTTCACTCTATAAGAAAGTATCCAGGGCAGGCTAATTGGATAAGGAAAATAGTTTTACTTAGCACAGAGTTCTGGCGGTTGAAAGTTCAACAGCATGCCATGAGCTCTGGTGAAGGCCCCATGACAAATGATCACATCAAAAAACGGGAAGGCACAAAGATACTGAGGCAGCACAAGCCCTTCTGAGGATGTGGCTCCACACACCTATAGACAGCCCTACCCCTTAAGGACCCATACAACACTACTTTGTCAAACTAAGAATCCTTAGAGGACTAATCGCATCCTGGCACAGCTCTCTCTTCTTCCCTCCTTGGATGGACATGCAATATTCCTAGAGAGCAGGTAGCTTCAAAGGATAGCAACATCAGGAGGGGCAAAAAAAGACGTCTTAATTTGGAATCACATCTACTTTGACTATTTTAAGCCACTGTATTTACCTAGGAGACAATCAATATCAAATATATGTTATATTACCAGGCTCTGAATAAAAGTATTTAGGATAATAATCAACCAGATGTTTTAGCCTTAAGAATACTGGCAAGCCTCTAAGCCTGTGCAAATGAGGCTGCCTACCTTTCTGTCTACTCTCCTGTCTACCTGAGCAATATTTTTGTTTCTTTGGGCTCTGAAAGCAATTACTATTTATGCCATAAAATCAGCCTTGCTTTAATCTCCAATGTTAGTTGTGCTTTATATTTTGATTTATGATTTTGCTAGTTTTTGTCTGTCACCCATCAAACTGTGAGGTCCTTTCTTCTATCTCCTCCTGGAGCAGCCTGCCAGCTACATATTTTTGTTGACAAAATATGATCAACAAGTTTGTAATAAATGCCTTGTTTATAATATCCTGTCACCCCTGAAAAATGCATCTCCCAGACTGCCTACATCTAAGATGTGAGCAAGATGGAAGATTTCTTAAACCTATCGTTTTCATCAATTATTCAGTGCCACAGCTACCCAATTTCCATGATATAAGAATCAGATCCAATAGCTGTCATATTCTGGGTAAGATCTGAGAGTTGTCATCCTTCTTCTCGTCTATGGTGATGTGGAATTATCTCAGTGTGAATTCAGGTCCCCAGCAAAAGACTTGGGGAGAGTTTTGCATTTTTTCTTTCAAGCTGGTAAGAAAGCTGTTGTCTTTTGTTATCCTTCCCTCTGCAACACGGGGTAGGGGAGAAGCTCTGATCAATATACTATTTCCATTTTCTCTGGGCTTTTGAGAAAAAGTTTCCTTCCTCTAGTACTATGAACTGATGAAACACTATGAAGGAAGACCTGTTTCTATCAGCCACACTGTCCCATCTCCTGACCTTCAGAAGACATTTGGCAACATCTGGGGACAATTTTATTAATTATGACTATCTGAGTGAGGGTGATGACAGGGTAGGGGCCAGGGCAGGTGTAGAACTCTAACAATGTACAGGGCAGTGACCCACAGCAAACAATGCTCTGGCCAAATATCAACAACGCCAAGTTAAGGGACCCTGGCCTAGTTCAAGAAGGCGTATGGGCCAAGGTCCCTTAACTTGGGACCCTGGCCTAGTTCAAGAAGGCGTATGGGGGGACTGGAGAGATAGCCTAGTGGTTAAGAGCACCAACGCTCTTGCAGAGGACCCGGGTTTGATCCCCAGCACCCACATGGCGGCTAAGAACCATCTGTAACTCCAATTCCAGGAGAACTCCAGTTCCAGGGGAATCCGAGACCCTCTTCTGACCTCCGCTGCATTGCACGACACGGGTGCACAGACCTGCATGCAGATAGTACATTCATACACATACAAAGATAAATAATAATAAAAAAAATTAAAAAAAAAAAAGAAGGCATATGGGAAGGAGCTACTGCTGAAAACCTTTGTGGGGCTGAAGATGCTATAGGTGGGTGATGACAAATGGTCCTGACTGGGACTGACAACATAGAATGGGAGAAGCAGGACTGCACTGTTCCTTAAGAACCTCCAGAGAGCATCTTCGATCCCTGCCAGAATTGGAAGGGTCTCTGAAATGTCATTTAAACCAAGTTCCTTTGGGATACTGTTGAGGAACAGAAATACCTAAAAGGGCATCTGAGCTGTCCAATGTCCTGAAGCAAATTGGCCGCAGAGCTGGGCTCATACCCACCTGCTGCATCACACAGATCACAGTGAAGGGACCAAAGGAAACAGAACTCCAATGTGCCCACTCATCTTCAGAATTGATCAAGAAAGATGGGAGGCTAGAAGAGACAGTTCAGGCCTGTACTGGACCCAGAATCACCACGTAAAGCCATAAACGTTTCAATAACAGATGCAGGTTCAGCCACATAGTGGCTTAGGGGCTATAAAGACAGCCATGGATGAGGAGGAAAGGACTCTGCTGTCCTGGGATGTGCTCTCTAGAGTCCTGTGCAAGGCACATGGCTATGCAGTCGGGGCCACCAGGGAAAAGCATCATAGGTAAAAGGCAGTCAAAGATATCACTATTACCCTGAATTCCTTCCAGAGCTCAAAGACCTCCCCACACCATATAAAATCATCCATAAGTATCCTTTACAAAGGACATTTTAGGACAATGGAGTACTTTGTTTCGGGCTCTCATTCTGTAGATCAGTAACCATTGTATCACCACCTAATGCAATAGTGGCAACAATAGCAATAATAAAATCAGTCAACATTTCCTAAGATATAGGATACTGTGCTATGTGCTTGACATATACCATCTCATTAAATCTTCATAACAACCCTGCTGGTGATTTCAGAAACTTGGTTTCAATCACACAAATAACTAGTCCAAGGTCATGTAGCTAGAGGAACTTACTCCCAGGTCTGCTGCTCCACAGTCCATGTTTTAGCAATTGTGTTTAGAGGTAAGATCAACCTCTCAGCAGGGTGGCTTCTGCCACAGCCCAATCTGTGTGCCAAGCATGTCCTGGGAATAGTTACTTTCCTGTTGTGTAGTGTGTGTGTGTGTGTGTGTGTGTGTGTGTGTGTGTGACTTTTCTCACACCAAACATTTCTTTGTAAGTGGCTTTTCAGAATATTTAGGTTATTAGCAGACCATGTATTTCAAACTCACATAGCTTCCACTGAGCATAAAAAGACGCACATGTGAAGACCACCTTGTTTGAAATGTAAATGATCATATGCTGTTGAATAATGGAGAAGCAGGGCCGTTCTATGAAGTCTTACTCTGTGCTTCCAAACACCATCAGGCAAGACAGATTGCTAGCAGCCCCATAACTTCTCACTAGATTAAATTGTGTTAATAGAACCAAGAATATTCAAAATAAACCATTTTGCTATGTGAATATTTGCTTTAAGTCATTACTCCTCTATTAGATTAGTTTTCCTTTATTTTTGTAATAATCATCAAGAATCTCATAAAATAGCCCTCTGACCAGGCACTCGCCTGCTGGGGCCTGGAAGTCCACATGAAGGTAGACATAGTCAGGGACCTACCTAGGATGAGTTAGGCAACTCTGCCAACTCATGCATCTCTGTGGATTACTGTATGAAGATCTCAAGCCAATGCTTACAGGAAGCCTTCCAGGCAAGAAAAATGCATCATTTTCACCCAGCTCACCTCATGTTCACCTTGACCCAAGTTTGGGAAGTAATAGTTACTGTGCTGACCTCACCAGCCCAGAAAAAAGAGAGGTTTGGAGAGGCCTGGGTGCTGTCCCTGGGCACACAGCTAGGACACAGCCAAGCCCAGATGCAAATCTCCTGGGTGCTGTCCCTGGGTACACAGCTAGGATACAGCCAAGCCCAGATGCAAATCTCCTGTCCTAAACCCAAGTTCTCTGTTCCTTGTCCTTTGTCACCAGCAGCCCTATTATGTTAGTCATTTAAGAGCAGCACCCCTGTCCTGCAGGAGCTCTGGGCTGGGTGGAGATGAGCAAGGGAACTATGGAAGTTAACATACCCAGAATAGTATTGTGTGCTGGGCTCTGGAGAGGGCTCTTAACAAATGTTACCCAAGAGAATCACATAGCACAAGTCTTGCTGTGCACAAAACAGGCCCTCATCTGGGGTTCATATGGGGAAATCCCAACCTCAATGTGACGGTGTTTAAAGATACTGCTTTTGAGAACTGATTATGGTTAAATGAAGTAATGAGGGCTAGAGCCCATGGCTAGAATGTCCTCACAGGAAGAGATTGGAAAGCTGATATCCTTGGCTTGTGGGCTCTCATTTCCTCCCTTCCTCCTTCTGTGCATGGAAGAAAAGCCATGCATAAGCACAAGAAGAAGGCAGCTATTTGCAAGCCAGTAACAGGACCGTCGCCACAGGCCGACCATGCTAGTTCTCTGGCCATGGAGTTCCAGCCTTCTGTTCCTAAAGTTATCCAGACTATCAGATTTTGTTGCAATAGTTCAAGGCTGACTGAGAAAAATACTATTATTCTGACAATTTAAAGATTAAATTAAAGACTAAAGTCCAGAGAGGCTGAGCAACTCCCTTAAGGGCGGAGATCTCCCAAGACCAGCTGAGGCAAGCGCAGGTAGGTAGGTAGGAACTGGGTGCTTCAGCAAGGCTGATTGTTGATTGACTTAACCTAGGTAATCCCTTAATCCAGTTGTTTTTGGCTTAATTGGCTTTTGTGGCTGTGGGGGTGGAGTTATTCTCCCAGCTGGTATAAAACATAGGGTTGTGTGAGTCTTGAGATCTGGGATCTCCTGAGACCAGCTCGGAAGGGCAGGTACCTCTCCCCCACCCCGCCTACTTATGAAGGCATCTGAAGGAGGCAAAGCAAGCCTTCAACCCAGTGAAGAGGCATTTAGGACTCACATTGGAATACAGGCAAGGAGAAGCCTATATGTCAGGAACACAAAGAAGAGACAACACTAGAAAGGGGCAGGATAATCCCCGCACCAAGCTCTACCAACCCTATAGAATATTCCTACAGTGGGATCCTCCTGGGGATGGCCCAGGACACAGATATCAGAAACACAATTGGGAACATACTTAAAGAACTACAAGATTATAAAGAGCAAATCAAAGAACTAAGAAAAGAGAATGAAGAACTCAAGAAGGACCTAGAGAGAGAGAATGACAAACTCCAGAAGGAAGTAGAAACACTGAAAAGATCCCATGCTGAAAAAGATAAGGAAACCAACCAGCGAAGCAAAGAGCTACAGGAAGAGATTGAGAAGCTCCAAAAAGAAGTAGAAATACTAAAGAAATCAGAAGAGGAAATGAAAAAGGAAATCAAACACTCATCCAATCAAGAGGAAAGGAATGGAAAAAGCCTCAGAAGCAGAATGGAGGAAGCAGAACAAAGAATATCAGACCTGGAAGATAACACAGAACAACTAAAAACCTCAAGGAAAGATTATGAAAAATTTAAAAATACACAAAAGTGGAACAACCAGGAAATGTGGGACACTATGAAAAGATCAAACCTCCACATCATAGGAATAGAGGAAGGAGAAGAATCCCAAGAGAATGGTATTGATCAGATCTTCAACAGAATAATAGATGAAAACTTCCCCAAACTAAAAAAAGACAAACCAATACAAATACAAGAAGCACATAGAACTCCAAACAGACAAGATCAGAAAAGAAATTCTCCACGCCACATCATAGTTAAAATGCTAGACACCCAAAACAAAGACAAAATCCTTAAAGCCACAAGAGAAAAACAACAAGTGACCTATAAGGGGAAACCTATCAGAATTACAACTGACTTCTCAATGCAAACTATGAAAGCAAGAAGAACCTGGAGCAAAGCATTCCCAGTGTTAAAGGACAATAGATGCCAACCCAGGTTACTATACCCAGCAAAAATGTCAATTATAGTTGAAGGAGAGAGAAAAACCTTCCATGACATAAACAAGTTGAAAGAATACATGTCCGGAAAACCAACCCTTCAGAGAATACTTGAAGCAATTCAAAGAACAGAAGAAAGGAGCAACCAACCCCAGGCACCTAGAAAGAGAAATCAATAAAAGCATAACTGCAGAAGTAGAAACCTAAACCAAAACCGCAGATGGATAATAAGGCAAAAGGAAGCAACACAAACCTATCAGTCATAACCTTAAATATTAATGGACTAAATTCCCCAATCAAAAGACATAGACTGGGAGACTGGATTAGGAAACAGAATCCATCGATATGCTGTCTACAAGAAACACATCTTACCTTCAAGGACAGGCACCACCTTAAAGTGAAGGGATGGAAAAAAATATTCCAAGCAAATGGTACCAAAAAGAAAGCAGGTGTTGCTATTTTAATATCGGATAAAATAGACTTCAAAGTAAAAGAAATCAGAAGAGACAAAGAAGGCCATTACATTTTCATCAAAGGAACAATCCACCAAGAAGATTTCACAATTATGAATATATATGCCCCAAATTCTGGTGCACCAAACTTTATAAAGACAATTCTCCAGGACCACAAGTCACAGACTAACCCCAGCACACTCATAGTGGGAGATTTCAATACCCCACTGAGTCCTTTGGATAGGTCAACAGGACAAAAAATAAACAGAGAGACATCTGAACTGAACGATATGATACACCAAATGGACCTCATAGACCTCTACCGAACATTCCATCCTAATACCAGAGAATACACTTTCTACTCAGCACCCCACGGAACATTCTCCAAAATCGACCACATCCTGGGACACAGAAGAAACCTCTACAAATACAAAAAGATTGAAATAATTTCATGCATCCTGTCAGACCACAGTGCAATGAAGCTCAACATCAACACCAGGACAAGCCCTCCTGCCTACAAGAACACATGGAGACTAAACAACACACTCTTGAATAATGAATGGGTCAAGGAAGAGATAAAGAAAGAAATAAAAACATTCCTGGAACTGAATGACAATGACAATACAACACAACAAAACTTATGGGATACCTTAAAAGCAGTCCTAAGAGGGAAATTTATAGCCCTGGGTGCCTACATTAGAAAAACAGAAAGAGCACAAGTGAATGATCTAACACTACAGCTAAAAGCACTTGAGAGGCAACAACAGATGAACCCTAAACGCAACAGACAGGAAGAAATAACAAAAATCAGAGCAGAAATCAATGAAATAGAAACAAAGAAAACAATACAAAAAATCAATGAAGCCAAAAGTTGGTTCTTTGAAAGAATAAACAAGATAGACAGACCTCTAGCCCAGTTAACAAAAAGAAAGAAGGAACAACTCCAAATCAATACAATCTGTGATGAAAAGGGAAATATCACAACGGACAAGGAAAAGATCAAGAAAATTATATGGGAATATTACAAGAACCTATATTCTACCAAGTTTGAAAATCTAGAAGAAATGGATGAATATCTGAAATCTTGGGAATCACCAAAGCTTGGCCAAGAGGAGACCAGCAGCTTAAACAGACCCATAACATATGAAGAAATAGAGGATGTAGTAAGAAGCCTCCCAACTAAAAAAAGCCCAGGCCCAGACGGTTTCACAGCAGAATTCTATAAAACATTTCAAAAAGACCTACAACCATTATTTCTGAAACTGTTTAGAAGTATACAATCAGAGGGAACTCTCCCAAATTCCTTCTATGAAGCCAACATCACTCTATTACCAAAACCAGGCAAAGATACAACTAAAAAGGAGAATTATAGACCCATCTCCCTCATGAACACAGATGCCAAAATTCTAAACAGAATACTGGCAAATCGCATACAGACCCACATCAAGAAGATCATCCATCATGACCAAGTTGGATTCATACCAGAGATGCAGGGATGGTTCAACATACGAAAATCAATAAACATCATCAAACACATAAACGGAATCAAAGACAAAAACCACACCATCATCTCAATTGATGCTGAAAAAGCCTTTGACAAAATCCAGCATCCCTTCATGCTTAAAGTCCTAGAAGGAATTGGATTGGAGGGATCATTCCTCAATGTAATCAAAGCCATATACAGGAAACCCACAGCCAATATCATCCTAAATGGGGAAATGACAGAAACATTCCCTTTAAAGGTAGGAACTCGGCAAGGCTGCCCCCTATCACCACTCCTCTTCAATATAGTGCTTGAAACACTTGCTAGAGCAATAAGGCAAGAAAAGGATATTAAAGGAGTACTAATTGGAAAAGAGGAAGTCAAACTATCCCTATTTGCTGATGATATGATTGTTTACTTAAGGGATGCAAAAAACTCCACCAGAAAACTCCTAGAAACGATTAACAGCTTCAGCAAAGTGGCAGGATACAAAATTAACCTTAGAAAATCAATGGCCTTTCTTTACACCAAGAACAAGCAACTGGAGAAAGAATTCAAAGAGACCTTCCCACTCACAATAGCCTCAAAAACAATAAGATACCTAGGAACAAACCTAACCAAAGACACCAAAGACCTCTACAACAAAAATTTTAAACCCTTAAAGAAAGAAATTGAAGAAGACCTCAGAAGATGGAAAAACCTCCCATGCTCATGGATTGGGAAAATTAACATTGTAAAAATGTCCATTTTACCAAAACTCTTGTATAGATTTAATGCAATCCCAATCAAAATCCCCAAGAGTTTCTTCACAGGCTTGGAAACAAAAGTTCTTAAATTCATTTGGAAAAACAAAAGACCCCGAATAGCCAAATCAATCCTGAGTGAAAAGAGCTACACAGGAGGGATCTCTATACCAGATTTTAAACTATACTACAGGGCTATAGTCATAAAAACAGCCTGGTACTGGCACAAAAACAGACCTGTTGACCAATGGAACAAAACCGAAGATCCAAATCTGAGCACATACAATTTCAGCCATCTCATATTTGACAAGGGGGCCAAGAAACCACAATGGAGAAAAGACAGCATCTTCAGCAAGTGGTGTTGGCAAAACTGGATCACCACTTGTAGAAGAATGAAATTAAACCCCTACCTCTCACCCTGTACAAAAGTCAACTCCAGATGGATTAAAGACCTCAACGTGAAACCCCAAACTCTGAAGGTGATAGAAGAAAAAGTTGGCAGCAGACTACAAGACATAGGCGTAGGAAAAGACTTCCTAAATCAGACAGCAGCTGCACAAGAATTAAGGTCGACAATTGACAAATGGGACCTCATCAAACTCAAAAGCTTCTGTACATCAAAAGAAACAATCAAGGAAGTGAAGAGAAATCCCACAGAGTGGGAGGAAACCTTCACTGCAGATACATCTGACAAAGCATTGATTTCCAGAATATATAAACTACTCAAAAAACAAAGAAAAAAGAAAACAAACGACCCGCTCAATAGATGGAGCAAAGAACTGAACAGAGACTTCACAAGCGAGGAATTAGAGATGTCTGAGAAACACCTCAAGAACTGCTCAACATCACTAATCATTAAGGAAATGCAAATCAAAACCACTTTAAGATATCATCTTACTCCAGTAAGACTGGCTAGGATCAAGAAAACAAATGATACCAAGTGCTGGAGAGGTTGTGGGGAAAGGGGAACACTCATCCACTGCTGGTGGGAATGTAAACTCGTACAGCCACTATGGAAAGCAGTGTGGAGAACCCTTGGAAGACTTGGAATGAACTTGCCACCCGACCCAGCCATACCACTCCTGGGCATGTACCCTCAAGACTTACGCCACCACAGAGATACATGCACGGCCATGTTTATTTCAGCTCTCTTCACAATAGCAAAGAGCTGGAACCAACCTAAATGCCCCTCAACTGACGAATGGATAGAGAAAATGTGGTACATCTACACAATGGAGTTCTATGCAGCAGTAAAGAAAGACGACATCACGAGCTTTGCAGGAAAATGGCTGGAGCTAGAGGACATCATGCTGAGTGAAGTAACACAGTCCCAGAAAAACAAACGACGAATGGTATCCCTCATCTGTGGATGCTAGTGCCAATTACCTAGTTGTAAGTATTTCTTGTGCATGGCCCCTTGAGCTTTTGTCCAAAGCAGTTGGGAGTGATGCATATTGGAAACAACAACAACAACAACAACAACAACAACAACAGAAAGGACTGCATCAAAGAACTGACTGAAACAGTGAACTTCTGCTCAAAACAGTCAACTTCCTCATGGAGAATATTGAGAAAGACTGAGAAAGAGATGAAAAGCATGTTTGGCAGAATGCACGAGCTCTGATGGGGTGGGGGAATGGGCAGGAACACGGGTCTAGATTTGATAAAAAATACATATAAATAAATAAATTTAAAAAAATGAAAAAGAAAACATCCCTTAAGGGCACAGAATCCCCAAACCTGGGCCACATGAGTGTAAAGCCCTGTCATCTACTGCCACATCCAGGTGAGAATGGTCAGCAAGGGTGGTGTACGTGTCCTAGGGGGCAACGGAGAAGAGCAGGTCTGTGCAGCTTGCAGTGGAACGCAAACTCTATTTAGCCTTCAGCTAGAGCAAGTGCTTACCACATACATCAGAGCTGCTACCACTTGACTGTGGCCCAACACAAACATGCCCACTTCTGTATCAAATCTTGGATCTGGATGGCATCTTAGGGGCCACAATTCATTCCACAGAAAGGATAAGTCACGTGGTCATAGCCTTTCCAACTTTGCTTAACTTTCTTCCTGGCTGTGAGCTACTGAAAGTATAGAATAGATTTTACTTGTCTTTTTTTTGGGGGGGGAGATCTCTTTGAGACAGGATCTCCCTGTAGCCTCAGCTGGACTGGAACTCACTATGTAGACCAGGCTGGCCTGGAACTCACAGAGATCCACCTACCTTTGCCTCCCGAGTACTCTGGGATTAAAGGGGTGTGCCACCACACCTGACGATCTTACTTGTGTTTGCATGCACACACACTGTCACTGTGCTTGACTTTGGCCACACTTCAGTCAACATTTGCTGAACTCAGAAGTCCCTTCTAGGAGCACCACATCTGCCAGGTATGGTGTCACGTGCCTTTAATCCCAGCAATTGGGAAGCAGAGGCAATTGGATCTCTGTGAGAGCCAGGTCAGCTTGGCCTGCATGGCAAGTTTCAGCCCAGCTAGGGCTACATCCTGTCTTAAAAAAAAAAGCCACCACATGAAATGAGAGGGCAAAAGCTCAGCACATGAAATGCTGGGCCATGCTATTCAGTGTGAAGGGTCAGAATCCAGCTCATAACAGATGTTCCATAAAGCATGGTGAAATGAATGGAAAGCTACCCATCAGTTCTAAGCAACAAAAAGCTATCTGTATTTACACCCAGAGAGCTGCAACATGTTCTCAGACCAAAGAACTTGTTAGAAAAAATATTAAAACTGACAAGGAAAATGAAGGCAAGAGAGGAAAACCCCGTGCTGGCACACAGTAGGCATTCAATTAGTGTTCCCTGACCTCTGAAGTCCCCAGCTAACAACTGCATGAAGCAAAGCTTGCACTAGAGTTTGAATTGCCATTCACATCCGAGAGGGCGGCATGACTCCCACAGTGCCTTTCTAATAAACATATGTTATCTGTGTGCTTCCAATTATAAAGGTTACTGTGACTTAAAATCCCATTAAGGGCACCAGAGCAGCTGCTCCTGTCCTGCCCACCTCACGTATTAAATCTCCATGGACAATTTGCCTCTGTGGCCAGCAAATGGCCTGAGCACACGGCCTTTGACTTGCAGGTTTTCATATGTTATTTGGGCAAAATGGCTCTCTTGGGGAATTCAACAATTAGTGCACCTACAATAAGAAATGCAGCCTTGGCCTTCAACACCCAACATTTCTAAATCTTACAAACAATACTAATTTTTAAAAAGATTCAGAACAGTCCTCAAACTCAATCTATAGGAAGTTCCCGATTGTGCAAGCTGATTTATATGAACACACCAATGCTTCACACCAATGCTTTGCTGTGATTTCCCATTCATTTTGATACCTCAGTGATTGCGGGATAATAAGGATTTAGAAAACAAGAATCACTTGGGCCCATACCTCCATGAATAGACACGGTTTGATAAGGTGAGGGGCATAGTAACAATATATCCAAGCTATCTCCATTGCCATGAAGAAAAACCAATTATACAGAGGCCCCTCTCCCCTGCAGGAGGGCAAGCCTCTGTGCATCAATATTTCATGCACTGTCATCTGTGCATTATTTAATAAAGCAATTGAGAGGATGAGTTTATTTTCTTTTTCAACCTTTCCACCAGAGACCCCAGGCTTACCACATACAAGCTAGAAGTCTGTACATCATAGAGATGTACCTGCTGAATTTTTTTAGGCAATGGGGCTGCTTCTAGTTTTAACCACACACTTCTAGGGTCTAAAACACACACTTTCCCTGAGGACACCCAAACTGCCTCTTATTTATGCTGACAGAGGTAAACTCACTTCAAAAATCCAATAAGTGGTAAATGTAATTGATCACTAGACATTTACTGAGTGCCTCATTGGGGAATATAAGGCTTATAAGCCAGATCCCTACCCTGTGGAATGCAGAGTTGAGATGAAAATGCATGGACAGGTAAATAGTGGAGACCAGACTCCAGCTGCACACATGACTAACAATCACTCAGATGATGCACAGGGCCTGGCACGGAAAGAACACATCGGATTTCCATCTTTATTTTCTTCCTCACTCAGTACCTGATATCTGGTATGCCACATTGGCAGGAATGTGGTTCCTGAAGGTACATGCTTCTTAGGCCACACATGAAGGGCCCAGGTGCAGTTGTGTCATGGCTACAAGCAGGCACATAGTCTGAGCCCCGAAACAGACCTCTTGCTAAGACTGTGACATCTTCAAGGAATACAGAAGATCAGATTCACAGCTGGGCATGATGGTGCACGCCTTTAACCCTAGCACTTGGGAGGCAGAGGTAGGTGGATATTTGTGAGTTCAAGGCCAGCCTGGTCTACACAGTGAGTTCTGGGACAGCTGGGGCTACAGGGAGACCCTGTCTCGAAAAAAGACCATAAAATAAAGATCAGATTCATACCACAGCCAAGATGGCAGCACTTAGACTTGTTCCATGTTCAATATATTAACTTCAGCAGTGCCCCTGGTTCCTGTCCAGTGTTCAAGATCCACTGGCAGGTCCAGAAGGCCCCATCACCCTAACAAGCCATCTTTTCCTTCAGTTAGCCAGCACTGGATTCCATTTTTTATAATAAAATCATTGACTGATCAAGCTATCAAGAACTGTTAATTGAAAGACAGATTGAAACTGTGGTCTAATTGTCCCTCCATCTCTTTATCAGGAAATGAGCACATGATCAGTGTACCAAAATATTTTCCTGAGACTGTGAGATTTCAAGAATCAAATTGAACTAACACCAGGCTATGGGCCTGATCATGGTAAACATTAGACACAATATACATTGGTCTTTTCTGCATTTGTTTTCTACTTTGGCATTGTTTTCATTTTGAATCGTACATGTGATCAGAACTTAAGGATTTAAACCATTTCAACCTGGCTCTACTCGGGGGAGCAAATGTGCATTTATCAGTTTTCTTTAACCGCAGTACTAATTCCTTCAGAGCAGAGGATGGGTACCATCCCTTGTCCTAAATGCTTATACACAAAAAAAGATAGAGTCCCCTCAGTGTTAAAAACTTACTAAATTCAATGGATACCTGTCATCATTTAATCCTAACAAACAATACCATGAAGTATGCATGATGGCTCTTTTTAAAAATTCTTATATATTATTACTTTTATTTTATGTATATGAGCATATTGCCTGCATGTATGTAAGTGCACCTGTCTTATACAATAACCTCCGAGGTCATAAGAGAGAATCTGATCCCCTGGAACTGGCGTTACAGATGATTGTTAGCTGCCATGTGGGTGCTGGGAATCGAATCCAGGGCCTCTGAAGAACAGCCTCCGGAAGAGCAGCTAGTGCTCTCAACTGCTGAGCCATCTCTCCAGCCCCACACTGTGGCTCTTTTATAAACACAGTGAATAGAAGCCTAGAAAGGACACCTAACAGGCCCCAAACCACACATCTGATAAAAAGCAAAGCTGAGAGTTGAGCCTGCTGTAGGAGATCCAAAGGTCTATTACGCTATTGTCTAACCAAACCTTGATGGCTGCTTGGAGACTCTCAGGCACATATTAAGGTTCTTTTTGCAATTAAATGGCCAAGTCCTAGGAACACAAAGAAACTTGAGACACATTTTAAATCATTCTCTGCTTGTGCCTAAGCATTTCTTTTAGAAAGAGATACGCCTTCTCCACATGATCAAGCACTTTCCCGGCAGCTCATGTCAGGAGGGCACAATAACATATATAGCTGAGACTGCTCTCTGTGGGGAAGACACAAGCTGACCTAACTTGGTGGTGAATTGTCTTTCTTATGCTTCAAGACAACTGTCAGATCTTCCTGCAGGCTTGTTTTGACAAGGCTACAATTCCTAATTATTGTTCATATATGTCCTAACTTCCAGCTCTGTAATCATATCAGTTGCTGTTTTTTAAGCCACTTCCTAGCTGTCCTCCCCAGTCTTCGGACCTAGTCTTAGCCATCCTTTCATGTTTGATTCACATATCTGTATCAGGAGGGCAGAAGTGAAAAGGAGCATTCTAGAATATGGGGACAACTCTGTTCTAATAATGAACATTTGCCTTGACCAGGGATCCTGTCTCAAAGCTGGCACAGGGCAAGTGCAAGCATCTATGAACTGGTATTGTTCAGGTAAGAATTGCCACCATGGCCTGATACCAAGGATGTTCTAGCCCTTCATCAAGTGCAGTTTTCTTTTAGGAGTGACTGAGACGAGAAAGGAGGACACTCAAATACATTGAATAGAGAGAAAGGGCCAGGTATGGTAGTACACACATATAAACCCACTACCATAATGGTATGGCAGGAAGAGTGTGAGATCAAGGCCGGCCTGCCATATAGCACAACCTTGTCCCCCAAATAGTTTTACTAACCAAGTAACAACAACAAAAGATATGGATGAAGCATGCTACCTTTCCAGGGAATGAGGCTTCCACTGCCTTCTTTCACATATAGTTTGCTTACTGCTCCAGGTTCTATACCCACCACACATCTATAGTTTGCAGGCCTAACCACACCGCAAGTTCTTATAGAACTCATTTCTACCTTCTACTCATTCTGCACAAATCCACAGTGCAGTCTTGCCCTCCAAGAACTTCTAAAATTATAAAAAGAAAAATGCCAGGTATCATAAGAGAAAATGATGAATTACTATAGAAATCTGAGCTATGAAGAAGAAATGACTACTATACCAGGGACAATGACATCCTTCATAGGAGGTGGGGGCAGAAAACATTGGAAATAGTCTCATAAAACAGGTAGTAGGAGGCATGGAGAAATTGTAGGTAGGGAAACACATGACCAAAGAACCAAGGCCACATAAAACATTGGTAGGTCGCACCATGAAGGGAAAAACAAAGCTTTGGAGCAAAATCAAAATATGGCCAGAGATGTACAAGATTCCACCCGTTCATAAATGCAAAAGTCCTGTCTCTATAATAAGCACTTTATGGGCAGAGCACACAAATGTATTAATGTATTAGTCAGACTTATCTTCATGGTGATAAATTCCCTGCTATAAATAACCCAAGAGATGGGGGAGTTCTTTGTGTTTAGTTTCCCAGGTTCCCATTCAGGAGCAGCTGGATCTCATGCCTTGGAACAGAGGCAAGGCAGGCCGGCGTGGTAATCAGTGTATGGTTGACAGCCAGGAAATGGGAAGCAGACAGAGCAACAAGGCCTGGGACAAGATATAGCTCTCAAGGACCTGACCCCAGTGAAGACTTCCTCCAATTAGGAGCCTCCTCTGAAGTCTCCATTATTTCTTTTTTTTTTTTTTTTTTTTTT